>CM037999.1:18889331-19311941 GCA_021234005.1 Nephelium lappaceum
AAAACTTGCGCTTAGGTTCATCATCATCATCTGTAATGTTTCTGTCTGCAATGATATTTTTCTCCCTTTCTTGCTTCGATGATGCAGGGCATGTCTTTACTGGAATCTCAATCTCTTTACCATTTCTCAAAACAATTGCACTAGCATTTTCTTTTGGATTTACTATTGTTTGAGAGGGTAATTTCCCTGAACTTTGTGCCTCTAACCGACTAATTGTAGTTGCCATCTGGCTTACCTGATTGTCCAAACTTTGAATACTAGCCCTCGCCTCTTGTTGAAATTGTTTTGTCTCATGCTGAAATTGTAAAGTGTTAGTGGCAAGAGATTTAACAATATCTTCTAAAGACATACCAGAATTAGAAGTTTGGCTCAGTTGTTGTCTATGGGGATATGGTTGCTTATATTGCTGGAAACTTGGATGGTTTTGAGTTGCAGGCTGATTTACATTCGAATTCCCATAGCTAAGATTAGGGTGATCTCTCCATCCTGGGTTATACGTGCTTGAATAGGGATCATACTTCCTTTGAGGTTGTCCAGGAAAACCACCCGCTGCTTTCACTTGCTCAATAGGCTCCTCTTGAAGAGTTGGGCACATATCAGTTGGATGCCCTTCTACCGAACAAATCCCACAAGCCTTCACTGTTTGCTTATTACCTACAGCCATTTGACGAACAAGAGAAGTTAGACTAGCAATTTGTTGTTCAAGGGAAGAAATATTTACCTCATTAACATGCTTTGATGGCGAGTCAAGCCTAGTGCCAAATTGTTGAGAATTGGCTGCCATATTTGCTATCAAATTTCTCGCAGCCTCAGGAGTTTTATCCACCAAAGCTCTTCTACTAGCAGCATCAATCATGCCCCTATCGGTGGATAAAAGGCCCTCATAAAAATACTGAATAAGTAGCTGCTCAGTAATTTGATGTTGGGGGCAGCTTGCACATAATTTCTTGAAACGTTCCCAATATTCATGTAGGGATTCTCCATTGTATTGCCTTACCCCACAAATTTCTTTTCGAATGGTGGCCACCCTTGAAGCTGGGAAATATTTCTCCAAAAACAACCTCTTCATCTCATTCCATGAGGTAATACTTCCAGATGGTAGATAATAAAGCCAATACTTTGCCGAATCCTTTAAAGAAAATGGAAAGGCTCTCAGTTTAATTTGTTCTTCAGTCACCCCTGTGGGTTTCATACTTGTACATACCACATGAAGCTCTTTTAGATGCTTGTGAGGATCTTCACCTGCAAGGCCATGAAAAGTGGGCAAAAGATGTATCAGTCCATATTTCAACTCAAAAGTAGTAGCAGCATCTAAAGTAGGGAATGTTATGCATAAGGGCTGTTGATTCAAATCAGGGGCAGCAAGCTCTTTCAAGGTTTGATTTCTAGCCATGACTTTTTCCTCTTCAGAATTTCTTTGAGCTTCTCTCCTTAACCTGTGTAAAGTTCTCTCTATTTCTGGATCGTACTGCAAATCACTTTGATTAGAAGAACGAGTTATAATCATAAACAATCAAGGTAACTCTAATCAACCACAAAAGGTAAACAAAAAAAAAAAAACAAAATAATAAAAATAAAAATAAATAAATAAAAATCCTATGCTAAAGCACAAAATTCAACTAGAAAATCTCCCCGGCAACGGCGCCAAAATTTGGTGTGCTGTCGTGGGCAACCAAATTAAACCTATACTCCTAAAAATTTATATAGTGATGTGAGTAAGGATCGTTCCCACAGAAAGTATCTAGCTTAGTTTTATGCTACACGAACAAGGATGGGGAATAGGGATTTGAGTATAATAAAAACAATTTTAAGAAAAACAACTAAAGAGCAATTCAAATTGAAATATTAAAATCAATCAGAAGAACAAACGTTGGTCTAAGTCAACATCCACCTTCGGAATTTTATAACTGATCATCGATGCAAGTATATATCAATTCACACCTTAAATATTCACCGTTGGAACCATTTTTTTTATTTTTCCTATCTCTCCTTAATTGCAATTAATTAGAAAACAGATGATCTAACCAATCCTAACTATTAAATAACCCAAGACAAGCACTAAAGGTTTAATTTAATAGTAGCCTTAAGAATAAAAGAAATCGATGAAGCTAAACAACACAAGCTCAAGCGGTTGCATTTAATTTAGTCGAACATTCTTCCTAAAATCTAATAATTTCTGATGCAGCAATTCATTAAATTTTAGTTGCTTCACAAGTTAGAGAGATCAAACAATTACGGATTTGATATCTAACTTAGCAATAGATTGTAACGAATAATAAACTAGTAGGCCTCCTAGTAATTACACGAGACAATCATGAAAATAAGCATAGAAGAACATCCGATACCCAAGGCATAAATTGAACAATAAAAACAAATTAGATCTCACAATTTTATTGATTCCGAGGCTTCAGTTTCCTTCGACCAACTATAAAAATTAGCCAAGCATGGCCATCATAAAAACTTGAAGAAAACTATCAGAGATCAAGCAAGAAGAGATGCCAGACTAATGATTTCTCCTCTATTTTATACACGGCAATCCCCTTCTCAAAGACCAAAAATTTGCTAATCAAATTAAACGTTGTCCTAAAATAACAAAATTCAAATTTAACTAATTAAGGAAAATAATAAAAATAGCCTCAACACTAGAAGGAAAGTTGTGATTTCAGTTGGGATTTTCGTGCATCAGATTTGGAAGCTTCCAAAAATAAGTTGCTTCAAGTCAACCATCAAACTTGCAGGCTAAGTAACATTCCAGAGCACCAACAGTGCAGGTGCGGCAAATTTAAGCCCGATTTTGACCTTGCTGCAGCTAGTATCTCTCCAAACGCAAAACAGGAAAGTTGTAGAACTCTTTCTTGTCTTTCCATAGCATTTTGAATCATCTCGATCGGAGCTCAGATGAGAGAGTTATGTCCAGATTACGAACTGATGTCGAAACTGTCTAAAATCGCCCAAAAAGCTCTGTTTTGCTCTTAATGTCTCCATTTGAATTCTAAATCAAAATATAAGAATAGTGAGTTCATTTAGGCACCAAATAAGCATAAGAGACTAAACATTAAGAGAGAAAAATGTGACATTCTACATTCTCATCAATAACATTTAAGTGCATATCTATGCATGAGATGGTAGTGGATCCACTCACAAAAGTTGTGACGAGAGATGTATTTAGGTCATATGTTCTATCTTTTTATTTGTGTAGATTATGATATTGTAATTGTTACATAAGCCTATATATGTTTTATAAATAAATACATTATTTTATTTATATAAAACTAGCAAATATTCATTTCTTATTGATTATATATGAAAGTATATCGTCAGGTTTTGAGATTGGTATTCTTACACATACAGTTGCCGTGGTTGCTAGGAAAGCAAACCAAGATGAGACACATATATTTTCAGAGAATAAAGCTGATGACGTTATTCTCTTAAAGGCTTGAAATATATGAAATGTTGCCTCGATTATAGTCAAGATGAGGTTCTACCAAAAATCAATTAATAAACTGCTCATGATGTAACCCTACTATCATGAGAACCTGATTAAGCCAAATGTGAGTTTCTCGATAATAGACGCCGGAAGGGTGAGCTTTGGAACTCATGTTAGGTGCTAAGAGTGTGTCTGAACTAAGATCTGTATAGTGAATAATCTCAATATAAAAGATATATGTGTCCTCATTAAAGGACAAGATTCACTGTAACATACGTTTCATACCGAGCGTGCTTATTGTAACCAACATGGAAAATGAGTGAATTTATCCTGATTCCTCATTGTGTAAGTTCCATTGAAGTTTGTATAAAACTTTTACCTATGTCCTCAATGACTATTCACTTTGTCTCAAAGTAACGAAGTGATATTTGTATCATTAGTATGTCTTCTATGGCTATGATAATGTGGCCTATGAGACATTACTATGATGTCAATCATTTTTATTAACCGAGGGATGAAAGTGAGACAGGAAGATTTAATAAATTTTATTTTGTTCCTATAGTTACTTGTCATGACAATTTGTAATTTGGAATTGCAATTGTGATTATATGAAATATTGGAAGATCGAACATATTAAGGGATTAAATATGTTCGAACAAATAAAATTCCATTAAATCTAGAACATAATAATGAATAAATTTTTAATATCTTGTATATAAGTACAATCGAGATTTGTAGAGCAAGTCCTATCATATATGTCGTTTATAGGTCACACAGTGTATTTGTCTGTATGAATACATGTACTCCTTATCATAAAAGGGTCACCAGTGTTTCCTTTGTGAGTTTTGTTTGGGTCATCTTGTATGAGCGGGAGATGTTGGCTTAAATGGGTATTAGTCGGGTCCACCCAAGATGATCCAAACTCATGACCTAATCCAAATCCATTTGGATTGGATTGGATCAAATAACTGTTTGGCGGTTACTTAGAGTTATCCAATGATAACTACCACTTTGGCTGCCAATATAAAGGACAATGGTCCTTTTGTTTTTGGCTAATGAGAAAATATATTTACAACATGCATGTTGACAAACCCGATCCTTACACACTATTTTCGCACACTCGGCAGCCCATCGGTAACCTCACGATAGCCCTTCAGTCGATATCTAATCCGACTAAAAGGTTCTCGTGAAGTTAAGTCGTGTATGGAGCGGAATTTTTCCTCGCTCGAGCCATCTATCAGATTTTGTGTAGCAGAATTTTGCCTCGCAATGGAGAGGCATTTTTCCTCGCTTAGGTGGAAGCTAGTTAATAATATACCCCGTACGTGCATGGGCGACACACATAAATAAATTGACTCACATATTATATTCCCTCCCGTGGGTTTCCTCCCGCTGTTAGTGATAGACACCCCCGACACTGCCAATGCACGCTTAGGGTACTCAAGCTCTACTGGAGATATTTGAAATACCAATAAGGCATACCATAGGTTTGTAAACACATTTCATGTAATCTTTCAAAATTCACTTAATCCATATCTCATATAAAAATTTACACAATCCATGCAAACTATTTTCAGATAAGATTCATTTTAATTCAAAATCAATTTTCAACACATCATGACATAAATTTTGAATATATCATAACAGAACATTTTAAAAGACACTCGCTGATTATTGACTCAAGATAACGCACGCTTTAGGGTTCCCTCAATTCTGTGTTACCTACATATTTTTGCATTCTACGTTTAGTCAATGTCACAATTATTTTAATCAAACATATACACTACCATCAGCACATTAGCATACAAACAATCGTTTAGTTACATGGGGGTTTCAAACACTCTTCGTTCAATTTATAATGATTCCACTTATTCGTATATACTTCTCGTTTGAATTTCTTAATATTTAGACATGTAAAACACATCAAACGAAGCCTAAATTTACACTAATGCATTAAATGAACTTTGAATCATTCTCACCCTATATTGGTCGAACCCTTACCACTTCTCACACCATTGATCTCATTCAATTTTTACGTCATAGTTATGCTTAAACACATGTATACGGATGTAAAATCAAATCTGATTAATAAAATATCACTTTTGCGCAATTAAACAAAGTTTGACCGTCAAGTAGCCACTCAACATTCCAATGCATCTCTTCTCAATTTTATATTAATTACATCATCAACACAAGCTATGAAATCATTCAAAACACCTAAAAATAATTATCTAACACTTTAAACTCAACATGGCTGAAACATGACAGCTTGATATACTATATTTTTGCTTTTAATTTCAACATAAAAAATCCATATTTTAACATATTTACATGTATGAAAATCATCCAAATCAATCAAACTTAAATTGGACCGTTGGAAACCCATCTTGGTTGTGACTTACATGCAATACCCTATTAACACTTCTTCAAGTTTCACACTTCAATTTACACCAAAATTACTTCCAATCTCATGACAAAACAACTAGTATCCTAACCAACATCAATTCACACTTAAATAAAAAGTTCATTTTTACTAGTATGCTTACCAAGTAATCTTGAACCTCTAGCCTTGTTGTCCCACCAATTTGAAGTCTCAAATCCTTGAATTCATATACAAAAATCTCATTAAAATCACTTATAACTTATTAGACAGCGTCTATCCAAATTTTCACATATAAAAGTCAAGAAAATTAAACTTTACCACTTGAAAATCACTTGATCTTGTTGGATACCCTTCCTAGACTTGTTTACAACCTTCTGATGGCTTGAAATCCACTCAAAAATGGCTTGAAATGCATGAAGGACAGTAGTTATGCCCTCTGGTATGTTTCTACCGAACACCCCTTGAATTTTCTTCCAAAATCTTCTTAATTCTTCTACCATCTTCCACTTTATATAGTCTTATCATGCCTTAACACTTTGCCTCTCAAGTTTGGGTTATAATTATAAGCATGCCATGAGTTTAATTTATAAGTTTGCCCTCTATATCTCTACACTTTATGCACTCACAATTTCAATTACAAATATACCCTTGTATAACCTTTAATTAATTCATTTAATCATGCTCTTTCATGAAAATTCCTTTATCACTAATTTTCATTATATACTTTAATAAATCATCATATCACTTTTCATATTCGAATTTATTTTTGATCCATTTGAAAATTCCTCTAGAATTCGATTATATATCCGAAAAATTTAATCGATTTCATTATTCCATAAATGAGGGAATTTTAGTATAATATATTTACAATGCTTATACATTTCATTTATAATACTGGATTCGGGAAAAGGATATCACACATGTAAACACAAAGAAAAGAGAAAATAGAGAGAAAACAATGGCATGGGTTCCTACACTACGATTTGAGGGTTTTGTCTCATAATTGGTAGTCGAACTCCAACCAGTTAATAACTAGGATTCAGAAGAATTTCCACTACGCGAAACGGGTACGCTTTCGGGTTTCGTTTTACTGTTTTTTATAGAATTTATATAATTCTATGAATTCTTTCAGATTATGTGCTCGTTAGGAGCAAGGAGAGATAGTTGGCATATCCTCTGACCAGGAGAGATGGTTGACCCAATTTTTCTATTTCCCCAGAAATTGAGATTTAGTTTGTTAAACAATTACGGGCATGACACCTTCCATGTAAATGTTTTTGATATTTTTTGAGTAGCCCTTTTTTCTGGGCAATCTCGGTTGCCGTTACCTGCCAGGTGTGGCATGTACTCTACAGTATCTCAGTAAGAGGTCAGATTTGGATGGTTAATGAAGTTCATATAGATCCAAGTTAGTTACCTAAAAGGAGGTTTTATCTGTACATTATAATAAATTCATTCGAAAATGTCATTGGTTTGCACAAGAAAACACATTTCCAGCAATTGGATTTAGATTATTCTACTAGTACCCTACTTTTCAGAAACTTCTAAAACTATATATATATATATATTTTGGTTAATTTAATTTGTTAGTGACTACTTTTCTGATGTAATATTGAGAGAAGACATGCTGCCAAAATATAATAAAAAAAAATTAAACAAAAAAAGAAAAAAAGAAAAAAGAGAAGGGAAGAGATCTAAGATGAAAACAATTAATAAAAGCTTTAAATTTATCTTATTACACTTGAACATTTTTATATATGTCCACAAGATTATGCTATATATAAACGGACATCTCCCGTACTCATTTTTATCTTTCCATTTTAAGTATACAAACATATAAAATCCAAGCTAAACTTAGATGCAAACATATACAATTACATCTATATGTACTTAAGGTTCATAAATCTTGACTGAACCAGTTCTTACTTTCATGGGCTGCTTGCATGCTTGCTTGTAGAACACATTGTTGAACCAAAAGTGTGATAGTTTATGTATCGACTAGGTGCGGATGTCCGGTGAAAACCTTTTGGTAGGCAATCATTCACTCCTGATCCGCTTCGAAACTCACGCTGTTGATCATGGTTTGTTTTGGGCCTGAGAGTTTCATAATTTCCTGGTTTCAAGTCCGAAATTGGTCTGGTGGCAACCGCAACTCTGACTATTCCTGGAGAAAATAAAAGGAGTAAAAAACAGAACCAAGTGAGCATCATCAGCAGCATAAAGAGGCTGCGAGTTCTAACTCTAGACATTTGAAAATGTTGTGTTTTTTTTTTTTTTTTTTCTTTAAATGAAATGTTGTGATGTTTTGCTCGGAAATTTTTCTCAGTGTTTAGGTCTTTTTATAGACGGGTTGAAGAGGAAGGAGAGGGCTTTAAATAGGCTCGTGAGGAAGAGAAAATGTAGATGTGACCAACCCATAGATGATAGCTCATAGCTAGCTAAGCAAATGCTGGTTTTTATTACAAGAAATTGGGATTGGGGTTCACTTTTTGACAATGAGAGTGGTAATGCCCGTGCCTCTCATTACTAGATCCTAAGTTTCCCTAGCTACTCTAGAATTTTACATTAATTAATTTAAACATTATCATCGTTTTAATCAAGATTGTTTTCAATATTATTGATCTTATATATATGAACATCATAAATTTACAAGTGTCAAGTTTTATAAATAACTAGGAAATGAGTTCTGTGAGATCATTTTAACTAATTTAAAATATATTGGGGAAACTTCATTTTAGTCCCTAAGGTTTGGCGAAATATCAAAATTTTAAACATCTGTTAGAAATAGCTCTTTTAATCCCTAACTTTTCTAAAACTCTTCAAAATAGTCCAAACCATTGGTCAACTAACAGTCAATAGTAACAGAAGGCTTGGATGAAAAGGGTAAAATGGTCTTTTCATATAAGATGCTAAGATTGTGACACGTGGACGGTTGAGATTTTAATCCTATAAAATATTTAAAATAATTTAAAAAATCGAAAATTATTTATAAAAAAAATTGGAAAAACTGAAAAAAAATATTTGGCAACTTTTTTTTTTTTAAATCTGGATTCAAACACATGGTTTGAACCAGAATATGTAAATCCAAATCCTCAAAAAAATTTACCAAAAAATACAAAAACAAAACACTCAACAGATTGATCAAACCACAAATCATAACAAACACTCAACAGATTCATCAAACCCCAACATCAACCTCAAACACCAACTGTCAAACCCCAACATCAACCTCAAACACCAACTGTCAAACCCCAACATCAACCTAAAAACTAACCACAAACATCAACCACAAACGCCAGAGATCAACCCAGAACCAGTCTTTGGTTCTGGGTTCGATCAACCTAGAACCAGAGACACTGGTTCTGGTATCAACCCAGAACTAGAGTCTGGTTCTGGGTCAAATCCAGAACCAGAGAGGTCTTTGGTTCTAGGTTACCCAGAACCCAGAACCAGAGAGGTCTCTGGTTCTGGGTTCGAACCCAGAACCAACGAACCCAGATCTGGTTCTGGGTTCGATCATCGAACCCAGAACCGTCGCGGTTCTGGGTTCGAACCCAAAACCAGCGAACCCAGATCTGGTTCTGGATTCGATCATCGAACCCAGAACCGTCGCTGGTTCTGGGTTCGGTGGAACCCAGAACCAGTGATGATTCTGGGTTCGATCGAACCCAGAACCAGACGCTGGTTCTGGGTTCGGTCGAACCCAGAACCAGCGACGGTTCTGGGTTCCATCGAACCCAGAACCAGATCTGGTTCTGGGTTCGATCTGGTTCTAGATAAAAGAGAGGAAAGGGAGACGAAGAAGGAGAAGAAGAAGAAGAAGAAGAGAGGAGAGAATGGAAGAGATGAAGAAGAAAAAAAAGAAAAAGATGATGTGGAGAAAAAAAGAGAGAAAAATGGTGTGATGATTTTTTTTATTATTATTAATTATTTTTCTTTTTTTAATTAAATAAAAAACTTTTGATTATATATTAATTAATTTATTTTTATTTAATTAGGGGCAAATGAGTCATTTTGCTTTTTCCATCTCTTTTAACTGACAGTTTGGATTATTTTGAAGAGTTTTGGAAAAGTTAAGGATTAAAAGAGCTGTTTCCAATAGATATTTAAAATTTTGATATTTCGCCAAACCTTAGGGACTAAAATGAAGTTTCCCCAAATATATTTGATATTCTGCATATAAGAAAAAAAAATTGATTTATGGAAAACAATCCACCTTCGACTGAAGTGATTTTATCAAAAATCTGTACAAAGTGCATGAGTGAGAAAACTTGTGACCCTATAAAAATTCTGTATAAAGTACAAAATCGACCTTTGACTTAATTATTTTCAATAGTATTGATCTATTATTCAGACTTTCGAATTTAAAATTAAATTAAATTCAAATGTCTAAAGATCAAGTTTGACAGAGGTGCGCTGTTTTGAGTGGACAAAACCTTCCTGGGAAGGCATACCTATTTAATCAGACTTTCATTCCTGATTAATTACTTAGATTATCTCAAGCGTAATTATCTATTGGGTAGAAGTTGCTGCAATAGATAACTAGTCATGGTAAAAAATGTCTCCAATTCAATTATTAAACTGAAGTATGGAATTGATATGACAAGAAATTTGTTTAAAGAATATAGAGATAAGTTTATAAATTGAAAAACTCTCATAGAAATGCTAACTAAGATTTTTACTTTTTTTCACCAATCGAAAATATCGAAATATGTATCTCTCTCTCCTCTTAATTGTATAATTTATGAGGAGATATTAAGACATATATTTTATGTTAATTGATCATAAAATAGATGCATATTTTGTCTTATATAAATACGTTGGAGATAAGAATATGTATTTCTATATTTTTATTTTGTGAAAGTAAATTCATATTAAAAAAAGGTATTGATGTGCCATTAGTGAAGACTTAAAAATATATAATAACATTAGAGATGCCTTTAACTTTCTCTATTCTATTTCTGTTCAATTGTTGCACATCATACGAATTACTTAAAAAAAGAAAAAAGAAAGGAAAGCACTCTAGTTTACCAGGTTTTAGAATTCAGTGTTGAAATTCTAGAATAGAAAGTTGAATCCTAGGAAATATACCCCAATTGTCCTTCAAACATAGAGAAGAGGCGAAAATTCTATCCTTCGGACATTGCTCTAAACAGCAAGCCTCTATCAATGATTCGAATCCTAATCAAGTCAGTGTTTCTATATATTATTATTATTTTTTTTGGTTGATTCATATTGTGTTCACCAAAAATAGTATCTATATGAAATATGTGTTTGTTAAAACAGTCTAGTAATTTGATTTATTATATTTTGTTTAAAAGTACTGTTTAATTTGTTTGGACCAATTAACTGCTCACATATTAATATTGATGGTTTTCTCAACATTTTTAAGTAATAAAAAAGTTTTTTAATCAAAACAAATTAATCAATACAATTATTATTATCTCAATATGGTGGAAGGAAGATATGCCTTTGATAAAACTTGGCACGACCTAACTGGATGTTTTGTGACTAATGGAATAGTCATAAACCGTCTCATGAAATAACTAGAAATCTTAATTATCAACCCGGTAAGGTCAACCCCATCACAACCTCCAACAACATGGAAGCACAACATTGGCCCACGTGGGAGAAGTAGCTTACCTGTTTGTCCAACCTTATTAGCTGTGAACTTCTTTAAACATCACCTCTATTATTTGTCCAGTTGGCACACATCATGGTGTGCCACGTGTTAACATTATTTTGAACAAGTAAATCTAGTAAAAACTTACAAGCTCTGGTACAAAATCTCAACGACTAAATTATATTTGTGATCAGAGGTTTGTAAAGCTACAGGTGGCAGTTATTCATTCATTTAGAGGCATTATAGGTCAACTACTTTTAGTTTAGATTTGGTTGAAAAAAGATTGTAGGAGGCTTTAATTGCAATTGGCATACTACTGTTCACAGACAAGTTTTGTGAACTGCCATATGCTATAATATCTAAGTCCCTAGTCATTTCGATCGAGTTTGGAAGTCAACCCTGAATTTTTGGTAAAAATGACATAAAATCTAGTATTTTGTCACTGTTTTTATATGAAGTAGAGGTGAACGTTTATTAGATTGAGATAAAGTTTTTCAATACGATAAAAAAATTGGATTGGAAAATATTCTACTCAACCATACCTATATTAATCAACTAAGTTGGGTTGTGTTAATTTGGTTGAACTTAAAAAGATTAAAAAGAAAGATATTATTGGTTTAATATTTTTGTAATTGATTTACTTCACATCAAAATAATTTTTGTGTGTATCGTTAACTTCTTAGGACTTTAGATTAAAATACAGGATGACAGAATAAAGCTCGATGATCAAAGGAATCAAGATATGAAGGTGATCGTGTGGTCTTCCAAACAAGACAAGAAGGTCCTTATCTGTAGCCTCTCTCTCCTCCATGTCCAAAATTACAAAATCAACAGGTGTGATTAGTTTATCCATTTGTATTAACATTTTCTTCGACAATACCTCATGGATACCTTGTAGACCTATCAGCCAACAACAAAGACATCGAAGTTGGCTTCAAATCATCCATTCCTAACCGCTTGTAGACTGAATATGGCATCAAATTAATGCTTGCTCCAAGATGAAGCACTGCTCTCTCCTTTCTCGTGTTGCCTACTATAATTTCAATGTTAAAACTCCCTCGAACTTTAAGTTTGAGAGGCAGCTTCGTCTGTAGAACAACACTCACGGTTTCAGAGATCATTACTCTTTCATTTGACTCATACTTCCTCTTCCTGGTATTCAATTCCTTGAAGAATTTGGCATAAGCTGGCCTCTTTTTAATGACCACCAACATAGGCAAATTTACATTCACCTTGAGAAGATATCATAGATTTCTGCAAATGACTTGCTCTTCCACGATCTCCTAAGGAATGTAATAGGTGGAACATAAGGATTTGGTGACTTGAGAAACAATGGCTCCTTCATAGGCGCATACTGTTTACTTTTTAGTACCAATTTTAAGTAATAAACTTCGTAAGCGCACAAATTGTATAAATATCGTACAAATAATTGCAAATCATTTCCACAGAGATGTGTGATCAATTACTAAATTAGTCTTAGACGAAAATAAACAAAGTATAAAGTGTCGGGATTCCGACTTCAACTTAATTATAAAAATAAATTATCATTACATTGAAGATATATTCGCTATATTATTGTTAATTTATTACTAACCCTCTTAATATATCTTTTCTAATAATACATTGAACATACTTTCATCTAACAACATCTTTCTTCCAATAGCTATTGATTAAACGATATCATTAATTTCAAGACAAATTTACTACATAAGTGGATTAGTCTAGTTGATGAGAATACTCGTCTATCATTCCTGCAACTTATGGTCTACTAATTTGTTACACGAGTGATCCATATTTCTTTTCTTAACTTAGAACTGACATTTTATCAAGCACATTATGTACATCTCCTCTAGGTCTCAACACACAACCTTAAATTATACAAATGGTGGCCAAACATTTATAAACATTAAGACTTAAAATACCTACTCAACATACACAATCAATCCTCAAACAAATAATAATCAAATATATTATTATTAATCAAAATCCATCATCACCATACATTTTTAAAAATCCTTTCAGAGTAGAGGCGATGGGTGTTTTGGTCCTTCTTTCTCCATGGAAGCTTCTGGTGGCAGGTCCATCCATCACGTTATTTGTAGCTTTCTTCACTACTCTTAACCCTAAGTGAAGTCCTTTAGCATAACAACTACTTTGTCTGAGCAAATAGTATGAGATGGGTAAGTAAACCCTCTGAAAGTAGTTGAAAGAAGAACGGTTAAGGGACAGAGCTTAGGTTAGTTATAAAACTGCTGTTATATAAGATATCCTTTGTATATAGTTGTTGCCTGTTCTATAGCTTTACCTTCAGTGTAAATGAATAAGATAGGATAGTATGGCTGACAAGGAAAAAGCTTAACTGTGTAGAGCTCCAACCCTGGATGATGATGAGGTTCCCGAACTTGTGGTTTCCAAAGAAGAGTAGGCAGAAGGTAAGGAAGAGATGGAGAAGTGCCTTATAGGGAACCATAATTAAGTTTGGAACACAGGAGGTGACTTAGAGGCAGAATCCATAGATGATAATGTGTTTGTACTTCACTTTGATAAACCAGCAGGTAGGGATATGGTTTGGGGGACGAGTCCGTGGCACTTTAATCAAAGCTTTATCGTACTTGAAAAACCTTATGGGATAGGCGAACTCTTAGAGATGAAGTTCAACCAAGTAGCCCTCTAGGTTCAGATTCTGACTGTCCCTCTCTTATGCATGACCTGCGGCATGGCTAACATAATGAGAGAGTTAATAGGTGAAGTGGTTGACACACCTACGGCAACCAAGGAATGTAGAGGCAACTTCATCTATATTAAGGTTTAGGATAGACATTTATCAACCTCTGAAGTGAGGAGTGAAACTTTGAGTGGATGAGTTAGGAAAGCACATTTTTGTTCCGATTGAGTATGAAAAACTGCCAGAATTCTGTAATGTGTGTGGACTTCTGGGCCATTCTCAAAAAGAATGCATAAATGTTGAAGCAAGGAGGAAGGCATAGGAAAGGGGGGCCACAAAGTATGGACCTTGGCTGCATGCAAACCCTCCTATGAAGCCATTACAGCCTAAAAGAGATGTAGCACAATAGAGGAAGAAGATTAGTGTAGGAGATATAGGACAAGGCAGCCCCCTAGTGCAATAAGAAAGCAGAAGAGTGATGCTTGGGAAGACGATTAGTGATGAGAACATGAACTCAGGGTCAGGAACTCAATTATTGCAGTTTGAGGAATATCCTCCCAACATGGAGACAAGTCTGATAGTTGACAAACGGGGTCCCACAGGCCTTGTTAAGGTGGTAGCAGCAGGGTACTGATCGTGTACAAGTCGCAGATCCTTTGTAGAGAGAACCTGAGACTGCAAACCTGTTTGAACCAATCAGAAACTATGAAAACAAAACTTCAAAACTGCATCCAAGGCTTATAGAACGCCATACTCCAGAAAGAGAAAAATCTTGAGGGCAGAGTTGGGAATCAAGAAACACAAACAGGTGTTGGGCCTCATTCCTTTTCATGTAACGGCGGAGCTTGAATCTCAGGCCTACCGAACACCATGAATATACTCAGCTGGAATGTGCTAGGACTGGGGAATCCTTGCACGTTGAGTATCCTGAAAAGGGTTATCAAAAACCTTTCTCCACACTTGGTTTTCCTTAGTGAAACCAAGCTAACTGGTAAAGAAGTAGAGGGTGTAAAATATCGCTTGGGGCATGATGGAGGTATGTATGTACATGCTATAGGTAGAAGTGGGGGTTTGATCGTAGTGGAAGCAAGACTAGTTGGTTTGTAAGTCTTACTCTCGATATCACATAGATGTTGCAATCGCTATTGAAGATGGGAAGTAATGAAGATTCTCAGGTATATTTGGTAACCCGAATCCAACCTATAGGCGTCAGTCTTGGGAACTAATATGAAGATTTCATAGCGTTGATCCTTTGTCATGGCTGCGTGGAGGGGTCTCAATGAGGTGCTGAGGTTTGATGAGAAAATGGGAGGGTCACAAAAATCAGCACATGGGATACTGCAATTTAGACAATTGGTGGATGAGTGTGAGCTTCAGGATTTGGGTTGCATGGGACCAAACTTCACATGGAGCAATATACGGAGCGGAACAGGAACGTGCAGGGGCATTTGGATAGATTCTTGGCTGACGTATAATTGAGGAAGTGGTATCAACACGCTCGAGTTGAGCATTTGAGCTACATATTTTCAGACCATCGTCCTATTCTGTTGAAGTTGGTTAGCTCAAGATCAATATTTCATACACAAAGGCAGGTAGCTGGTTTCGTTTCGAACCATTTTGGTTACAAGATGGAGAATGTCAATCCATAGTGAAGAACACATGGGAAGAGAGGGGGACTTTGCACTCTCCAAAAATTCTGAGTAGCCAACTAACTAGGTGTGTAGATAAACTAAAAAGGTGGGGTTAGGACAAGTATGTATCGTTGGGAAAGAAGATTGCGAGCAAGCAGCAGGAGCTCAACCAGATTACCTCTGATCAGAAAAGAAATGTAGCAAACGAGAGGCTACAGCGGGTGGAATGAGAGTTGGAAGCTCTAATGGAGAAGGAACATTTCTATTGGAAAAAACAATCTCGAGTGGATTAGTTACGGTCTGGTGACAAGAACTCGAAGTTCTTCCATGCTAAAGCAACATCTCGTAGACTGAGGAACACGATTACAACTATTATTGAAAACTTACACAAAAAGTTTTTTTGGAATGATTTTCATTTATTTTTTTCCATTACTTTACACAAGAATCACACCATAAATATATACACAAAAGATGCTACCTAAAACAAGAAAAAAATCTTTATGCTAATAATTAGGCTCACTATAAGGCAACTAATTATTCCTATACAAGCCAATGATTAGGCTAACTATATGGCAGTCAATCATTCCCATATAGGAAATACAACTCATGTCAACAATTATGAATCAGTATGGACAGGCGGTGGATAATCCGGGTGACATTATGGCAACAATGTTTGATTACTTAGCTGACATCTATACCACTGAAGCTCCTTCACAAGTTGAATTGGATAGAGTAACATAGGTGATCTCAGCAGAATTGAATGGTACAGCCATCTCACATCTGGAGCAACCTTTGATTGAGGGTGAAATGAAGCAAGTTGTACTCAGTGTAGGGCCTCTAAAAGCTCCAGGACCAGATGGCTATCAAGCTATCTTTTTCTAAAAGTTTTGGGGAATAATAGGTAAAGAAGTTACTGCTGAATGTTTGAAGGTTTTAAATCAGGGGCTTTTAGTGGGACCGTTTAATCAGACTCATATGTTTCGCATCCCTAAGAAGAATGATCCGATGCAAGAGCACGATTATCGACCGATCGGTTTGTGTAATATCTTCTATAAGATAATCTCCAAGACTTTAGCCAATAGACTTAAACTTGTGTTGCCAGACATAATCTCTTCTAATCAAAGTGCATTTATTCTGGGTAGATCCATTGTGGATAACATCTCCATAGCCTTTGAGCTTCTTCATTTACTTTAAAAACGACACAGGTACAAGAGGCTATATGGCTTTGAAGCTGGACTTGAGCAAGGCATATAATAGGGTTGAATGGACTTGTGTGGCTAAAATTCTCACAAAGATGAAGTTTCCACCGAGGTGGGTTCAGCTGATTTTGGATTGTATCTCTGCCTAGGAGATGGCATTTATCATCAATGGACAAGTTAATGGGCTGATCCCTTCCAGAGGCATTTGGCAAGGATGTCCATTATCTCCATATATATTTCTGCTATATGGAGAGCTGTTTTCGAGCCTGTTACGACAAGCAGAACATAACCAAGGAAAGCTTGGGTACAGATGTTGCAGAAGAAGTCCTCTGCTAAGCCACCTACTGTTCACTAATGACAGCATGCTATTTAGCGAAGGTTCGATTGAGAGCTGTAGGGAGTTGCAGCGGATCCTACAAATATATGAAGCTGGCACTGAGCAGAAAATCAACTTTCAAAAGTCAAGCACCACCTTTAGTTCTAATGTTCGCAATGAAATAAAAGTTGATATCAGACGCTTCTTACTCTTATTGGATAGCTCTTGCCACGATAGGTACCTTGCTTTACCTTCCACTGTTGTATATGCAAAAAGACGGACGTTTAATGCCTTAAAAGACTGGGTATCGAAGCGGGTTCAAGGCTGGAAAGGGAGCCTCTTCTCGATGCGTGGTAAGAATGTTCTGTTGAAGGTAGTACTGCAACCAATTCCATTTTATACCATAAGTATCTTCAAGCTGCCCAAGGTATGCAATGAATTAGGAGCGGTCATGTCTAAGTTTTAGCGGGGAACGCGGGATGGAAAGAGGAAAGTCAGCTTGAAGAAGTAGGAGCTGTTTTGTTTACCAAAAGCAATGGGTGGGCTAGGGTTCAGGGATCTCCATATCTTCAAATAAGCATTGTTGGCAAAACAAGTGTGGAACTTGCACAACAACCAGAATTCTTTGAGGCACTAAGTTCTTACTTCGAAGTACTTCAAGCGAGACTCTCTCCTTCAAGTTAAGGTGCAGTCAGGGAATTCTTTCCATAGGAGAAGCCTATTATGGGGACGTGACCTACTGCCGAGGAGAACTAGATGAAGGGTAGGAGATAGCAAGTCCATTCGAGTGTTCCAAGATCCGTAGCTGCCTAGACCTCGCTCATTTCACCTAATCACATCTTGTTTTGATGCATATATAACTGTAAGCTCACTGATACAAGCCACTGAGAGAGTGTGGGATGAAGAGAAGATCAGAAACTCCTTTTTGGAAATGGATGCTAGCAGGATGCTTTCTATTCTTGTCAGCTTGCATGATAGCAGGGATTCATTAATATGGCATTTTCAAAAACGAGGTGTTTATGGTGTCAAGAGCGGATAAAGATTGGAGTATTTGGATCGTGTTAGGGAGGCTTGCTCAAATTCTGATCCAATTGTGCAGTGGCGGAAGAAATTATGGCATCTGAAAATCCCACCTAAGGTGAAAGTCTTCACTGGGAGAGTCTGCAATGCATCCTTAGCCAACCTGTTTAAGAGATCTGTTCCAGTGTCTCCAACGTGTCCTTTGTATGGAGAGGAAGAAGAGAAGCTGCAGCATGCCTTATTTTGGTGTAAGGAGGCGTCAACAATGTGGGAAGTTTCGAAATTTTGGCATCTCCTTGAGTCCAAAAGAAATCAACCTATGTTGGAAGCAGCACGTGTTGTGGCTAATTTAGTAACCCAGGCAGATTTTGAGCTATTCTGTATGACTCTTTGGGCCATTTGGGTAAACAGAAATCATGCAGTTCACCAACATCAGAAAAGGAATGCAGCTGAATTGCTTAACTGGATTGAAGGCCTTTTACAGGAGTTCATTAGAGTAGACCAATCCTTCTCCTCAATAGCCTCTTCCAGACTAGCCATGGATCATAGTGAAGAGAGTGCAATACAACAAGGTTGCTTCAAAATGTCCTCTGATATGATAGTAAAACCAGATTTGGATTGTGTTGGAGTAGGAGTGAACTTTTGGAATTGGAATGGTAGAGTAGTTGCAGCCATCTCAGCTCCTATTAAAGGAATTTATAGCCTAGAAATGAGTGAACTGCTGGCGCTCAGGTATGGGTTATAGTTGCAAAGCTGGTAGGAATGCAGGTCCAGGCAGTGTAGGTTGAAGCGTAAAATGTGGTGGCAGCAGTAAATTCTGTTGCAGTATGGCTTTCAGAAGTTGGTACAGTTATCAGGGATATTCAGACTTTATTTAGGGAAGCAGGAGTTCAGCAATGTAATGTGATATCGTGTGCTAGGAAAGGTGGGGCTCATGATATTTATGTTCTTGCTTTAAAACCAGAAATGATAGCTGCTGAAATGCAGCAAATGTGTATAAGGTTTTGACGTTGCAACAATTGTTTTGGTTGATAGATATATATATATATATATACACACACTCACACACACCTTATTCTTAAAAAAAAAAAAGAAATATTAAAATCCTTCATCCTCTTGGTATAGAGTATACATAAAATATTTACATGGAAAAGGAGATAATAAAACTACAAAAGAGAAGTTAAAGATACAACCCATGAAGCTTTTTGGGCATTCTCCGAGTTTGAATCCATGAAGTTTCTCTCTTCCGAGTTCGAACTTTTGCATCCTCTTCTCCCCTGTTGCAACGCTTTCTTTTCATAAATGGGTGAATGATGTTGGTGGGTATGTTTTGGAAGGTGTATGAGGTGAAGGAATGGTGAGAATCAAAGGTTAGACGAGGACCACTAGGACTCCATCCTCTTCCACTTCAAAACTTCCCTCATCTGGAGAGGATGAGGCCATTTATAGGCTCCTTGAATTAGGGCGCGAAATGGGGTTTAAAAGGACGAAACTGCTTGTTTGAGGTTTGCCGCTAGTGTATGCATTGTTTATGACTATACGCACTAGTAGCACGAATTGGGCAATAGTGTCTGACAAGCCCCGTTCCTATATTTCTATTTCCGTACCATCAGTAGCCCCCCGGCAACTCAATGGTAACCCTTCAATGGATATCTGATCCGGTTGAAAGGTTCCCATAAAGCTAAGTCGTTTTACTTTACTATGAATCTTTATCATTCCTCTTTTAGAAATGGAAACGGATAGAATTTTTTTTTTTTTTTTTTTTTGCATTCATTTAGAAAATAGATTTAATAAAAATTTGGGCAGCATAACGTTTGTTTTTCTAAACATGTCATCCTGTAACAAATCACAGAAAAATTTGCACACTTCTAAAAACAAATATTTTCTCAACTTCTGGATCTCAGACCTTTTTTATCTTAAAGTCACAAGCAACCCCAAATATACATTTATATTCAAAGGCAATTTAAAAATCAATTATATGCCATGCATATATACATATTTATACATTTTCCAAGGTATATACAAATGAATATATGAAACTTACAAACATTCAATTCTTTTTATCTTTTTAAAACATATCTATAGCATTTATACATGAATATACAGCACGCACGACTCAACCCATTTAATCTTGTGTCAAAGTCCCTACTATGGATGCACTAGTCTTTATATCTGTCCCCGGGAAGATTTTGTTTATAAAAATATAAAATATGGATAAGCTAAACGAGCTCAGTGAGTGTCTTAAAACTCAATTATGGTTTCTTTTTATAAAATAAACCTCTCTAAAGTTATTTAAATATATTTATAAATCTTTCCATGCCATGAAAATAAAATAGGTTTTCCTGAAATTCAATATTTGAGTTTAAATGCTTTAATAAACTTTCATTATAAATATAAATCAAACTTTATAACTCTGATTTCGGGAAAACCATTTTAAAATGCTTTTAAATTTTTTACTGTAAAACATAAACAGTGGCGACAGTAACACTTTAGGAAAATCTCTATACAAAAATAGGCCAACCACTGTTATGGTACTCTAGGTAAGAGCGGAATGTACCATCGCTCAGGCCTTCACGGAAATTACCTTCGCTTCGGCCTTCTGTTTGGTAGGGCACTAGCTATAATATACTCTAATTTGTGCATGGGCGACATACTAATCGAACTAACTGACTCATTCCTTCCTGCTATTAGTGATTGACTCCCCTGACATTGCCATGCATGGATTCAGGTACTCTGACCGGAAATCTCTGTAAATCTCTCGGCAAGACAATCTTTTTATGTGATGTGTCAATCCATCCCCACTCTTGGGCTTCGGCCTCGACCTTTATGGATTTGGATGCAACCGTCCGACTACCCCCTCTCTTAGGCCTTTCTTAGGTCTCAGCCCTCAAGGATTCAGGTAGCAAGTATTATCCTCTGATCTATCTTTAACTTTATCATGTTCTGGAATACCTATCAGGCGTACCATAGGTTTATAAAACATTTCTATTTCAATTGCTTTTCATATTTCACATTTCGCATTTCCTTAAAGTTTTAACAATCAAAACAATCATCCATCACATTATACTTATCTTGGTCGAATATATGGTAATATAAGCTATTATGTTTTTGTTTTTCATTTCAACATTTCCACTTGGTATTCTTGTTCATTTCATGCATGAATTTCACTCAAACAAATCAAACATAACTTGAATTACACAACCCTTCCTTCGTTGTGCACCATACTCATCATATCATCAAAACTTCTTCAAGTTTTAAACTTAAGCTCACATCAAAATCACATCACAACTCATGGCAAGGAAACTAATATCCTAAACAACATCAAATTAAGTTTCAATCAAAAATTCATTTTCACTAGTAAGCTTACCTCTTGCTCTTTGGTCACTAGTCTTGCTTAGCTACCTCTTTGAAGTCCTAAATCTTTAAATTCATACACAAAAATCATCATCCATTCTTTTGGAATCAATAACCCAAAAGTTTAAACGTACTAGTCATGGAAAACATGATTCTTACCACTTGAAATCAACTTGATATTAATAGATTTCACTCTTGGCTTGTATACACCCTTTGTAGGACTTGAAAACCACTCAAAAATGATCTCAAACTCACCAATCTCAACTGTTGCCGACTGGTTTCTCTCTAGCTCGTGAATGCTCTTCAAACCCACATAAATTGCTCTTTATTCTCAACTTAATCTCAATCTCATGTTAACTTTATATAGCCTTTATTTGCTTCAACAATTGTCCCCAAACTAAGTTTAAATCTTCAAGATTGCCATTAGTTTGGTTTAAAGACTTTTCATCAATTGAAACAAAAAGATTAGTTCAATTCTAACTAATCTCATTCTAACTAAACATTTTTTATTATTATTTAGATTTATTCTCACTGATCCACTTGTCTCATGCATGCTTCATTCACACTTCTTATTTCCTCATTGCTCCACTTGTCTAATACATGCTTCATTCACACTTGAATATCACCTTTGATTTAACAACTTCATATTTTTTATAATTCGAACTTCCTAAAATGCCCTTGATTTTTCCGAAACCTTTTCGAAATCCCTTCTCACACTTCCGAAGTTTTTCCGAAGCTTATGTTTGGACTTCTTATACAATTCACAGAACCTTGATGACCATCCAAAGCTATTCCATACGTTTTTTGGTTCCCCAAAAAGTTTTTGATTCGATTCCGAAAATTATCGAATGTTACCGAAATAGTCCAAATTTCCTTCGAAAGTACCGTTTGGGTTTCTAAAATACATCTTTGGGCATTTTAATACTCACTTGGACCCCGTTTTCTTAAATTTTCTAAATCTCCGAAAATCCTTCCGAAAACTCTGATAAGATTTGGAAACATTTCCAGTCTATCCAAAGTTCTATTATAACTAAATTAAAACTTTCTAAGTACTTTATTACATCATAATTAAGGGCATACTTTATACAGTACATGTACAGTACAAGAATTGGAAGGGTATATAACAAATTCTCCCCTCCTTATAAAATTTCGTCTTCGAAATTTAAAAGACCTATCTATCAAAAAGATGGGGATATTGATGGTGTATCTAGTCTTCATGCTCCCATGTGGCCTCTTCCACATAATGATTTCTCTACAAAGCTTTCACTAAGGGAACGGCTTTACTACGCAGGACCTGTTCCCTACGATCTAGAATTTGCACTGGTTTTTCTTCATATGTCAATTTTTTTCCTTAGTTCTACTTGTCGGGACCCATACTGAATCCCCCTATGGAACTCAATAGGAGTCCCGAAATACCCCGACGAAACTCACTCGAACCCTCACTCTGTCTTCAAAGGGTCCCATGGAGATATCGCTCTCACTTAATATTTCTTTTCTTGCGAAAATGGGTGTAAATTATTTTCTTTTTAGTGTACATTTACAAAATCGAGTTATAAAAATTTTTACAGCACAACGACTGTTTTTCTAAAAATTCCACCTTGCAAAAGTTTAGAAAATATGTACACTTCTATAACAATCAAATTCTTAACTTTTAGGCCTTAGGCCCTTTTTTCCTTTTCCATAAATCATCCACAAACATACTTCCAATTTAGAATAAAACTTGAAAATCATTTTATTTACACAAAAGTGTATTATACATGTCAAAATATAATATTTACAAAATATACATCAAATCATGATTAGTTATGCATGAACATGATATTTCAAAATAAACAAGTGCAGTGGCATCTTGTCTTCAGCCCATCTACATGTCTAACGAAGTCTCTTCTAATTGACGGCTCATACCTACACCTGGAGAGAATTTTTTAAAAACATAAAAAGAGTGGTGAGTATTTAACTCAATGAGTGGGTAAACTTTTTAAGCTATAATATTCGCTTTCTAAATATGTATCCTCCCAAAATAATTTGGAAAAACTAAAAATTTCTTCTTAAATTTTATAAAACTATAAAACTAGTATAAACCATACAAATATTACTTTACTGCTCGAAAACTAGTAATAACTTTCATAAAATGTAACTTTCTTGTTTTCTAACTTCACGTCTAATGATGTGTTTTTTCTTTTTAAAACTTGCCAAGATAACCCAGGGAAACTTGCCCTTACATTACGGTACGTATGCAGGTCACTAGGACTCAGGAATGCTACCATATGTAGTCGCAAATGTGGAAAACTTTGGGGTCGCAAATCCTCCCCCAGCATCAGGAAAATCTACACTACCATATACTTGCAGAATGCAACACATTAACACAAACCCCAAGTTAGTGACTCTCCCAATGTAAGCCCTCGACTTTATTTACAATGAATAGTAATATTTTCGGGTGAATAGTTTTTTTGGATGAATAGTATCTTGATAAATAGTGAAATTTTGAGACAGACCCTGAAAAATCAAAAATGTTTAGAATGATTAGTATGACTCCATAAAATTGAAATGGAGTAAAAATGAGTTCGTTTGGGTAGTTTTTGAAGGTAACCCACGATAACGCATTTGTGGACAGGATTGTAAATACGGTTGATCTAAACTCCATTTAAATATTTTTCGAAGCCATGAATTAAGTCATAAGAGATCTAATTAGAATATTGTAAAGTCAATCTGATGAATGGGTGATCATAGAATTAATTTGAAATTTATTTCGGAATGAATTGTAAATGGTATTACGTGAATAGTAAGTATGACAAAGGACTAAAATGAAATATGTTTCTCTACTTGGGGTCAAAGTGGGATTAAAAGGAAGTGAAATAAGGACCAAAATGAAACAAGTTTATATGATGTGGGCCAAGGTAGAATAAGCAAAAGTTAAGGGCCAAAATCTAATTATAAAAAGTTTATAAGTATAAATACAACCCTTAGTCAATTTTTTTGGCCATTTCTTCTCATTTTCACACCACACACACACACATAAAACACTCCAAAGCCGAGATTGAGAGAAATGGTGGAGAAAAAGGGGTGATTTCGGCCATGTATGAAGACAAAGTGAATCAAGTTGATTTCATGGCATTTCAAGCTTCCAATCCAAGCATCTAAGCAAACCTAAGTTAGGAAAACAAACTTGGAACAAGATCAAAGCCAAAATAGGTAAAATTCCATCGCTTTTTAAGTTATTTCAATGATGTTGTGATGAAGTGTATATTGATGGTTTGGTTGAGTTTTGATATGGGTCTTTTTTATGTGATTTAAGTGGAGTTTTATGCCACCAAAAATAAGTGTAAACGATATGGAAATCATTGGACTTGGTGTGTTAGGGTTTTGTTGGAATAACCATTAAGTTGATTGAATTGGTTTAGGTGAATTTTGGTGCACACCAAGTGTTTGATGAAATGCTTGAAAGAAATAAAATGCTAAAATAGAATGAAATGGATTCTGTATGTATTAGACTATGTAAAAGCATATTGAGGGAAGTATGGAACCAAAGCCAATTGATGATATTAAGCATGATTTCATGTTGAAAATGTGATAAGGAAACCTATAAAAAGTTTATAAGATTAGTTGAAAAGCTTATAAGAATAGTAGAAATCAATTTAAGTAACTTGCCTTTTTATGACTTTAGGTGAAGGGCATTGATGGACATTATGTAATACCATCTCATGTATATGTTTTCATGCATTAAATAAGTATGTTTGAGTATGTATGGCATTAAGGAAAGTAGAAGTAAGATTTTCGAATGAAAATGGTGAAAATGGCATTGAAAAAGTGATGAAAAAAGGTGGTTTTTCCTAGTTTTCGCCACCCGTTTGTTGGAATTTTTCAAAGCCGTTTTACGGGTGATCTAAATGCGAGTTAGAGAGATGAATGGAGAAAAATGAGGCCAAAAGCAGCCCTAGAAGGGGCTGTGAATAGTTCTCGGCCTAAAGGGGTACCAAAATTTTGACTTTTCGTTTCAGGCTCCAGAAAATTATTTCGGGCATATAGGGATGCTCCTAGGGGTATATAAGTAAGTCCATGCAAAGAAAACGGAATTTGAAGGCTTCGGTTAAGTTGAAATTGAGTAGGGAAGTAAGTTGGTAAAATAGTTTTTTAAGTGAATTGATTGAGTTCTAAGCTATGTATTGAGTTTTGTGTGGTTAAGTTTAACTTATTCTAAGCAAGAATATGATGTGTAGGTGAACGGGAAGTAAACGTAGCCGAAGAAGGCCATGGGAGCCACTTAAGGAAACTTGGAATCAAGGTGAGTGCTCTACTTTATTTGAAATATTTTCATTTGTTTTGAAAAATGTATAAGAAAATTCTCATGGAGAATTTTAAAGAAATTTTATATGTATATATAAGGCTATGCTTACTTTAAGTGCTTAAGTATTTTGTGAATATATTTATCATTTTTGGTGGTTGAATAAGTATTTTAATTTTATGATATTTCATATGGAAAGTAAATGTTTTTAATTTTATAAATACAAGCTTATCTAGAAATAAAGATCTTGATTTAAGTTTTAAGCCCTCCTTTATAAGCAAAGCTACGTTTTATGCTATGAAATGAAAGGCAATTTTCCTTGATTTTAATATAAGTGTCTTTAAGTGTTTATTAAGTTATAAGTTTTGCAATTTGTATGTTTTATATGAGGTTTAAGCAAAGGTAAAGTTTTATCAATTCTTTATGTGCACTTGACATTGATATATATGTGTGTTATATATGAAGTGTTATTAGCTATATATATATTTATTTAAATTTTAAGTTCCATACGAAATTTTAAAAGCGTATGCATGAGATTTTATGTACGATTGAATCAAAAAGATATTTTGTGCTTTATGCACTAAGAAAATAGAATTTGAAGTCTTATGTAATTCAAAGTATGAGGTTGATGTTTTATGCATTTTAAATTTAAGACTTTGTACTTATTTGACTTCAATAAGTGAGTTTGTGCTTTTGCACTAAGTAAGAAAATAAAATAAATTTTCAAAGGCCATAAGTATACTCATCCTTATAACTAAGTGATCGGGCTAAAAGAATTTAATAGAGGAGGCTTTTTGTAATTTTCCTGCAAGCCATGGCAGCAGGCCATGAACCTGCAGGCCAGACCAGCGTATGGGTGCTAGAAGTCGTCGCAGCCTAGTTGCCCACGTGAATAGACTACGCATTGACATGGGCTTTGTTTCACACGTGAATAACCTGCAGGGGTGTTTCAAGCAGTCTAAACGTGCGTGTAAATGACAACAAAGTTTTTCTTGCTCATTTTGTTCGTGGAAAATCATCATTAATGGTTTCGAAGATTTTCAATTTATGTGACAAAACCAATTTAGTCAAGTGAGGATTTAATCAAATAGTGAGTGGAAGGAAAGAATTCAAAATAAAAAATACTTACAAGGATTTAAGGAAACAAATTTTCTGTCAAAGGAAGTTTATAAAGCAGTCAACAAAGGATCCAATTTTTGAAAGGCAGAAATGAGAGAATCAAGGAGAAAAACAAGAAATGAAGACTAAGATTGAGGGTGGAGAAAAAAAAAATTTATAATGATACCCTAAATTGGTGCAGTTATAAAGGTTTCAATTTTTGCAACTGAGAGAGGAACTTTTTGACAGAAAAACAATTGTAGAGGCAGTGGCGACAAAGAGCGAGACTTTTGAACAGAAGAAAAATTTGAGAGCAAGCGGTGACAGCAAGGAGTGGAAAGAGATTCAGTGTGATTGCATCAATTGGCTTCGCCGTGTTCAAGGAAGGCGTATATTGCAAAATTATACAGTGACTTCTCCCTTAATTTATTTTCTCAATTAATACAATGTTTTTTATTTGGATTTCAATTTTCCCATTGTGTTAATTGGTTTCATGGAGAACTAAACTATTTTATCTAGGAATACAATGTAGCCAACTATTTCAATTCTTGTTCAATGATTTATTAGTGGTTAATGGTTTTATTCTTATTGTCAGTATTCTGTTCTATTGTTTATGTATGCGGTTAATTCACTTAGGCCTAATTAATTAACCTGATCAATTAACTATATTGCATTTGGAAAAGGTGACTATAGTTTAGACATCAATAGAATGACATGAATCTTAAAGGATAGGAATATACCTATAAGAGCATCTCCAATGCAAATGTGGATTGTTTTTCACAATCCATTGTCATGTCATCAATGTTCAAGGAATTGCTTTCTACATGGCATTGAATAGCAATTGATAGACAATGAAATTATAAAATATTCTCCAATGCTTCTATTCAAAATTCATATTTTGATGAGGTGTCATTTTTTTTAATTACAAACCTTACCAAAAAAAATAAAAAAACAAAAGTCAACCAGCTTTTAATAGAAAAACATAAACCAATTAATTTTATTTGCTGAGTTGGTTGTCTAACAAACCTCTGAAAATAGAGGGTCATGTTGACAATGTTGATTTCTTTTTTGGCCACATCAGATTCATAGTGAGTGCAAACAATTGCATTGGAGAATCATATTTTGAGTCCATGTCTATCTATCTTATGTGGACTTCAATTTTTTCACAATCCATTGACCCCTTGGAGATGCTCTAAGGTTTGTGTAATCGTTATGGATAATTGGATCTTAAAGAATTTAGACTAATTAATCGGCATAGGAATATAACAGTTTAATTTCTCTGAATATTTTCACTTGACCATTCAGAAGAGGCTAGTGAAGATTTAAGAGTTATCCGGTTAAATACGCAATAGAATTATGTATTTTATTTTATTTTATTTTAATGAGAATAAGTCATTGGAATAGTTGGTGAAATTGTATTTTCTAGATACTTTATTCTGTAGTGGTCTTCTGTCTTTATAAGTAATTTTTAATTATTTGTTTAGTTAAGTTGTATTTTTAATTTTAATAGATATATATATATATATTTGAGTGAATTAAAATATTCTTGTCAATTGGAAGTCTAAATAAAATTAGTTTCAAGGAAGTTGGTAATTGATACTTAAAAATTAGCAGTTGTCTTTGTGGGAACGACCTTGATTTATCAGTATATTACATTGTAACCGTGTATACTTGCACGCGACCTATTGTAATTAATGCATTAGGATTTTACACTATCAGTAAGTTTTAGACCCGGCCGGTATATCTCATATTAGTATGACAAGTCTAGGGGGGATGCGTCACTAACTTGGGGGGGAAATTAAGTCTGTCGTGTCGCCTTTACTTTTGTGGGATATTATCTCATGTTATGGTTAGTGATGTAATATTCCGTATATAACTACAGAATATCTTTGTAAGTAAGTAAGTGTCACGGTTGGTGTCTGTTAAAAGCGCCACGTGACTCCACATCGGTTAGCGTTATTACAGTTTTCGCGTGGTTGTAAGCATTATGGGGTACGAATGGTACTTTTTAAAAAACAAAGTAAGCATCCAAAATAAAAATAATAATAATAAGAAAAACATTTTATTGATTTTACTGTAAGTGGATTTTTAAGTGTTTGGCATTCCATACGTTTTCAAATTATAAGTTTTACATGAAATTATATAAGTGTAAGTTTTATAAATTATCTACGCATATTACACATTAAAATTAATACGTTTTACATGAAATTTTATGAATCCATGAATTTTACAAGTTTTGACCTATGAATTTATGCATATATATATATATATCTATATGAATTTAAAATGTTGTCTAAGTTTACAAGTTGATATGAATTTTTAAATACTTGCGATTTTATTGTTTTTAAATGCAAGCTATGAAATTTAATCAAGATTTACGCTTTTTAAGTTATACGTTATGTGGAGTTTTAATTATGCATGAGTTAAAAGTTCTTATGGTATGCTTTGAAATTTAATATTTAAGTTTTGAAGGAGTTAAGAAATAAGAATTCGTTTATAGGTTTTATAAATTTATAAGTTTTTATGAAACTCTACTCCTATATAAGTTTAGATTATTTTTAATTTATTCATTTTATATGTATAAGTTTAAGTGTTATTTAATTTTTAAGTTTTATATAAATTTTATGTACATATAAATTCATAGTCTTTATATATATGTTTTGCAAGTTATATGAGACTTATATTTTTCAAGATTTCAAGTAATATATGCTTTAGAGTTTTTTTTTTTAGTATGCTTTGAAATGAGAAGAGATTATAATTGAAAAGTTTTAAGAAATAAGGTATTCTAAGTTATAAGTTCCATGAAGTTTTATATATATATATATATATATATATATTTATATGCTTATACATATTTTAATGTCTTTATAAATTTTATGGAATTATAAGTTTTATGGGAAGTTTTATGCTCCAACGTATTTTAAAGATTTTCTATGTATACTTTGCTATAAAATAAGTTTGAACCCTATGATAAATTTTAAGAAATATAAACGCAATTTGAAAAGATTTTAAGGAGGTATTTTTAAAAAATAAAACAATTTAAGTTAAAAAGAAATTAAGCACTCATTGAGCTCCTATAGCTCATCATTTTCTGTTTTTGTATTTAAAAACCTCCTCAGGTATTGAAGTGGGTGACCAAGATTGGAAGGCTCCTCCAAGAAGTTAAATTGGGCAATGACACAACAATGCTACTACGTAAATATAATTTCCATATTTTGTACGTGAAGAAAATCATATGTAAATATATGTTAATATTAAATGAGTGGTCTAGATTTATTCATGACATGAAAGTCCTAGTTTTGAAATCATTGCATAAGTTTGAAATCAAATTAATTTTGATTTTATGCTTTTACTTTTGACGAAACGGAAATTTTGATTTGTGATATTGAATTATTTGTTTGTGATTATAAGAAGTTGGGTTGGAAAATGAAAGTATATGGAAGTGTATTTTCCTTTGCAGGTTATTTTTGTTAAGTTAAAACGCAGCTGTTATGCTGTTGAATTTTCTATAAAAAAAAAAAAAATCCAACTCATTCTAGTTTTCCTAAGTAAGAAAATGTTTTAAGGGTTTGCTCCGCGAGTTTCCCTTATCCCATTAAGTAGGGTTAAGAGGGATCCGTTGGGGTGCCAGGCAGGGCCCTCCGGATGTAAGTACGATAAGATTCGGATTGGGTCCTATCACCCAACCATCTTGCCATACACGCATACGGTACTTCGGCCGAGTATACTGAGGATTAGGGTAAACCAATGACATTTACAAATCTCTTCAATATATTTTAAAAATCTCACTTGCGGTAGACATTAAAGTATATTGATTTAATTATCAAATATTCTTTTTACTAGTATATGATTTACAACCATATATTATCTTTCTAAGGTAAAAATCTAAAATTTTATAAATTTCTTTAGCATGTCTCTTTTATGCATGTATTTCACTCAACATACTAAATTGCTTTACTACTAAAATATATATACATTTACAACATAAATTTAGAAACTTACATGCATCTCTAACACTAACATTCTAAAAGTTTAATCAATTCAACAATTCTAAATTGGACATTTAATCAATATTTGCAAACATAAATTATCAACTAGTAAAACTCATAAAAACTTTTAAAATACCCACACTCATAACTTGCTTTCCAAACTGGCAAACCACTCCTTCAAGTTCTCCCTTTGCCCTTCACTTCTCCTACACTTTAATCCAAACATAATTTTCACTTAGAACTCATATATGCATCAGACTAATAAACTCAACTCAATTTCAACATATTATGAACACTAACTTCACATTCTTGACATACTTTTAAACTAACATTTTAACATCTATGTCTGTTTATTTCTTTTGCACAAACTTGCTAGAATACATGCTAAACACCATGAAAACACACCAAAATGGTTGGAATTCATCTTGAACATCACTAACTCACCTTGGCCAATTTCAACACATCACCCACTCAAATAAATTTCTTCCATTTTCATGGTTACAATAACATTCAAACCATCCAAAAATTCATATAATATCCAAACATCAACTTAATAAACTCAATTTATGATTTGAATCATAACCCTTCAACTTGGCCAATTGAAATTGATATATATATATATATATATACATATGACTTTCTTTTTCATTTCTCTTGATTCCAACCAACTTAAACACATATAAATAAGCATAAAATTCCATCAAAATCATCAAACATAAACGGAATCAAGAGATGTACACAAAACTGAAAATTTTCACTTAATAAAATATCATCCATTTTCTTTTGTTTTCTTAACACCTATTAACTTAAATCCATGCCAAAACACCATACAGTTATATCGAAGCATCAAAATCATTTCAAACACACATAAACCCCAATCTAACCAAATATGCTAGTATGCATCCATCAATCATTTATTTCATTTTCTTCCCACAAATCAACTTAAAATCATGTTAAACCTCATGCAAATTCTTCAAATACCAAAAATCAATCCAATTATATCACAAATTACACCTTAGCCATACATACACACGACACATTCAAATCATTTTCTTTCATTTCCATGATCAACAACCATATCAAAGTTCATCCCATAATCATCTAATATCTTAAAATCAAACCAATTAAATTTTATTAGAAGGATTACACAAAACCTTAACTCTCACCTTACTAATAATATTGACGAACACTTGCTTTAAACTTCCTTCCACTTTCAAGCTTGATTTGAAGATAATCAACCTCTATTCATGTCAAAAATTCCATCAGTTACTCTAGATATCATCAAACCAAAATCCATTAAAACTACCATGAAAATAACTCAATTTACTTACCAAATCTTCTTCACTTCTTCTTGATTCTATATGGGTAATAATAAGGGCAAAAGATGGATGAAAACACCTTGGAACCTCTTCTTCTTCTTCTTCTTCTTTTTTCTTCTTCTTCTTTCTTTTCCTTCTTCTTTCGGTCTCCTTTTCGTTCTCATCGTTTCTCTCCTCTTGGCCAAATACTTCACTTCTCTTCATTTCATGGTTCACTTTATATATATAACTCTCCAAATGACCATTTTGCCCTTAATCATTTCCTATAATGTCAATCACACCCTTATCTTAGACATGGTTACATTTCATTGGTTAATCACTTAAAATTCATCCACTAATCACTTTTAATCAACTTAAAAATTTTCTTAACCACACATTTAGCCATCCATTGACCCTAAGGTGTCATTCCCTCATTGGTCCATTCACAATTACATGGACTGTGCTTCTTTAGTCACTAATGTCTTCATATAATTTTCATTTAATCATCTACCTTATACATTTAATTCATTCACCCCTAAATAAATTCAAAAAATAATCCATGGTCATCTAATCATCAGATTGACCATACAACACTCTAATTGGGTGTCTTAACTCTCAATTCTAAGTTTTGAGAAAAAAAATTAATTGAATTTAAAATCATCCATAGCCATTATTCTTCCAACAAGGGTATTTTCGTCCGACTATCTTCGGGACTCTTAAAATCTACTTAAACGGACTCATTTTTGCTCCGTTTCAGTTTCATTAGACTCCTTTACTCATTCTACAAATTTTTGATTTTCTGAGATTTATATCATAAAATCACTATTTATACCATTACTATTCATCTGGAATTACCATTCATAAAAAAAAAATTATTTCTCCAAGAAATAAAATTCTAGGTTCTACAATTTACCCCTCCTTATAAAAAAATTTCATCTTTGAAATTTTTAAAACTTACTTATCTTAAAAAGGTGTGGATACTGACTGTGCATCTACTTCTCGTGCTCCCACGTAGCCTCCTCCACTGTATGGTTCCTCCATAACACTTTCACCAATAGAATAACCTTATTGCGTAAAACTTGCTCTCTCCTATCGAGGATGTAACACCCCCTGTCCATTCTTCCTTTAGACGAATCCAAGGGGCGCTATCTTTTTTTCCTTTTTACAAAAGATTTACTTAGAAAACAATATATTTCATTATTCATATCAAAATAAAGAATTTCAAACTTTACAAAATCATTTGAACCATTTTATTTTATGCGGAAAAACTGCAAGAGTTTCCCCTAAAATTTGAACTTATCCAACCTATTACAAATTCACCATGTTCATTTCCAATGCAAATTTTCCACAAAACAATATTCAACAATTGGAATCAAACTCAGTTTGGTTCAACATATCCATATACACAATATTATTCAAAATTTATACAAATTGGTTTTCTTTACAAAAGTCCACACTTTAAATATGAATACATATATACATGCACGTGTATACAAATTAAAGTTCTTATATACAAAACTAGATATGATATCTACCCAAAATAAGGATGGTTGGTGTGACTAGATAGACTTGCTACAGATGAGCTTACTTTTCGGTCTTTGTCCTCCTAGCACGATCTACTACCTACGCATAGTAATTTCAACGCACTAAGCATATTTACTTAGTGAGAGTACACTAAATTCAAATTTACAATTTGAATACAAAAATACCATATAATAAAAATAAGCAAAAATTTTAGTTCAAAATAAATTAACAAACTTGTTCTACACTTTCTAAAAACCAATTCACTCATGCAATTGTACAACTTGTCTAAAACATTTTTCAATGCCCTTTGTAAACACCGACATGATACCTTGGACTAGAAAATGGGCTTTCTGGCATTGGACAATCAGTGCCTACCCGTCGAATCACATCACACATATATATCAATCATCTAGAACCGGACACTTAGTGCCTTTCATGGTCCATAAATTAATGATTTTTATTTTTATTTCAAAACATATCGATGTAGTACTGCTATAACAACCCTATTGTCATGCCAAATTCCAATCCCCACCTACCAATATTCAGGTTTACTAGGACTTCTTTAATATTTCTAATGGATACAGTTTAATAGTCACAATTTCTTTTCAAATAAAAAGATTCCATTAAGCATTCAAACAAACTATATTTGGTACCCAATTTGTCCATTTAATCAACATAGCCATTCTTTAATATCTCAAAAGCAAATTTCCATCCAATAATTCAAAATAATTTTCACAAAACAACATCATCTCTACTTAACCACATTCGGCCAACATTACAAAATTCCATATTTACTTCTAAGTCTCCATTTCATCTTATACAATTTTAATCATAATGTCAAACAACATCCAAAATCAATTAATCTATAAAAAAGATTTCCATTTTTCTCAAAATACAAAACTAGGATAGCCATGTACTATTTCCCAAATCATTATATTTTCATCATTTAACACATCCAAAGAATTCAAAATAAACATTCAAATATGGTTAACAAATCGATTTAACTAAACAACTCAAATATTAAAATTTTAGAAAGCTATATTCCTACAATTAAAAGCAAAAATTCAAATTAAGTGCACACTAACCTTTTTGCCACTTTCTTGAATAACTCCACTCTCCAATTGAAACTTAAACCTTCTCTTTTCCTTTTCCTTAGCTTCCTTGTGCTACTTTCTCTCCTTAATTTTTCAAGAACACATATGTAATAAATAATAATTCATTCCATAAATCTAAATGCATGATCTACTAATCCTACATGATCAAAATGCTTTTACACCTTACTAATCTCTATTCCAAACTCAAACTAATTTCTACACCATATTATCCTCAATTTCCAACTTTCCTTATGAAACTATTGAAACTTGATAAACCAGATATAATTGACGCCTTGAATTCTTGAATGATGTGGGAAACTAGGTTTAGTGGTGGATTTGAGTGAGAAAATGAAAGAAAATTGAGAGAAAGTGATAGTGGAGTGGACGGCAAAGGCATGTTAAAATAGATGGTTTCATGCTTAAACTTTATATACTCATTCCCTTGCTTGACATTTTTGCCCTTCAACTAATTCCTTAATTCCCATTGATAGAACCCAATCCGAATCACTCTATACTAGTATCCGGAGGGCCTTACCTAGCACTCCAATGGAATTCTCTTAGACCCTACTAATTGGGCTAAAAGAAATCTGTGGAGCGAACCCTTAAAATCTTTTAATCTTCCCTCACTTTTGAAACTAGAACATGGTTTTTTTTCTTTTTCGATTCGTTTGAAAAATCTGGCAGCATGATAGTTGCATTTTTAACATTCCCACAATACCTGCAAGGGTAAAATACACTACCAAATATTTTCACTTCACAACCCAACTTCTTCCACAAACATACTTTAAATTTTCCTTTCCATTCTTATGCAAAATAAGTCATGTAAAACCCCAAGCCATAGGCCACAATGTAAAATCAATTCTTTGAAGTGACCAACTGAGAAGATAAACACTTTCCATAACTTTAACAAAGTTTATAGAACTTTATACAACTCAAAAGTAATAAGAGTACAAACATTTCATACAAAACATGTCATAAAATGCAAGCAAAATAATTAGCTTTTAACTTTTATATGACATGCAAAATGATTATTCAAAAGAAACAATCATCAAATCCAAACCCACCTATTCCGACAAAGGAGATCTTGTGCCTTTGTCACCCGCACTAGTACTTGAGGAGGTTTTGAAACTAAAACAAGAAAATGGTGAGCTTATTGATGCTCAGTGAGTGCTTGTAAGTTTTTAGAACACCAACATTTTTCTTTCTAAAATACCTCCAAAAAAGACATTTGAAATAAGATTCTATTTATTAAATGCTTACTTTAAATCTCATACATTGCATAGCAAAACAAGTACATTTACTAACACAAAAATGTACATAAAACTTTTGTTATAAACTAGTAAGCATGAACATTTTATCAAGCTACAAACAATTACAAAATTCATTTCAAAATGTAATTGTAATACTCATTAAGAATGAGCTCATTTTCAAGGCTAACTTTTTGCCTTTTAAAATGTACCAATTGTACCCTATAGTGCTACAACCATGAGACAACTAAGCTAACGTTGATTGACGTGGAGTCACATGGCGATTTTGCTACTAAAACCATCTATGATGCTACAAAGACATCTCAACGACTACGTATGAAATTTTCTATATCGTAATATGTAGCGCGAGACAACATCCCACACACGTAGAGGTGACACGACGGACTCTATCCCCCCTAAAGTTAGTAATGCGACCCCTCCTATGACTTTGCCATACACGTGTGGGATATATCGGCCGGGTCTATAAATCTAAAAGTACGAGTATATGCTAGGCTTTTGAAAGCTTGTTTGTATAAATTATTTTGCATAAAACAATTAAAACTAACAATCTCATTTCTTTTTACATAATCATGAAATAACTTCATTTGCTAAGAAGGCTTAAAAACTAAAGCTTTGAATTTCATTTCTAAACAAAGCTTATATTTGTTTAATCATAAATGCTACAATTCTCATACAAAACATCACATCTATCAAAATGTTCATTTTAAGTTCTAAAATGCAATGCTCAACTACAAAATATTTAAACATTCAAACAAGTACAAACTTTTACAAATTTATTTTAGCACTCACTTGATTCAAGGTTTGCTAGGGTGAGCGTCAATTGCCTTCTCTTGTCCCTCTTGCTTCTTCGTCATCCACACACCACATTCTAGCTTAGAATATACTAATTTTAACTACACAAAATTCATCACATTGTTTCTAACTCAACTAACTCATTATAGTGGTATTTTAACTACAATCTTCTCTTCTTAGTTTCAACTTAATCACCGTTCTAAAATTCCATTTTCTTTTCGTCATTCTCACTTATTCTCACCTAGGAACACATCCATCACATGAAATAATTTTTGAAAGCTTGAAACGAAATTTGGTCTTTTTGGACCTCTCTTGGCCGAATGCTACCTAGGCACCTCCCCATTGATTTTCTTTCATCCATTTTTGGTCTTAACATGTCCTTAACTCTTCCTTAGGTCATTCCAAGTGTTACTTTGATAAAATATGGCCATCGAGTGAAGGTTCCTAGCCAATACCCTTATATTTCCATTACTAAACAATGCACAAACTTCACAATTTCACATTTCAAGCTTGTATCTTTTATCCTTAGGGTTTTTCTACATCTTCATGCTTAAACATAATCATTTTATCATGAGAATGCATCAAGGGAATGAAATTACATTATCCCCTTCACCTAACCGAATACTACATCAAGCTTCCAACTCATTTAGTTTTTGTAATTTTAACCTTTCCACCTACTATTTTGGCACTTCTTACATATGAAATCAAGCTCATATTCATGGAACTCAAGTTGAACCACACACCCCTCACTATAGCCGAATACACCCTATCATGGATCTACTCCATTTCATTCATTTTTCATGCTTTTCAAATCATAAATTCTGACTACAAGTCATCAAATACTTTAACTACAACTTAGATTAATCCAATTCAACTTTAGGGTATAATCTAATATAAACCCTAACTTACTTACCTTGAGTGTTTGTGCTCCAATAATCCTTTCCTTGATGTTTCCTTCAAGTTCTACACTTGATTGCACCAAAAATCTACATAAGGCCCATAACAAAACAATCTAATTTCATCAACACTTCATTACATCTAACTATCCATTCAAACTACTTTAAAATCACTTTACTTACCAATTCTCTTCTTTCTTTCTTCTTCAACCTTCTTCTTTGAGCTTTGGTTAGTAGGTATTTGTTGAGTCATTAATTATTATTTTATGCCCATGTTACCTATTATTTACGCTATGTTTTTGTGTGGAATTGGTACTTTTAATTTGTTTTGTGTTTTTATGCTTTGAATTAGGTTTTGAGAAGAAAAATGATGGAATCAAAGGATTTTTGAAGATTAATTGCAGCTCAAGAATTTGGAGAATGTTTTAGAAGGAAATTGTAGAATTTTGGGCAGAAACGTGACCTGATTTGTGGGAGCTCGTACGAAATGTACAGTTTGATTTGTGTGAACCATAACCTATCATATTAAAGGCCCGGATGTCTAGTTTCCATAGCCACCGACGGTTTATCAATTGGAATTTTCTAGAGAAAGTTATGACTGAGGTAGCGTCTGAAGGTCAAACTATCACGAGACCTGACAGCGACGGGAAAACATAGGAAATTCAAATTTCCTCTTTTAGCATTCCTAATCAATTTCCTAAACCTTGAAACATCCTAATTAAATGAGTTAAGAAAATTAGGAAGAGTTTTAGTCCAAAAATAAAAAGGATTCACATTCCAAATCAAAACTTGATTCTAAATCAAAGTTGTAAGTGAAATCCTTCTCAATTGAGGAAATCTTGTCTCTCAAGGATTGGGTGCCTATAAATAGGTGCATTCACCATTCAATTAAGACATCATCGGAAGACAAAGAGAGAAGCAAAGGATTAAGGCTGAAGGCTTCGGTTTCATCTTTTCTTTTCTTTATTTTTATTTAGTTAGTTTATTAGTTAGAGCTAACTTGAAGCCCTAAACATAAACTCAATTTGTTTATCTTCCAATAAAGATTTATATTTTGCATGATGAAATTAATATCTCTAGTTTAATTTTATTCTTTTTTTTTTCTTTGATCGATCACCTTAGAAACATATTTTTAGGATTATGTTGTAAGAATGTAAACCACACATCATACGAGCATATTCTTTGTTTGCAACAATCAATTGCTTATGAACCAATTGAGGGGCATTAATTCATAGATACCTAGAATAGACATCATGTTCTAGGATTTGTGTGATATTCATATTCTTCTAGTGCTTAATGGGTTCCAATTATTAAACTTAAGTAGACATCATGCTAGGTTATAATTCGGAATACATGCATCTACGTAGACATCATGCGATTTGCATACTAATTAAGAAAGAATCTATACAACATGAGTTAATCATACCTTGTCGTGAATATCTTCATCATGCATTATCATGAATTTACTTTATTAATCCTTTTAGCAAATTGAGGGATTGTTTAGTGGTGGATAGGATGTCCTAACTAAGCTTTTATTCATTCATTTTCTTTTATTTAATTTTATGCATTAATTTAGTTTATTCTCAATTTAATTCCAAAAGCCCTTTTCATTTATTTTAATTGCTCTAGTTTAGGTCTTAAATTAATTTAAAATCAAAGTAAGTTGAAACTCCTCGTGGGATCGACCCTGCTTATTGCTATACTTAGTCAAACGATTTGTGCACTTGCAAGGTTTTAATAAATTTGGTTTATTAAAAAATTAACCAACAAGTTTTTGGCGCCGTTGCCGGGGAGTTAACATACTTGTTTTGATTTTAAGTTTATTTTTGTTTTATTTTTTAGTTTTTAGTTTAAGTTATTTTTTTCTCTTTTCAAGACCATAGCTCACCACAACCACAAATTATATGAGGACAATTTTGATGATTTGGGGTTTCAATTAGATAACTTAACTCGTGTTGTGTAGCAACTTATTTCCTAAAATATGTCTGCCAATAGAGGACGCTTATCGAGAAATTGTTTGACAATGTATGAGAAGGTGGAACGAGACCAAGGAATGGCCTGTAGGAACTACCAATGGTGCAATCATGGTGGGATGAATGATTTCCAAAGCCCATCCGTAAGGAGCAAGAATTGGAGTGGTAGTCAATGAAATGATAGTTGTTGGAATAGTCAAGCATCAGACAATTATGTGCTTGATTTTAATCAACAATACTATCATCTGCATTCAAATTTTTACAACTCAAGATGGAGTGGTCAACCGAATTTCGATCAAAATTCATACCCATCGACTTTTCAAGATCAATTTCAACAACCTTATAGTCCTCAGTATTTTCAAGGCTATAATCAGCACTTTAGTAATCCTTCTCAAGAAGAAAAATCCATTGAGCAAGATACAAATCTTGAAGAGATGCTCATATCTTTCATACAGGAGACAAGACAAACTAATGCCCAAATGGCCTCAAGAATAAAGAATTTGAAAAACCAAGTTGAACAATTGGTAACCTTGCATCACCAATGTGAGTTAGAGGAAGATAAGCAATGTCATGCAATCACCTTAAACAGTGGAGAAGAGCTTGAAAAGGTTGAGGAAGGGTTTACTTCAGCATTCAAATATTTTACTAACGATAAGTGGGAAGATAATGAAGAAGGTGAAGTTAAAGAGACCTTAATTCAAGACGAAGAACCCGAAGAAATGCCACAAATTGAGACCACATCATACGTTACAAAGCAATCCATATCTAAGGAACTAGGTTTGGGGGCGTTCGAGCCTACCGATGTTACTCGTTAGTTGGTGGATAGGACGCTTAACCAATAAAATGACTTCATTAAAGGGGAGGAAGATGTGCAATATGGTGAAATCACAAGTAGGATTCATATTGAAAATGTGGTCTACAAGGAACTTGAGCCTAATGAACTATTACTAATGAAGGGGAATCGTTATAAGGTTGATTTGGAAAACAATAAAAAGGTAGAAGATATGTGTTCGAATAAGCTACCACTAGATCCTTATGAGTTCTATGTTATGAAAACAAAATTCCTTCTTTATCCATATAGGAGAGGCAAGATATTTTAAAAAGAGACTCAGAAGATGGAATGAGTACAAACAGTTGGAAGTTTATCCTAAATCATGCCATCAATGGCGTGTCTTTAATGGTCGAGACAAAATATCCTGGAGCAAATTCAAGCGTAAAGGGTCAAGACCATTACTGTGCAGACATACCTACCCATGGGAGCTAGATTGATAAAGTGGTAGAAGAACGTCTAGCCAAGACGTTAACTAAGGCGCTTGATGGGAGGCAACCCATCTGGGTAATTTCGTTCCTTTTCTTTCTTTTATTTTTGTTTTTCACTCTTCTCTTACTTATGTTTTACATTTGAAATATTGAGGACAATGTTTAGTTTAGGTTTGAGGGTGGTGAAAAACGTTTTTAGGTTTTAGGTTTTGATAAAAATATTTAACATTTTTCATAAATTTTTCAATTTTTTTAGTTTTTCTATTCTACCCATAGCAAGTTGGCTAGTTGCAATGTGTTTGTTGATGGATTTTTTATGCATGTTTTTGATTGGATATCTTTACTAGGGAGTAGCCATGAATATCTTTGCATGATTTGAGACTTGTGAATACTATGAGTTTAGTTAATTGAGTGGATAGATACTATGTTTGTATGAATTATGAACTATTAGTGGAGACTACCCTTGGTGAGGATTTGAGCTTTTGAAGCGTTTCTTTTTGAGGGATTTAATTGTTTCTACTTTTTAAACACTCTTCGTCTTTGTTCCTTAATAAATGATCTCTATAGGTTTCGCATTGAATACTAAAGAACAAATCATTATTGTAGATAACATGAGTTACTTTGATTCAAGAATTGGATGGACTTCTTAGAAGTAACATAGGCAAGTTTTCACCTAATAAAAGTCTATTCCCTCACTTTGAATTGAAATACATCATTAAACCCTTTGAAGCCAAACATGTTTAGTCTTTTTCTTTGTCTACTCTCACTAAATGACCCTATTGAGCCTTAAATTTAACCATACCATATAAGCTTGGGATCATACCAAGTGGTGCAAAGGAGAAGAGAATTAAAGTGTTAGTATTGATATGATGTGTACATGGGCATATGTATTGAAAAAATGTGCTTTTATGCATGATTGTTTTGAAAAAAAAAAAAAAGCAAAAAAAAAAAAAAAAGTTAAAAAAAAAGAAAAAGAAAAAAAATAAAGAATGAATAAAATATATAAGGAGCACAAATCAAGTTTTATGATACCTAGATGTGTGAGGGAAAGAGGAAGTGAATGAAGGAAGAAGAATTGAAAGAAAAATAAGAGAGGAGGAAGAGTGAAGAATAGAAAAGAAAGAAGGTTGTGAAGAAAAGAAAAAGAACAATGACTGAAGTGCTTTGGTGTGATCCTAAATTTTTTTTTGAACTTAGACATTTATTGCTTACCCATTAATCAACCTTAGCCCAAATACAACCTTTAATATGACCTATTGATCTTTGAAAGAGGGAAGTCCAATTTGAGAGTTCAAGTATGTCATCATGCGCTATCTACATTCTTAGTATTTGATTCCATTCATGAGATCTATTCATTTAAAGTGCGGTTCTTTTCAATGTCTATATTCATATGTGATGTAAAAGACGCTTGCTATGCCTTTATATAACCTTTGTCCCATATGATTGCACGAGTGTTTGCCTTAGGACTCTTGAGAGAGTTATGAATGATATCTTGTGAGGATTAGAGTCAAGACGAAATAAGTCCATGACATGTGAATATGGTGTTTTGAAATGAGATTGCTTTGAATGTGGTATGAGATTGTTGATGATTATGTTTTAGATTATTAATAACTTATCTTTAGTCTTGATACAAGATCATGCATGTATGAAATTTCTGTTGATTTGCATTTAGTGACATGTTAATGAGTTATGGGTGGAATGTTTTAACGTTTGTGGGTATCGTTACTGGTAAATCCTCATGAGACACAACTCCTCCTACTAGGGACACCTAGGGGTTTAAAGGCTTGTGGCATACGCTCAATACCATCGTGTTTACCTACGAAAATGGATTGTGTTTTATTTTCCGTATTTTTAGAGTAGGTTGTTTTAAAGTTCTAGTTTTGCTCTAGGACTAGCAAAATATAGGTTTGGGGGTATTTGTTGAAGTCATTAATTATTATTATTTTATGCCCATGTTACCTATTATTTACGCTATGTTTTTGTGTGGAAGTGGTACTTTTAATTTCTTTTATGTTTTTATGCTTTGAATTAGGTTTTGAGAAGAAAAATGATGAAATCGAAGGATTTTTAAAGATTAATTGCAGCTCAAGAATTTGGAGAATGTTTTAGAAGGAAATTGTAGAATTTTGGGCAGAAACGTGACGTGATTTGTGGGAGCTCGTACAAAATGTACAGTTCGATTTATGTGAGCCATAACCTATCAAATTAAAGCCCCAGATGTCTTGTTTCCATAGCCACCGACGGTTTGTCAATTGGAATTTTCTAGAGAACGTTATGACTGATTTCGTGTCTGAAGATCAAACTATCACGAGACCTGACAGCTACGGGAAAACATAGGAAATTCAAATTTCCTCTTTTAGCATTCCTAATCAATTTCCTAAACCTTGGAACGTCCTAATTAAATGAGTTAAGAAAATTAGAAAGAGTTTTAGTCCAAAAATAAAAAGGATTCACATTCCAAATCAAAACTTGATTCTAAATCAAAGTTGGAAGTGAAATCCTTCTCAATTGAGGAAATCTTGTCTCTCAAGGATTAGGTGCCTATAAATAGGTGCATTCACCATTCAATTAAGATATCATCAAAAGATAGAGAGAGAAGCAAAGGATTAAGGCTGAAGGCTTCAGGTTTCATCTTTTCTTTTCTTTATTATTATTTAGTTAGTTTATTAGTTAGAGCTAACTTGAAGTCCCTAAACATGAACTCAATTTGTTTATCTTTCCAATAAAAATTTATATTTTGCATGATGAAATTAATATCTCTAGTTTAATTTTATTCTATTTATTTTGTTTCTTTCATTGATCACCTTAGAAACATATTTTTAGGATTATCTTGTAAGAATATAAACCGCACATCATACGGGCATATTCTTTGTTTGCAACAATCAATTGCTTATGAACCAATTGAGGGGCATTAATTCATAGATACCTAGAATAGACATTATGTTCTAGGATTTGTGTGATATTCATATTCTTCTAGTGCTTAATGGGTTCCAATTATTAAACCTAAGTAGACATCATGTTAGGTTATAATTAGGAATATACGCATCTACGTAGACATCATGCGATTTGCAGACTAATTAAGGAAGAATCTATATGAATGAGTTAATCATACCTTGTTGTGAATATCTTCATCCTGCGTTATCATGAATTTACTTTATTAATCCTTTTAGCAAATTGAGGGATTGTTTAGTGGTGGATAGGATGTCCTAACTAAGCTTTTATTCATTGATTTTCTTTTATTTAATTTTATGCATTAATTTAGTTTATTCTCAATTTAATTCCAAAAGCCCTTTTCATTTATTTTAATTGCTCTAGTTTAGGTCTTAAATTAATTTAAAATTAAAGTAAGTAGAAACTCCTCGTGGGATTGACCCCTACTTGTCGCTGTACTCAGTCAAACGATTTGTGCACTTGCAAGGTTTTAATAAATTTGGTTTATTAAAAAATTAACCAACAAGTTTTTGGTGTATTCTTCAAGCTTGGCATCAAAATCCCTCAAAAAGTTTTTGGTCTATTCCTTCTTGCTTTGGCCGAATACCCCCTCTCTTTTTCTCTCAATTTTGCTTTCAATTTCCTTCCCAATTCATGCTCCCTTCACTTTATATATAGTTCCCTTCAATCGATTAATTTGACCTTCAACTATTTTTATAATGTGAAACAAGTCTTTAGTTACAAACACTAGCATTTAATTGGTCCATTTGCTAACCAACCATTCAACTAACCAAACCATAAAATTTCTAGTTCCATATCAACCATTTAATCACTATTTTCACTTTTAGTTTGGCATTCTCTCATTGGCTGTTTTTGCTTCACATGGATCATACTCTTGATCTCATTCCATGTAATACTCACACACAATTCATGTATGCTTGACTTGGTAATGTCCATTTTGCCCCTTATTGATTTTATTCCACATTCTAAACCAATTAGATTCTAAAATATTCTACATTATTCCAACATATAGATTTGTCATGAAATGTTTTAATTCAGTCTCTACTAGTCCTTAATTCTACAATTTAGAATAATATTCATAAAAATAACATTTCAATTCACAACTTAGTTACTAGCACTATAGAATTCATAAAATATAAATGAGGGCTCACACCCATCATGTCCTTAGTTAGGAAAGTTGGCATTTGATTGGTTGAATTTCTAACTAACCATTACACTAACTAAACTAAGTCATTTCTAGTCCCATTCTACTAAATGCCATCCATTTTCAACTTTTTTCATGGCAAATTTTCATTGGTCGTCACTTTTTGGTTGGTGAGTTCCTATTGGTCAAGGTTTAATCCCATGTTATGCATTCTCATTTCATTCTTGTTCTCCACGAATTAAATCCTCTCATTTCCTATCTAATATAATTTCCTACTTGAAAAATATATCTCCAAAAATATCTAATTCCTTAAAACCTTACACCAACATTTAAATCTTACCATATATATATATATTCACACTTAATCCACTTTTGCATGCCTAATCTTTATTTAAAAATAATATCCATGCTTAAAAATTTTGGGGCGTTACAGAGGATTTGAACTGGTACCTCTTCATATCTCAAGTTCTCTTTGAGTTCCATTGGTTGTTCTGTCACAACATGTGAAGGATCAACTAAATACTTGTGAAGCATCGAGACATGGAATACATTGTGTATTTTGGAGAGTCCTGCTAATAACTCAAGTCGATACACCATTTCACTTACTCTGCCAATCACCTCATAGGGACCAATGTAACTTGGACTTAACTTATCACGTCATCCAAAACAGATTATCCCTTTCCATGGTAATATCCTCAAAAATACTTTGTTCCCGACTTGGAACTCCAAATCCTTCCTACGCTTATCTATGTAACTTTTCTATCTATCTCGAATAATCTTGATCTTATCTGTAGTCATTTGCACAAGCTCGGGTCCAATTAATTTTCTCTTGTCCATCTCATCCCAAAATATCCGCGTCTTGCATCAGTCTTCCGTAAAACGCCTCATACAATGCCATACCGATACTGGCCTAATAACTGTTATTGTAGGCAAACTCAATCAATAGTAGGTGAGTATCCCAAGTCCCTCCAAATTCCATCATGTAAGATCTAAGCATATCCTCCAAAGTTTGAATAGTATGCTCCAACTATCTATCCGTCTAGTGGATGAAATGCTATGCTGAAATGCAATCGAGTGTCTAAAGCTCTTTTTAGACTTGGCCAAAACTGGGATGTAAATCTTGGATCTCTATCTGAAACGAATTGACACCGAAGCCCAATGTAGCAGTTGTAACACCCCTAATTTTATATGCATGAATATTATTGTCATTATTATTAGTATTAATTAATGAGATGATGGACTAAATTGAAGATAAGTTTAATAATTGTGGTCAAAGTAAAATTTAGTTAAAGGCTAAGGGAGGAGATCGATATTTTCTCAAGACGTGACCATCATTTTTGGAGTTGATTGTGGAGGAAAATAGAAGTCAGTTTGAGTTGACTCACAAATCAAAATAGAAACCAAAGTCAGTCGCGTGAAGAAGAAAGAAAAATAGAAGAAAAGAAAGAAGAAGAAGAAGAAGAAAAGAAGAAGAAGATGTTGCCTCGCAATGCCGAAGCAGCACTGACTGACCGACTGACCAGAGACGCACGACCGAAGCAAGCGTAACCCGACCAGCCTTGTTGTCGACCCGAACCAGATTGTTGACCGCGCAGAACCGACCGTTGTTCGCTACCGCAAAGACATCGACGAGCTACTCCATTGATTCTGACGCCGAGCTCGTTGATCCGGTTGCAAAACCTAAAGCCACTCCAACCTGAACAAGGACATAACCGAGCTCGAAACTAGCTCTCCACCCACGCGAACAAACAGTAGAATCGGCGACAGAAATGACGTCAATCAAGTGTGAAATCAGTTGCCAATCACTGTGGAACCGAGAGAGAAAGAGAGAAAGGAAGAGAGGAGAAGAAAGAGGAAGAAAAATAACCCGAAATCAGTCCAGATCTGTCACCAAAATCAGTCCAAAACCACCCCAAAACTAGTTCAAAACGACGTTAATGCAAAAAGAAATAGGGGTGAGTTGTTTGAGTTTGAGATTGATAATTTTTGTTGGTGATTAAATTGGTTCGAGATGGATTTTATTTTGATTTAATTGTTGGTTGGTTTTGAGTAAAAATGAGTTGAAAAATAAGTAGATTTATGTATATTGGGAACTTAGAAAACTGGAAGAGAAGTTAAAAAGGTCAAATAGTTTTTAATGTAGCTTGGTGCAATTTGGAAATAGTTGGATCAAATAGGATTAGTAAATCATGCATTTTAACTTATGGAATGAGCTTTTATTGAGTATCTATGTGTTCTTGAAAATCTAGGAGAGGAGGTAGCTCACAGAAGCCAAAGAAAAGGAAATGAGAAAGTGTGAACTTCCGTTGGAAAATAAATCGAAAAAGAAAGTGGTAAAAAGGTTGGTGTACACTTTATTCAATTTATTTTTATAAATGGAATATTATCGATTTTTGAATACTTTGATGCTTTGAATATTGTTTCTGAGTATTTTGATGTGGGTATGGTGAAATATATTTGTTTGAATTATGATAATTGATGAGATTTATTTTATATTTTCAGGTTTTCTGGAAACCTCCGAAATGCAGCTGTTATGCTGTCAGAATTTGTTTGAAAAATACTTACAAACCGAAAGTTTAAACGAAACCAACCCAATGAATTTTGAAAATAAATTGTTATTCAAGCCCTAGTAAGCTTTGACATAAATCGGTGGGGATTGGTGAGGGGTATGCCATTAGGGTCATTTAGCAGTACTGCACCGATTGATTCTGTACCGACCGATTCTAAATTTGAATGTTAATTTAGAGGTTATGAGAGGCATCGAGTGTCCGACCCCGAATATACATGATTCTTTGATAGTCCCACGGGTAGTCACCGAGTGTCCGATGCCAGAAAACCCGTTTGCCGATCCATGGTATCTTGCTAGTGTTTACTAAGGGCATTGAAAGTTATTATGAGAATTATTGTGATTAATGTATTGTTTTTAATTTCTTTTGGATATTTAATTGAATTATTAAAAATTTGTGATATTTTGTTACCAATTTTATATAATGATTGTGTTAAAATATAAATATTGAGTTTGGTGTACACCCACTAAGCAATCAGGCTTAGCGCGTTGGAATTTTTCGCACGTAGGTAGTAGATTGCGTAAGGAGGGCGAAGATTGAAGAGAAAACACATCTACAGTGAGCTGATATAGTCACATCTATCCTTCCATATTTATTTTTGGGTATATATATATTATCTTTGGTTTTGTATATAAAAGTTTCAATTTGTATTCATGCACATATATATATGTGTTTGGATTTAAAATAGTTTTTTTGTTAAAGAAAAGTCAAGTTGTGTAAATATTTTGGTACATGCGATAGATATGGAAAATGATGAACCAAACGGAGTTTGGTTCCAGTTATTGAATATGTTTGTGGAAAATTTTGTGTTGGATATAAATATGATGATTTATAACAGGTTAGGAAAGTTCGAATTTCAGAGGAAATTTTGACAATTTTTCCGTTTGAAATAAATGAGTTTTGTATTTTTTTAAAAATATTTTGACATTTCGCATTTTGATATGAATAAAATGAATATATGATTTTATAATTAAAGATTTAGTAACAAAGATATGATTGTAGCGCCCCTTGGAGTCGTCTGGTGAAAGGGCAGGTAGGGTTAGTTATATTGAGTGGTATCAAAGCTGTGGTTTAGGCATTCCTAGACCTAAGCGTATCAATGTGTATGAAAGTATTTTGGCATTTGAATGAACATACATTTCCATATGAAAATGGAAGGATGTGACTCTGACCTGCAAGATTCTCTTCTGTCTAATATAGGATAAGTAATGGAACCTTTTGATGCCCAAAGAGCTGAGGGCAGTGAGAGACCGGAGCGTGAGAGTCCTACCAGTGTAGTAGCTAGGGGAGTTTCTAGTGAGTCTGCGAGTCTGAGGATGGCTTGTCAGGAGGCTCAGGGTCAGCCAGCATTTATGCAGCAGATGGCTGAGTTTTTCCAAAATGTTGCTAGAGCCGCACCACGAAAGTCTATGATCGAGAGATTGGCGAAGCACAGACCTACCGATTTCTATGGTAGGAAAGATGAGGATGCATCCGCTGCTAAGTACTAGTTAGAGCAGACCGAGAGGATTTTAGAGCAGGTGGATTGCACCCTTAAGGAGAGGGTAGGGTGTGCAATTTCTTTATTACAAGAGGATGCCTACCATTGGTGGACCTCAGTAGCAGATTTGGTACGGCTAGAGGAGAGGACCTGGGATTTCTTCCTGAGAGAGTTTCGGGGGAAATATATTGGTCGTATCCACATGGATCATATGAAGAGAGAGTTTATCAACCTGAAGTAGAGACACCTGACTGTTACTAAGTATAAGAGAGAGTTTATCAGGCTTAGTAAAAATGCTAGAGAGATAGTGGCGACTGAGACAGATAGGTGCAGGAAATTTAAGGATGGACTAAATGATTACATACGATTCCAACTAACAGCATTACAGTTAGAGGACTTCCCATGGTTGGTTTCAGTGGCCCTGAATGTTGAAAGAGTTACGAATGAGGAACAGGCCAGAAAAGATAGAAACCAGCAGAGACGGGGTCAAGGACAGTCTAGTGCATCCCATCCACTTAGTAAGAAACAGAAGGGACCCCCGACTACCAGTCACAATCAGTCACAAACACAAAAGCAAGGACAGAGATCCACTGCCAGGTCAGGCCAGTCAGCCTTATTAATGGCTAATACCCCTGAGAGCACAGCTAGAGGATCAGCACTACCTCCATGTGGGCATTGCGGGATGAGGCATTCAAGAGAGTGTTGGAGGCTGACGGGATCATGTTACAGATGTGGGTCACATGATCATTTCCTGAGAGAATGTCCAATGAATAAGGCCATTTCTGGCCCACAGACGATGAGATCAGAGATGACAGCTCCGAGAGATAGGAGACCGAGTTAGTTGGATGTCAGAGGGAGCAGTTAGAAAGCTGCTCAGGAGTCAATGGGGAGATAGGATATGCGCACTCCAGTGCGTGCATATACCATTAGGGCTCAGGAGGAGCAGGATGCGCCAGATGTGATAGTGGGTGTGATTTCTATCTTTGATATTTCAGCACGTGCATTGATAGATCTTGGATCTACACATTCCTACATTTGCACATCGATACCTAGAGAGAGAAACTTAAAGGCAGATATCACTGAGCATGAAATTCTAGTTAGCAATCCTTTAGGTCACAGTGCAATTGTGAATCGGGTATATAGGGATTGTCCTATTTGGATTTAGGTGTATGATTTTCTAGGTGATCTGATGGAGTTACCTTTCCATGAGTTTAATGTCATATGGGGCATGGATTGGTTATTTAGGCATATGAGAATTACCCTTAAAACGGTAGATGGTGTAGAAGTAACCATAGTGGGAGAGAGATCAGATTTCCTCTCTAATGTCATTCTAGTCACTACTGCTAGAGAATTGATTAGGAAAGGATGTGAAGCTTATCTAGCACATGTAAATAATTCCTAGAGGATTGGATTTGATCATCAGGATATACCTACTGTGTGTGATTTCTCGGATGTATTTTTGGAGGAGTTACCTGGTTTACCACCAAAAAGAGAGGTTGAGTTTTTTATTGATGTAGTGCCAGGTATTACACCAGTTTCGATTACTCCTATAGGATGGCACCCACTGAGTTGAAAGAGTTGAAGATTACAATTGCAAGAATTGCTAGACAAGGGATTTATACGACCCAGTGTATCCCCTTGGGGAGCTCCTGTATTATTTGTTAAAAAAAAGGATGATTCATTAAGATTGTGTGTAGATTACAGGCAATTGAACAAGCTTACAGTCAAGAATAAGTATCCTTTGCCTAGGATTGATGAATCTGTTTGATCAGTTAAGAGAAGCTAATATGTTCTCCAAGATTGATCTCAGATTAGGGTACCATCAATTGAGGGTAAAAGAGTCAGATATTTCAAAAATAGCCTTCAGAACGCGATACAGGACTACTATGAATTTGTAGTGATACCATTTGAGCTGACGAATGCACTTGCAGCCTTTATGGATTTGATGAACTGTATCTTTCGTCCTTACTTGGATCAGTTTGTGGTGGTCTTCATTGATGATATTCTGGTATATTCTAAGACAGCAGAAGAACATGACAGACATCTCCGGACGGTATTGCAAACGTTGAGGGAGAAGAAATTATACTGCCAAATTAAGCAAATATGAATTCTAGTTGAATGAGATTGCATTTCTAGGACATATTGTATCTACAAAGGGCATCAGAGCTGATCCAAAGAAGATAGAAGCAATTATGGAATGGAAGCCTCCTAAGAATGTCATGGAAATCAGGAGTTTTTTGGGATTAGCAGGTTATTATAAACGATTTGTAAAGGGGTTTTCAACAATAGCAGCTCCATTGACAAAGTTGCTTCATAAGGATGTTAAATTTGAGTGGAGTGAGAAATGCCAAGCAAGTTTTGAAAAGCTTAAGGCAATGTTAGTTGAGGCTCTAATCCTTACGCAACCAATATCTGGTAAGAATTTTGAGATATACAGTGATGCTTCACTTAATGGGCTTGGTTATGTGTTGATGTAGGAAGGAAAACTAGTGGCATATGCTTCCAGACAGTTAAAACCTCATGAAAAGAATTACCCTACACACGATCTAGGAGCTAGCAACCATAGTTTTTGCCTTAAAGATTTGGAGGCATTACCTGTATGGTGAAAAATGTTATATCTACACCGACCATAAGAGCCTGAAATATTTACCCACTTAGAATGAGCTTAATTTGAGACAAAGGAGATGGATGGAGCTAATTAAGGATTATGATTGCATTATTGACTATCACCAAGGAAAATCGAATGTGGTAGCTGATGCTTTGAGTAGAAAGTCCTTAGTAGCTTTAAGAGCTATGAATGCTCAGTTGATGATGCCAAATGAAGGTGCACTAATAGCTAAGCTACAAGTCAAGTCAAGTCTGATTCAGCAGATATAGGAAAAGCAGAAATAAGATGAAAAGCTAATAGCCATCAGCAAACAAGTTCAAAAGGGGAAAGAGACTGATTTTGAAATCAAGAATGATGGTTATTTGTATTTTAGAGACAGAATTTATGTTCCAAACGATAATGAATTGAAACAGACAATTTTGAAGGAAGCACACAGTAGTCCATATGCAATGCACCCAGGTAGTACGAAAATGTATCAGGATTTGAAGACTTCTTACTGGTGGTCTGGTATGAAAAGAGATGTAGTAGATTATGTCACCAAGTGCAGGACATGTCAGCAGGTGAAAGCTGAACATCAAGTTCCAACAGGGTTACTACAGCCAATACCCATACCTCAATGGAAGTGGGATTGTATAACCATGGATTTTGTTACAGGTTTACCTTTCACTCGAGGTAAACATAATGCAATTTGGGTGATTATGGATAGGTTGACCAAGTCAACACACTTCTTATCAGTCAGGACCGATTATTCACTTGAGAAGTTGGTAGAGTTGTACAGAAAGGAAATAGTTTGGTTACATGGAATACCGGTGTCCATTATATCAGATAGAGACCCAAGATTCACATCACGGTTTTGGAAGAAATTGCATAAAGCCTTGGGTACTCGATTGAATTTCAGTACAACCTTTCATCCACAGACAGATGGGCAATCAGAGAAAGTGATTCAGGTGCTAGAGGATATGCTGAGAAATTGCATCATTGATTTTGAAGGAAGTTGGGTTGGCCATCTTCCACTTATAGAATTTGCATACAATAACAACTATCAAACAAGCATAAACATGGCACTATATGATGCTCTATATGGAAGGAAATGCAAGACACCCTTGTGTTGGACCGAATTGGGTGAAAGTAAGGTAATAGGGCCTGATTTGGTGAGACAGACTGAAGAGAAGGTCAAGATTATTAAAGAAAGACTGAAAGCTGCATCCGATCGATAGAAGTCCTATGCGGATCTGAAAAAGAGAGATATAGAATATGAAGTTGGGGATAAAGACTTCCTCAAGGTATCTCCGTGGAAGAAAGTATTGAGATTTGGAAAGAAAGGAAAGTTAAGTCTTAGGTTTATCGACCTATATGAAATCATTGAACGTGTGGGACCGGTGGCCTATAGACTAGCTTTACCACCTGAATTGGACAATATACATAATGTATTTCATGTATCGATGCTAAGGAGATACAAATCGGATCCTTCTCACGTCATATCGACTGAAGCCATCGATGTACGGCCCGACTTATCATATGAAGAGGAACCTGACAGATTCTAGACCGGGAGATCAAAAAATTAAGGAACAAGAAAATTTCATTGGTTAAGGTACTTTGGAGGAACCATAAAGTTGAAGAAGCTACCTGGGAGAGCGAGGAGATAATGCAACAGTAGTATCCACAACTATTCGAATAAGGTAAATTTCGAGGACGAAATTTCTTAAAAGGGAAAGAGTTGTAACACCCCTAATTTTATATGCATGAATATTATTGTCATTATTATTATTATTAATTAATGAGATGATAGACTAAATTGAAGATAAGTTTAATAATTGTGGTCAAAGTAAAATTTAGTTAAAAGCTAAGGGAGGAGACTGATATTTTCTCAAGACGTGACCGTCATTTTTGGAATTGATTGTGGAGGAAAATAGAAGTCACAAAGTTTGAGTTGACTCACAAATCAAAATAGAAACCAAAGTCAGTCGCGTGAAGAAGAAAGAAAAAGAGAAGAAAAGAAAGAAGAAAAGAAAGAAGAAGAAGAAGAAGAAGAGAAAAAGAAGACGCTGCCGCATGACGCCAGAGCAACACGGACCGACCAACTGACAAGAGACGCACAGTCGAAGCAAGCATAACCCGACCAGCCTTGTTGCCGACCCGAACCAGATCGCTGACCGTGCAGAACCGACTGCTGATCACTGCCGCGAAGACGTCGACGAGCTACTCCATGGATTTCGACGCCGAGCTCGTTGAACTGGCTGCAAAACCCGATGCCACTCCGACCTAAACGAGACCAGAACCGAGCTCGAAACCAGCTCTCCATCTGCGCGAACAGATAGCAGAACCAACTGCAAAAACGACATCGATCAAAGGCGAAATCAGCTGCCAATCACTGTGGAACCGAGAGAGAAAGAGAGAAAGGAAAAGAGGAGAAGAAAGAGAAAGAAAAATAACCTGAAATCAGTCCAAATCTATCACCAAAATCAGTCCAAAACCACCCCAAAACTAGTTCAAAACGACGTTAACGCGAAAAGAAATAAGGGTGAGTTGTTTGAGTTTGAGATTGATAATTTTTGTTGGTGATTAAATTGGTTCGAGATGGATTTTATTTTGATTTAATTGTTGGTTGGTTTTGAGTAAAAATGGGTTGAAAAATAAGTAGATTTATGTATATTGGGAACTTAGAAAACTAGAAGAGAAGTTAAAAAGGTCAAATAGTTTTTAATGGAGCTTGGTGCAATTTGGAAATAGTTGGATCAAATAGGATTAGTAAATCATGCATTTTAACTTATGGAATGAGCTTTTATTGAGGATCTATGTGTTCTTGAAAATCCAGAAGAGGAGGTAGCTCACGGAAGCCAAAGAAAAGGAAAGGAGAAAGTGTGAGCTTCCGTTGGAAAATAAATCGAAAAAGAAAGTAGTAAAAAGGATTGGTGTACACTTATTCAATTTATTTTTATAAATGGAATATTATCGATTTTTGAATACTTTGATGCTTTGAATATTGTTTATGAGTATTTTGATGTGGGTATGGTGAAACATATTCGTTTGAATTGTGATAATTGATGAGATTTATATGGTTGTGATGAAAACGAAATGGTGAAATTAAAAATTGATTTGTGAGATTGTGGGAAAACTGAAGTTGGGTTGGATTGACAAGATATTTAGAAGTGTTATTTTATATTTTCAGGTTTTCTGGAAACCTTCGAAATGTAGTTGTTATGCTGTCAGATTTTGTTTGAAAAATAATTGGAAACCAAAAGTTTAAACGAAACCAACCCAATGAATTTTGAAAATAAATTGTTATTCAAGCCCTAGCAAGCTTTGACACAGATAGGTGGGGATTGGTGAGTGGCATGCCATTAGGGTCATTTAGCAGTACTGCACCGATTGATTCTGTATCGACCGATTCTGAATTTGAATGTTAATTCGGAGGTTATGAGAGGCACCGAGTGTCTAACCCCGAATATACATGATTCTCTGATAGTCCGGCGGGTAGTCACAGAGTGTCGGATGCCGAAAAACCCGTCTGCCAATCCATGGTATCGTGCTTATGTGTTACTAGGGGCATTGAAAGTTATTATGAGAATTATTGTGATTAATGTATTGTTTTTAATTTCTTTTAGATATTTAATTGAATTATTGACAAATTATTATATTTTGTTGCCAATTGTATATAATGATTGTGTTAAAATACAAATATAGAGTTTGGTGTACACCCACTAAGCAAGTATGCTTAGCGCTTTGGAATTTCCGCGCATAGGTAGTAGATTGCGTAAGGAGGGTGAAGATTGAAGAGAAAGTACATCTACAGTGAGCTGATACAGTCACATCTATCCTTCCATATTTATTTTTGGGTATATATATTATCTTTGGTTTTGTATACAAAAGTTTCAATTTGTATTCATGCCACATATATATATGTATTTGGATTTAAAATAGTATTTTTGGTAAAGAAAAGTCAAGTTGTGTAAATATTTTGGTACATGCGATAGATATGAAAAATGATGAACCAAACGGAGTTTGGTTCCAGCTATTGAATATGTTTGTGGAAAATTTTGTGTTGGATATGAATATGATGATTTGTAACAGGTTGGGAAAGTTTGAATTTCAGGGAAATTTTGACAAATTTTCCATTTGAAATAAATGAGTTTTGTATTTTTTAAAAAATATTTTGACATTTCGTATTTTGATATGAATAAAATGAATATATGATTTTATAATTAAAGATTTAGTAACAAAGATATGACTGTAGTGACCCTTGGAGTCGTCTGGTGAAAGGGCGGGTAGGGGGTATTACAGTCGTACAGTTTCATATACATACAGCTTGGCTAATCTATCAAGGGAATATGTACTCCGGATGGGTAAGAAATGAGCAAAATTTGTAAGTTGATCCACTATCACCTAGATGCTATCATATCCGTTCCAATTTCGCGGAAATCTTATTGCAAAATCTATTGTAATATGCTCCCATGACAACCATGCTGATAAATTTACAAAGACCTTAACAGCGAAAAGTTTTTAAAGGTCATCTAGAAAGTCTAGGATTACAAAACATGTCTTATTTATTCTAGAGAAAGTAAGAGATTATTAGGTTTTGTGCCTTAATAACTTGTAATTTGTAAAAATTTAAATAAAACATGTTTATTCATTTAATATGCATTTGTGAAATGTTTACTTTATATGAATATCATGTAACATCCATGATTACTTATGTAGTCTCAAATTAAATATAAAAGTGTTATATACAAGAGACTTTAGTTTGAGATTAGTAATTTAAAGAGTCTATAGAAAACAATCAAGGTTAAATACTTTGTTTATGGTAAATCTACAACTGTGGTTCGTTTCATATTTGATACGATGATTTTATCCGGGATCGTTCATGTGGTGACTTAAAAATGGAGGTACCTTATATAATAGAGATTATATAAGATTGGACCACGATAAAAATGAATTTCTTATTAATATCCGTTAAACAAAGAAATTTATATTTATCAACTAAATGATTATATATAGATTGATCTTTATCCTAAGTGTTTTATGAACTCCAATTTATTGGGTCATACTTTTTAATTTACACGAGAGAGACTGTTATAGATTTACGGTCAATAAGTTTCAACTTTAGAGATGTGATTTAATAAATGGTTGGGAACATTCTATACAATAATAAAATCCACTTCTTTTTACAATAAGTAGATGAGTAATTCCCTAAAATGTTGATTTGAGTCTTGAACGATAAAAGCGTTCGACTTTCTATTTATGAGTAATTGGAAAGAGAAATTCTTAAGTTGTTATGGATATATTATTCATTAGAATGTAAGCCCTCGATTTATATTATGAATTCCGTAATGCTAGTCCCTAAATGATAAATAAAAGTGTTTAAGAATATAGAGGAATTTTAGAGATTGATTGAACCCGAATCAAAGAATAAATGAAATGGTAAAATGGTAAATGGTATTAAGCAATTATTAAAGGTGATAAGCGACTAAATTGAAGTAAGTTTATTAATTAAGGGTCAAAATAGAATGAAACAAAGATGAGGGACAAGAACTAAATTGTTAAAGGACATGATTGTCATTTTTAATAAAGTTGGAGTATAAAAGGTTGAATTTTTCACCCATAGAACACAAAATCAACACAAACAAACATAGAAACCGTGACACAGAGGAAACGAGAGAGAGAGCCGAGAGACTTGGGTGATTTTCGGCCAAGCAAGAAGAAAAGTGGATCAAGTAATTCCAATCACGTTTTAAGTTCCAAATCAAGGTTTTAAGCTCACCCAAGCTAGAGGATCAAGTTAGAGCAAGAAACCAAGAAGAAAATAGGTAAGTTTCATGATTTTCCAACTTGTTTGAGTTATGTTGTTGATGATGTTTGGGTTATAATTTGATAGGGCTTTTTATGTAAGTTTAGAGTTGAGTATATGGTGATTAAAACCTAGTTAAAATGAAGTGAAACCGCACTTGTATGGTGACTTAGGGTTGTCTCTAGCAAACCCTAAAGTGTTTATAAAGTGTGTTAAACAATGAGTTATGATGTTTACCATGTGTTTGATTAAATGTTTGAGTGAATTTGACAATGAAAATTGGATAAAACCCAACTTGAAATGAGTTAGGGTTTCAAAGGTCATAGTTGGCCATGTGTGAATGTGATGAGATATTGGAGACATTAAGCATGATTCTATGTTGAATTAAAGTTGATTAAGTGTTAAATCAACTTAGAATTCAAACAGAATTGCATAGGAACAATGTAGTTAGTTTTCATCCAATAAAAGGCATTTTCGGTTTTCATGAAATGTCACTCCTTATATGCATTCTATTGACATAGATGAGTGTTATTAAGCATATTCGAGTTAGTGGTGGAGAGAATTGAATTTAGAAACCAAAAGTGTAAAAGTTGCCTTGAAAAAGTGGTGAAAAAGTGGGGTTTTTCTTAGGTTTCGCACCCGATAGTTGAACTTTTTCGGAACCTCTTTACAGGTGATCTAAGTGTGAGTTAGAGAGATGAATAGAGCAAGAATTGAGGAAAGAAAATCAATGAGATGGGTTGTGCAGTGCATTCGCCCAACGGGTGTCAAATTCCATCGATTTTCGTTTCGACCTTCAGAAAATTATTTCGGGTATATGGATGTGTTCCTAGGTGAGAATGAGTAAGAATTATGGAAAGAAATTGGAATTTTAAAGCCTTGGTTAAGTTAGAATCAAAAAGAGAAGTTTTTAGTGAAATTTCCTCTTTGATGGGTTAAGTGAGTTAGAAGCTTTGTAATGAGTTTTGTAAAGTTCAATTTAGCATATTCGAAGTAAGAATGTGATGTGTAGGTGGGGAGGAAGTAAGCGGAGCACGACAAGGCCCTTGAATTTCTTATACGAAGCTTGTAGATCAAGTGAGTGTCTTTATAAAAATATTTTTACTATGATTGATTTTAAATGCATGTCTAAACATATCTTGTTGTAATTGATATGAAATGAAATCTAAATTGAAATTGTTGCTTGGATTATGGAAATGATTTATATGAAATGTGATTTAATGAGGAAGGAAATTTAAAATTGAAATGAATTTGAAAACCTATGGTACACCTGATTGTATGTTATATATCTCTGGTTTGGGTTGAGTACCTTAAGCGTGCATTGGTTGTGTTGGGAGAGTTTGTCACTAACAGTGGGCAGGACCGTGGCTGTATAGTCCTGTGAGTCGTCCAATGCACATACGAGGTATATTATTAGCTAGCTTCCATTCGAGTGATGTAGAATTCTGCTTCGTAGTGACGTAGAATTCCGCTACATAAAAACTGGATAGATGGCCTGAACGATGTACAATTTTGAGATGGCTTGAGCGATGCAGAATTTCACTTTACTCTTAAGGTTCCATGTGAGACAAACCACCTATGGTTGGCTTATGTTTATTTATAAATTCTTTGGAAGATATTATTGCCACCATTATTAAAATGTTTTGATAAAAATGAAAACCATGCAACCTATTGATTGAAAATTAATTTATTGAGCATGAATTTATTGAATTTCGAATGATTTCTATTATTGCTAAATGGATATTGAATTTCAGAAATACTAAGTTTTCAATCATAGTATTTGATTATGTACAAAATATTTTAAAAAGATTTTTGGGAGGTTATTTGATAAAGTTAGATTTAATGGAAATCATATGACACTCACTAACCTATCAATGCTCACCATTTTTATATTTTTGTAAATAAAATCTCCCCAGGTTTAGGTATAAGTACAGACACTTCCATAGCAAGAACTTCGGACCGTGGTTAAAGGAGTTGAGCAGAGTGTGCTATTTTTGAAATGTGGGACTATTTGTATATAATTTTGAGATATGCATATAAAGATTTATATATATAAATTTCTGGAAGTTGCTTGAAAGAATTTAAAAATTTAGTTTGATTTTATGTTTGAAATAAATTGAAATTATTTATGCATGACTTATAAGTTTAATTCAATATATCTTTCAAAATTGTATGCACGTTTGTAGTTGCTTGTGAATTGAGAAAATTGAGGGCCTGTGGCCCAGGAGTTGCAAAAATGTTTGAATTTTTGAAGTGTTTATAATTTTTGTAAACTTTGTAGGGTGGTATAGTCAGAAAAACAGCTGTTATGCTACCCAAATTTTGATAAATCTATTTATAAAAGTTCAAAATTAAAACGAAAAAATTTCTCACACGTTTCTGTATAAAAGAAGGTTTTGAAAGGTTAATCAGCTTAACTTCGCGGGAACCTTCTAGAAGGATCAGATATCCTCTGAAAAGGCATCGTGAAGTTGTCGACAAGCTGCCTAAAAGAAGGGGTCTATCAGTTTGGTATCAGAGCGTGGTTTTTGAAATCAAGTTATGTTTTATTGTATAAATACGAGCAACCCAAACTTTTCCTTTTATTACTGTCATGCATATGATTTTAAAATTTCAAATGATATCATAAAGTTATTTTGTTGAAATTACAGCACTATGCCTCGATAGGGTTGACAGGGTTCCGGCAGAGCTCCTGGATGAGCTTTAGTGCCAAAGGTACCACCTGTCAGGGAGGTGGAGTAGGCAACAAGGTCAGTGAATGCCCTAAGAGAGCAGCCTCGGCTAGGGCCAGTAGGACAAGCTGAACAGGCCGGTGGAAACTTTAATACCGAACATGTCGCATAGATATTGAATAGCGGTGATGCGTCAATCGCGGAAGGCCCTTGAAGAGCCGAATTGCTCTATAGAACGTGCATGTAAGTTGAGGGGCAAAACCATTTGATGGAAGTGACGACCCTAAAGAGTGCCCTAGCATGGCTAGACAGAGTCAGTAAGATTTATAGGGTAATAGGTTGTTCCGATGAGCAAAGAGTCCAGTTCTCCTCTTTTCATCTAGAAAACGGAGCCAAGGAGTGGTAAGAGGCTCTAGAGAGGAGACACCTAGCTGGGATATCTTGGACGTTGTTTTAGAGGGAGTTCACTGATCGATTCTACCCGCCTAGTTACAAAGATGCTAGGGTAAAAGAATTTTTCAAGTTGGAACAGAGATTAATATCAGTGACAGACTACGAGAATAAGTTTTTCGAATTGGTTCGGATAGTTCCGTTTATTACTGATGACGAGGAGCAAAAATGTAAGAGATTCCTCATAGGACTAGATTCCAGCCTCAGGATCCATCTATCATTGGCCCCCAAGACTGCATTATGGGAGACTAGTTGAGGCAGTAATGAAGGTTGAAGATGAGTGCTACATCCACTACTCAGAGTGGGAAGTCAGAGGGCAAGCGCAGTGGATCCAGTTTGCCGCAAGAGGGGCCTAGCAAACTAGCCAAAAAGAATCCGAAGTTTAGATGGACAAGTGGCAGAAGGATGAGCCGATAAGCGACTCAATGTCATCACAGGCTCCGAGGTCAATTTCTTCTCCAACTTACTTAACTTTACATAAAATTGGTGCTCCCATAATATCCGTAATACAATTCTAAGTTGCTCAGTGTAATTCTCTCGGCTACCTGAATATCAATATATCATCCATCGCAGCTTTATGCGTATAAAGCCAATTCATACTTAACATATCATCAAAATCATATTTATCCCTTAAGATCAGGTCTAATTCAAACTCTCGACCTGTTATGTCATTTTGCTACCCATATAAACCTTAGTTGCTATAAGCAAATCATCCACAAGAATGATATTAAAATGCTGCAATTGGGGGGGTTCCCTTCTCTACATCAATCATCCTTATATCATCTTAAATAATTATACTTAAGAATATTTCGAGCAAAAATCATTTTCCTATTATCACTTCCCATAATAATCAAAACTTAATAAATCAATTTACGTATTCTTATACTTCCATGTAACTATTAAATACTAAATCGCCATCCCTCTATCGATGAATAGTTTATATTACCTTATTGTACTTTTCCATACATACCCTTAATGCTAGCAAACCTTTCAAGAATCATATACGATGACAACGATGTAATATCATATTTCTATATATTTCATTCATTTATCTCTACATTGAACTTTATAATTCATATATCAAATTTCAACTTAAAGATTACGCACCACGCTTTCGTTGCTCAACTCTTCTAATTAATAATGACATCTCATTTTGGATCACTTAGCTTACCATGGATAATTACTGTCATATCACTTCTCTTTTCCTTTCTTACCTTCCTTTATCGACCCCTTAGCCTTACCAACTGTATTATATCTCAATCAACAATTTAAATTAACTTACAAGGGCTCGAAAATTAATAAACATTTTCTACTTAAATCAATGCACTAATATTAACATAATCGGAAGCCTTATATCAAATTCAACACTAATACTTACAAACTTCCATCAAAATGGCATCTTAATATAGTCTTGAATAAATCCATAACTTACTTCATAATCATAATGGGATTCAACCTTAACACTTAAAATATAGCATCATACTTCGACTTACATATAACACCATATCCATATCTATTCATATTAATCAATGCATAATAAATATTTTCCTATTTCATTCCTTCTACAACCATACATCATAATACAAGGTCTTAATAATCAACTTATTCCTTATTCTATCTCAAAATCATACATATCTGAAAAAATAAATTCTTCAGGAATACTTATCCCATTCATCAACATACTCCTCTTCAGGTGTGGGTGTCTTTGCGGCCATCCTCCTCCTTCTCGGGCGATCACAACAACGCACGCTTTTATGAAATTTACAAATGAATGAGTGGTCATGAAATGCATAAAAACAACTTCAAAACTTTCCAAAAATCTTTCTTAAAAGTTAATAGAACTTAGCTCTGATACCATTTTGACAGGATCCATTCCGAAACTTATTGTACTTACATACGGAGGGTCCTGCCTGGCAACCGAACAAAATCCTCCTAAACTTATGCAAATTGGCCTAAAAGAAATCCGTGGAGCGAACCCTTAAAATCTTTTTTTATTTTGCAAAACTAGAGTGGGTTGGATTTAAAAAAAAAAAAAAAAAAAAATCGACAGCATAACAACTGCGTTTTAACTTAACCAAAATAACCTACAAAGGAAAATACACTTCCATATACTTTCATTTTCCAACCCAACTTCTTCCACAAGTATACATTTCAATCATAAATTCATTTTGTTAAAATCAAAAGCATGAAATTGTAATTCAAATACTTTGTAATTTATGCAATGACTTAAACTAAGAATTTCATGTCATAAATAATTATGGACCACTCATATATAACTTAAAATATATATATACACACAATTCTTTTCAGATACAAAGTATGCAACGTATTTATACATAAACACTGTCGTGTCATTGCCCACTGACACTTCTGGAGGAGCCCTTCCATCTCGGTCACCCACGTCCGTACTTGAGGAGGTTTTTAATATAAAAACAGAAAATAATGAGCTATAAGAGCTCAATGAGTGCTTAATTTCTTTTTAAATTAACACGTTTCATTCCTTAATAATACCTCCTTAAAATCATTTTAAAAGTACTTTTCCGTTTCTTAAAATTTCTTAGGAATTTCAAAACTCATTTCGTTGCATAGTGTGAGTACTGAATCCATAAGGTACGTAATTACGTAAAATCTCACACATATTTTATAAAACTGTAAAACCCATAAAGACATCAAATGTATATATATATATATATATATGAAACTTATATATACATAAAAACTCTATATAACTTAAAAATTTTCAAGCATAAATTTTTCTTAACTCACAAGGCATACTTATGAAAATTATAGACGCATAAGTACATAAAATTCGTATGAAACTTATAAATTGAATATCATGTGAGCTTATATATGCTTAAACTTCATATATATAAACTTCATTTAATTTAGAACTAAAAAAAAAAGTAAATATGAGTCTTATTTAAAATATTGAACGTATATATATACTATAACTTCTATATACTTAAAATTCATATAAGCTTAAAAAAATGGAATAATATTTGAACTTACACATTCATAAGATTCATATAAAATTTGTGGTTTATAAATCATATAAAATTTATATTTCCTTTTAATGCATAGCTTATAATAGGAAATCCATACACTTATATATATATTCATACGCTTCATGGAAAACTTATAAACGATAAAACATTTAAAATTTCAATTCCATTTCTATACGTAGCTTAAAATGGAATTTCCATAAAGCTCATATATATATTCATAAAAGTCCATAAAAATTTAGAGTTGATAAATCGCGTAAGATGCATTTCCATTTCTTAAATTTTTTTCTCAAAATTTAATATCATTTGATTGTAAAACATACTTAAAACATATTAACTATTTTCTTTTGTTTTCAATACTTAAAATATTTACTTAATTTTCGAAAAACACCATTCATGCCCCATAATGCTTACAACCACACGGAAGCTATAATAATGCTGACCGACGTGGAGTCATGCGGCGCTTTTAATAGACACTAGTCGTGACACTTACTTACTTACAAAGACATCTCGAGGTTATGTGCGGAATGTTACATAGCTAACCATAACACAAGATAATATCCCACAAAAGTAGAGGCGACACGACAGACTTAAATCCCTCCTGAGTTATTGACGCATCCCCCCCTAGACTTACCATACTATTGTGAGATATACCGGCCAGATCTAAAACTTACTTATAAGGGTGGGTATACTTACCTTTAAAAATTTATTTTATTTTTCTTATTTAATGCAAAAGCACAAAATCTCATTTTGAATTTAACCACATACAAAACCTCATGTATATATATATATATATAAAACTTCATATGAAACTTAAAATTTAATAACATATAAATAGATAACAAAACTTCATATAAAACATATATATCAATGCAAAGTATACATAAAGAATTCATAAAATTTCATAATTGCATAAATCTCATATACAACATATAAATTGCAAACTTATAAAGTACTAACACTTAAAATCACTTATAGTGAAATCTAAAAAAAATATACATTCCCTTACATAACATAAAACATAATTTCAATTATAAAAGAGATTTAAAACTTAAAACTTAACTTTTATTTCACACAAACTCATACCTATAAAATCGTAAATAATAACTTTTCATACAAAATGTCAAATAATCAAAACATTCATTTCAAATACTATAATAACAATACGTGTACAAAACACTTAACACTTATAACAAACATAAACATTATGTAACTTCCTTGAACAATCACTTGAAAATTTTTCTTATAGTTTAATTCCTTAAAGAACCTTATAATCATTCACAAAACTTTCAAAACAAGATTTAACATTTATAATAAAATATATTCCTAAAACTTCCAAATCTAATTATAAACACTTCAAAAATCAAGTGTAGCACTCACCTTGGTTCAAGTTTCCTTAGGTGGGCTCCCAAGCCCTCCTTTGGTTCCACTTCCTTCCTATTTACCTACACATCACATATTCGTTTAGAATAGGCTAAACTTAACCACCCAGAATTCATTACATAGCTTAGAACCCAATTAATTCACTTGAACACTATTCTACCAACTTACTTCCGTATTCGATTCCAACTTAACTGAATCCTTAAAATTCTATTTTCTTGGCATGAATTCTACTCATTCTTACCTGGAACACCCTCATACACATGAAACCATCATTCGAAGTTTGAAACGAAAAGTAATAAGAACACACCCCCTTTGGCCGAATGGTATACCCAGCCTTCCCCATTGATTTTCTTTGCTTAATTTTTGTTCCAATCACCTCCCTAACTCGCATTTAGATCACCTGTAAAACGGATCTGAAAAATTCCAACAAACGGGTGGAGAAAACTAGGAAAAACCACCTTTTTTCATCACTTTTTCAATGTCATTTTTCACATTTTACATTCTAAAGTCTTAATTCTCTTTTCCTTAATGCCATACATGCTTAAACATAGTCATTTAATGCATGAAAACACATACATGAGAAGGTATTCCATAACTCCCATCAATGCCCTTCACTTAATGGTTATAAAGGACAAGTTTTCTAAATTGATTTCTAACATTCTTATAAGTTTTTCATAGGTTTTCTTACCACATTTTCAACATAGAATCACACTTAATAACATCAAATCGCATTGGTTCTATACTTCCCTCATCATAGTCTTACATGGCCTAATACATAATTAATCCGTTTCATTCAATTTTTACATTTTTCTTCACTTAGGCATTTTATCAAACACTTGGTGGGCATAAACATTCACTTAAAACCAATTCAAACAACTTAATATTTGTTCCAACAAAACCTTAACACACCAAACCTAATGATTTCCATATAGTTTATATTTAGTTTTTGTCTCATTTAATTCAACTTAAATCACACATAAAAACCCATGTCAAAAACCCCACCAAAACATCACACAAACATCATGAATAACCACCACAAACACATTTAAAAGTGATGGAACTCAACTATTTTTAACTTTGATTTTGTGCCAAGCTTGTTCTTTTAGCTCAAGGTTGCTTGATTACTTGATTTGGAAGGTGAAATTGGCATGAAACCACTTGATCATCTTCTCCCCTTAGTTGCTTGATTACTTGATTTGGTGTGTTTGGGCAAGAAATGAAGCAAAATTTGAGAAGTCAACATATTTATATTTTTAACAATTCCATAATGACCATTATGTCCCTTAATTAATTATACTTTGGCCCTTAGTTTTTGCTCATTCCATTTTGGCCCATTTCATATAAACTTATCTTCATTTGATCCTTGCTTCACTTTCTCTTAATCCCACTTTGACCACAAGTAGGAAAACTTATTTCATTTTAGTCCCTAGTCATACTTACTATTCACTTAATACTATTTCTAATTCATTCCAAAATAAATTCCAAATTAATTCTATGATTACCCATTCATCAAATTGACTTTACAATATTCTAATTAAATCTCTTAGGACTTAATCCATGACTTCGAAAAATATTTAAATAGTGTTTAGGTCAACCGTATTCATAATCCTATCCATAAAGGCGTTTTCATCGGGTAACTTTCGGAACCTTTAGAAACTACCCAAACGAACTCATTTTTACTCTGTTTCAGTTTTATGGGGTCCTACTAATCATTCTAAATATTTTCAATTTTCCAGGGTCTGTCTCAAAATTTTACTCTGTCTCAAAATTTTACTATTCATCAAATACTATTCACCCAAAAATATTACTATTCATTCATAAATAAAGTCGATGGCTTAAAGTAGCGGATAGAGGAACATCTTCAGCAGATCAACTGGGTAGGCCCATGTGTTTGCAATTAGGTAGTAGAAGGTCGATACAGCTCTAGAGGTAGTCATTAGTATGATATCAGTTCTTGATCACCCAACATATGTATTAATAGATCTTGGAGCCACATATTCTTTTGTGTCTGTACCATTTTCTACAAAGATTAAAGTAGAATTACAACCATTGGAGGGTGGTATAATAGTTTCCATCCCTACTGGAAACTCACTGCTGGCTGACAGGGTAATAATGGATGAAAAGATTGTGATAACAGATAAAGAGTTTCAGACGGATTTAAAAGTATTAGATATTCGAAATTTTGATGTAATTTTAGAGATGGATTGGTTGTCAATGTAGGACCCCAAACTTTCATTTTATGATTTACAGTGAATTTTCGGATGAATAGTATCTCCGGGTGAATAGTACTCGATAAATAGTGAAATTTTGAGACGGATCCTGGAAAATCAAAAATAATTAGAATGATTAGTAGGACCCAATAAAACTAAAACGAAGTAAAAATGAGTTTGTTTGGATAGTTTCTAAAAGTTCCGAAAGTTACCTGACGAAAACACCCTTGTGGACAAGATTATGAATACTCTTAACTTAAACTCCGTTTGAATTTTTTTCGAAGCCATGGATTGAGTCCTATGAGATCTAATTAGAGTATTGTAAAGTCAATTTGCAATTTGATGAATGAGTGATCATAGAATTAATTTGAAATTTATTTCAGAATGAATTGTAAATGGTATTAAGTGAATAGTAAGTATGATACGGGACTAAAATGAAATAAGTTTTCCTACTTGTGGTCAAAGTGGGATTAAGAGAAAGTGAAGTAAGGATCAAATGGAGATAAGTTTACATGACATGGGCCAAGGTGGAATAAGTAAGAGTTAAAGGCCAAAGTCTAATTAATTAAGGGACATGATGATTATTTATGAAAAATATAAGTATAAATATCAACACTTAGCACAAAAATTGATCTATTTTCACGCCACTCTCATTCTCAAACACACAAAAGCCAAACAAGAGAGAAAAGGGAGAAGTCACGACCAAAGAAAAGAAAGGAGAATCAAGGTTGGTTCAAACCAATTTTTACATCCAAATCAAGCAAGCAAGCCAACCTAAGCTAGGAAAACAAGTTTGGAACAAAATCCAAGCCAAACCAAGGTTAGTTTTATGGATTTTGAATTTGTTTCAATGATGTTATGATGATGTGTATGTTGATGGTTTGGTTAAGTTTTGATATGAGTTTTTATATGTGATTTAAATGGATTTTTATGACACAAAAAATAAGTATAAACTATATGGAAATCATTAGGTTTGGTGTGTTAGGGTTTTGTTGGAATGAACACTAAGTTGATTGAATTGGTTTTAAGTGAAGTTTGGGGCACACCAAGTGTTTGATGAAATGCTTGAATGAAATAAAATGCAAAAATTGAATGAAACGAATTGTTTAAGTGATAGGCCATGTAAGAGCATATTGAGGAAGTAGGAAACCAATGTTAATTGATGATATTAAGCATGATTCTATGTTGAAAAATTGATGGAGAAACCTAAGACAAGTTAATAAAATTGTTAGAAATTCATTAAGACAACTTATCTCTAATTGCCTCAAGTGAAGAGCATTGGTGAGAATCATGAAATATCACCCCATTTATGTATTTTCATGCATTAAGTGAATATGTTTAAGTATGTATGACATTACGGAAAGAAGAAATGAGATTTAGAATGAAAATGGTGAAATTGGAACCTAAAAAGTGATGAAAAAATGGAGTTTTTCCTAGGTTTGGACACCCGAAAGTTGGAATTTTTTAGAACCGCTTTACAGGTGATCTAAATGTGATTCAAGAGGATGTGTGGAACAAGAAAGAAGTGAAGCACATCCCTAGGTAGGGCTGTGCATTACATTCGGCCAAGAGAGGTCTAAAAAGACCAATTTTCGATCCAAGCTTCGAATGATGGTTTCGTGTGTATGGGGGTGTTTCTAGGTAAGAATAAGTAGGATTCATGCAAAGAAAATGGAATTAAAGCTTCGATTAAGTTGAAACTAAATAGGGAAGTAAGTTGGTAAAATAGTGATTTCATGAATTAGTTGAGTTGTAAGTTATGTGATAAGCTTTGTGAAGCTAAAATGAGTATGTTTTGAGCAATTATGTGATGTGTAGGTGAAAAGGAAGGAAGCGGAACCAATGAAGGCTATTGGAGGTCATTTAAGGAAACTTGAACAAGGTGAGTGCTACACTTGATTTTGAAGTATTTTCAATTTGATTTGGAAATCTTAAGAATATGTTTTATTATGAGTTCTATATATTGGTTTGAAAGTTTTGTGATGGATTTATGAAGCTTTTTAAGAAATTAAATTATAAAATTTCCTAAGTGATTGTACAAGTAAGTTATATATACATTTATGTTTATTTTTAAGTGTTAAGCGTATTGTAAATGTATGGTTATTTTACAAGTCAATGAATATTTTCCGTATATGATATTTCATGTGCAAAGTTATCATTTATGGTTTATAAGTATGAGTTTGTTGAAATGAAATTCAAGTATTAAGTTTAAATTTTAAACTTCTTTTCATAAATAAAGTCAAGTTTTTCGTTAGGCAAAGAAAAACGATTTTGAATTTCCTATAAGTGATTTTAAGTGTTCATTAATTTATAAGTTTGCAATTTATACGCTTATATGAGGCTCATACAATTATGAACTTTTTATGAAGTCTTTATATATAATTTGCATGGATATATATGTTTTTATATGAAGTTTATTAATCATTTTGTATGTTTACTAAAATTTAAGTTCCATATGAAATTTTATGCATATTTGAGGTTTTATGTATAAGTAAGTTTGAAATGATATTTTGTGCTTTATGCACTAAGAAAATGGAATTTAAAGCCTTATGCATTTTAAAATACAAATTTTGTACTTATGCATTCTGAATTAAGATTTAGTGCTTATTGCACTTCAATAAGAGAATTTTTGTGCTTTTGCACTAAACAAGAAAAAATAAAATAAATTTTCAAAGGCCATAAGTATACCCACCTTTATAAGTAAGTTTTAGACCTAGCCGGTATATCCCACAATAGTATGGCAAGTTCAGGGGGGATTTAAGTTTGTCGTGTTGCCTCTACTTTCGTGGGATATTATCTCGTGTTATGGTTAGCGATATAATATTTCGCACATAACTATGGAATGTCCTTGTAAATAAGTAAGTGTCACACTTAGTATTTGTTAAAAGTGTCACGTGACTCCACGTTGGTTAGCGTTATTATAGCTATCACGTGGTTGTAAGTTTATGGGGTACGAATGGTGCTTTTCGAAAATTAAGTATTTAAATTATTGAAAGCAAAGAAAGATGTTTACATGTTTTAAACATGTTTTACGATCAAATGATATTAAGTTTTGAGAAAAAATTAAAGAAATAGAAAATTCATCCTATGCATTTTATAACTCCTAAGTTTTCTATGGAATTTTATGAAAATATATGAGCTTTATGGAAATTCCATTTTAAGCTACGTATGGAAATGGAGTTGAAATTTTATATGTTTTATAGTTTATAAGTTTTCCATGAAGTTGTACGAATATATATAAGTTTATGGATTTCCTATTTTAAACTATGCATTGAAAGGAAATCTAAATTTTATATGAATTATAAACTACAAGTTTTCTATGAATCTTTATGGATGTGTAAGTTCAAATATTATTCCATTTTTATAAGCTTTATATGAATTTTAAATATATATAGTTGTAGTTTACATACGTATGTTCAGTGATTTAAATAAGATTTGTATTTATTTTTAAGTTTTAAATTAAATGAAGTATATATCTATGAAGTTTTAAGCATATATAAGTTCACGTTATATTCAATTTATAAGTTTCATACGAATTTTATGTACGTATGCGTTTATAATTTTCATAAGCATGCCTTGTGAGTTAAGAAAAATTTATGCTTGATAATTTTTAAGTTATATGAAGTTTTTATATATATATAAGTTTTATCTATATTTTGATGCCTTTATAGGTTTTATGGTTTTATAAGCTATGTGTGAGATTTTATGTACTCATGTACTTTATGGATTTAACCCTCACAAGTTACAACGAAATACATTTTGAAATTTATGAGAAATTTTGAGGAACGGAAAGGTATTTTAAAAGATTTTTAAGGATGTATTTTTAAGAAATAAAATATTTTAAGTTAAAAAGAAATTAAGCACTCACTGAGCTTCCATAGCTCATCATTTTCTGTTTTTATGTTAAAAACCTCCTTACGTACGGATGTGGGTGACCAAAATGGAAAGGCTCCTCCAGAAAAGTAAACGGGCAAGGACACGACAGTGCTTTTGTATAAATACGTTGCATATTTTGTATCTGGAAAGAATCATGTATATATATATATTTTAAATTGTAAATGAGTGGTCCAGATTTAATTAGGATACAAAAGTTTTAGTTTTAAATCATTATGTGACTTGCAGTCCAACTTGATTCTGATTTTATGCTTATGAATTTTAACGAAATGGATTTATGATTTGAAATACATGTCTGAGGCAAAAGAAGTTGGGTTGGAAAAACAAAAGCATATAAAAGTGTATTTTTCCCTTGAAGGTTATTTTGTTTAAGTTAAAACACAATTGTTATGCTGTCGAATTTTCTATTTTTTTTTTTAAAAAAAAAGTTGGACCCATTCTAATTTTCTTAAGTAAGAAAAGATTTAAGGGTTCGCTGCATGAGTTCCTCTTAGCCTATTAAGTAGGGTTAGGAGGGATATGTTGGGGTGCCAGACAGGTCCTTCCGAATATAAGTACGGTAGGATTCAGATTGGGTCCTGTTAGTCAAGACATCGGACCACAGTGGATTACTATAAAAAGAAGGTTAGATTGGCCAAATTAGAGGAACCAGTGGTAATATTCTGAGGGATACAGAAAGCAATTGCCACCAGTATGATCACCACTATGATAGCTAATAAGATGCTCCGTAAGGGATATTAGGGGTATCTAGCATATATGGTTGAACAGAGAAAGGATGAAGTTTACCTCAAAAATATTCCGCTGGTTAATAAGTTCCTAGATGTATTCTTGAAAGATCTTCCAGGATTATCACCAAATAGGGAAATTGAATTTGAGATAGATTTAATTCATGGAACTAAGCCGATCTCAATCACTCCTTACAGGATCGCTCAAGCAGAGTTAAAAGAGTTGAAGGTACAAATGGAAGAGCTGTTAGAGAAAGGTTTCGTAAAACCCAGTCACTCGCCATGAAGGACTCCAGTGTTATTTGTAAAGAAGAAATATGGGAGCTTAAGGTTGTGCATCGATTATAGGCAGTTGAATAGGGCGACTATACGGAATCAGTTTCTGCTCTCGAGGATTGATGATTTATTTGATCAATTATAGGGATCCAAAGTCTATTCGAAGATTGACCTGAGATCAGGCTATCATCAGTTGAAAGTTCGTGATGAGGATGTTCCGAAGACTGCTTTCAAGGCTCGGTATGGGCATTATAAGTTCTTAGTCATGCCTTTTAGGCTGACAAATGCCCCAGCAGCATTTATGGACCTGATGAACAAGGTCTTTTGAGCTTACTTAGATAAGTTCATAATTGTGTTTATTGATGACATAGTAGTGTATTCAAGAAATCAGGAGAAGCATGCAAAGCACCTTAGGATAGTGTTACAGACTCCACGAGAGCACCAGTTATATGCGAAGTTTAGTAGGTGCTAGTTTTGGTTAGACAGAGTTCCTTTCTCTAGTCATGTGATCTCAGTTGAATGATTCAACGTGGATCCCCAAAAAAATATAAGCTATTATGAGTTGGAGACCATCCACTAATGTGACTAAGATCAGGAGTTTCCTCGAACTGGCAGGCTACTACTGAAAGTTCGTCGAGGGGTTTTCCAAAATAGAAGCCCTATTGACTAGATTGACGAGAAAAGAAGAGAAATTTCAGTAGTTAGATGCTTGTCAGCAGAGTTTTGAGGAGTTAAAGAGAAAATTGACTTCAGCTCTTATACTTACATTGCCCACAAGGACGGATGGTTATACGATATACAGTGATGCCTCGAGATAGGGTTTAGGTTGTGCTCTGATATAGAATGATAGAGTAATAGCTTATGCATCCAAGCAGTTGAAGAAGCACGAGTAGAACTACCCTACCTATGATCTATAACTTGCAGTTATGGTATTTGCATTGAGGATTTGGAGGCATTACGTGTATGGTGTTCCCTGTCGGATCTTCACAGATCATAAAAGTCTGTAGTATTTGTTCACCTAGAAAGAGTTGAAATTAAGGTAGAGGAAGTGGTTAGAGTTGATTAAAGATTATGATTGTACGATAGAATACCACCCTATGAAAGCTAATGTAGTGGCAGATGCCTTGAGCAGGAGACCTACTAGTTCATTAGCGCATTTGAAAACGGTGTACCTACCACTGTTAGTGGAAATGAGATCTCTGAGAGTAAGGTTAGAGATGGTAGACTCAGGGGCATTATTAGCTACTTTTCAAGTCCGGCCCATCTTGGTTGATCAGATTAGAGAGTGATAGAAAGAAGATCCCAAGTTATTTAGATTGAAATGGGAGATTGAGAGTGAGCATAGATCAAATTTTGTGATCGAAGAGGATGGTACAGTGATGATGGGTTAGCGCTTATATGTACCTGATGTAGAGAATCTAAAGAGAGAGATTATGGACGAGGCTCACTCTTCAGCCTATGCCATGCAACCAAATAGCACGAAGATGTATCACACTTGGAAGAAACATTACTGGTGGAGAGGAATGAAGAAAGAGATAGCAGGTTTTGTTTCCAAATGTTTGACCTATCAACAGGTGAAGACAAAACATCAGAGACCTATATGCCTATTGCAGCCTCTCCCTATCCCAGAATGAAAATGGGAGAAGATCACTATAGATTTCATTGTAGGGCTCCTACATAGTCCAGGAGGGTATGATGTTATATTGGTCATTGTGGACAAGTTAATGAAATCAGCACATTTTCTATCAATCAGGAATGACTACTCTTTAAGTAAGTTAGTCTACATCAATGAGATAGTCAGACTCTATGGTACTCCAGTTTTCATTGTCTAAGACCGTGATCTGAGGTTCACATTGAAGTTTTGGTCCAATCTGTAGAAAGCGTTGGGTGCTCCATTGAATTTCAGTATAGCTTTTCACCCACAAACAAATGGTTAGTCTGAGTGGACAATCTAAAAACTTGGACATATGCTCAAAGCATGCGTTCTTGAGTTTAAGGGGAGTTGGGATATATACCTACCACTGATGGAGTTTGCTTATAATAACAGTTATCAGGCTAGTATAGGTATGGCTCCATATGAGGCACTTTCCAGACGTAAGTACAGGACTCCAGTATGCTAGGATGAGGTAAGTGAGAGGAAACCGATAGGTCTTGAGCTTGCCTAAGTCACTTCAGACAAGGTTAAAGTCATTAGAGACAGGCTCAAGATAGTAAGTGACACGAAGATGAGTTACGTAGATCACCGTCGTAGGGACCTTGAGTTTGAGATTAGTAGTAAGGTGTTCTTATAGATTTCTCCGTGGAAAGGTGTAATTCAATTCGGAAAGCGTGTTAAGTTGAGTCTACGCTACATTAGGCCATATGAGATCATATACGGGGTTGGATCAGTGGCATATAGATTGAAGCTGCCACCACAGTTGGCCAAAATTCATATTGCATTTCATGTATCCATACAAAAGAAGTACATCTCTAATCCCTTCTATATGCTGGAAGAGCAACCTATGAAACTAAGGGAAAACTTCTCATATGTAGAGAAACTGACTTAGATTCTAGATCGCAGGAAGCAGGTCCTGCATAATAAAGTCATCCCCTTAGTGAATGTGTTATGGAGAAATCATGCTATAGAGAAAGTTACATTAGAGCATGAGGAGCAAATGCGTGCCCAATATCCGCACCTATTTGAACCAAGTACATAGTTTAAATTTCGAGGACGAAATTTTTATAAGGAATGGTGAAATTGTAAGCTCTCGATTTATAATTACGGATTCCCTAGTACTAGTCCCTAAATGATCAGTAAAAGTGTCTAAGAATGTAGAGAAATTTTAGAGATTGATTGAACTTGAATTGGAGAATAAAGGGAAGGGTAAAATGGTAAATGGTATTAAGTAATTATTAAAGGTGATAAGGGACGAAATTGAAGTTTATTAATTAAGGGTCAAAATAGAATGAAATAAAGATGAGGGACAAGAACTAAATTGTCAAAGGACATGATTGTCATTTTTAATAAAGTTGGAGTATAAAAGGTTGAATTTTTCACCCATAAAACACAAAATCAACATAAACAAACATAGAAACTGTGACACAAAGAGGAAACAAGAGAGAGCTGAGAGACTTGGGTGATTTTTGGCCAAGCAAGGAGAAGAGAGGATTAAGTGATTCCAATCAAGTTTTAAGTTCCAAATCAAGGTTTTAAGCTCACCCAAGCTAAAGGATCAAGTTGGAGCAAGAAATCAAGAAGAAAATAGATAAGTTTCATGATTTTCCAATTTGTTTGAGTTATGTTGTTGATGATGTTTGGGTTTTAATTTGATGGGGCATTTGATGTAAATTTAGAGTTGAGTAAATGGTGATTAAAATCTAGTTAAAATGGAAGTGAAACGATGCTTGTATGGTGACTTAGGGTTATCTCTAGCAAACCCTAAAGTGTTTGTAAAGTGTGTTAAACAATAAGTTATGATGTTTACCGAGTGTTTAATTAAATGTTTGGGTGAATTTGTTAATGAAAATTGGGTAAAACCCAACTTGAAATGAGTTAGTGTTTCAAAGGCCATAGTTGGTAATGTGTGAATGTAATGAGATATTGGAGATATTAAGCATGATTCCATTTTGAATTAAGGTTGATTAAGTGTTAAATCAACTTAGAATTCAAAGAGAATTGTATAAAGACAATGTAGTTAGTTTTCACCCGATAAAGGGCATTTTCGATTTTCATGAAATACCACTCTTTATATGCATTCTAATGACATAGATGAGTGTTATTAAGCATATTCGAGTTAGTGGTGGAGAAAATTGAGTTTAGAAACCAAAAGTGTAAAAGTTGCCTTGAAAAAGTGGTAAAAAAGTGGGGAAAAAATGGGGTTTTTCTTAGTTTTTGTCACCCGATCGTTGGAATTTTTTAGAATCACTTTACGGGCGAGCTAAGTGCGAGTTAGGGAGATTAATGGAGAAAGAATTAAGGAAGAAAATCAATGGGGTGGGCTGTGCAATGCATTTGGGCAAGGGGTGTCAAAATCCATGGATTTTCGTTTCGAGCTTCAGAAAACTATTTCAGATATATGGGTGTGTTCCTAGGTGAGAATAAGTAAGAATTATAGAAAGAAATCAGAAGTTTAAAGCCTTAGTTAAGTTAGAATCAAGAAGAGAAGTTTTTAGTGAAATTTCCCTTTTGATGGGTTAAGTGAGTTAGAAGCTTTGTAATGAGTTTTGTAAAGTTCAATTTAGCATATTCTAAGCGAGAATGTGATGTATAGGTGAGGAGGAAGTGAGCGGAGCACGACAAGGCCCTTAAATTTTGTATACGAAGCTTGTAGATCAGGTGAGTGTCTTTATAAAAATGTTTTTACTATGATTGATTTTAAATGCAAGCCTAAACATGTCATGTTGTAATTGATATCAAATGAATTCTAAATTGAAATTGTTGCATAGATTATGGAAATGATTTTTATGAAATGTGGTTTAATGAGGAAGGAAATTTAAAATTGAAATAAAATTAAAAACCTATGGTACACCTGATTGTATTTTATATATCTCTGGTTTGGGTTAAGTACCTTAAGTGTGAATTGGTTGTGTTGGGAGAGTCTGTCACTAAAAGGGAGCAGGACCGTGGCTGCGTAGTCCTGTGGGTCGCCCAATGCACGTGCAAGGTATATTATTAGCTAGCTTGCACCAGAGAAATGTAGAATTCCGCTTCGTAGTGACATAGAATTCCGCTATATAAAAACTAGATAGATAGCCTGAACGATGTAGAATTTCGGGATGGCCTGAGCGATGTAGAATTCCGCTCTACTCTTAGGTTACCATGTGATACAAATCATCTATGGTTGGCTTATGTTTATTTATAAATTCTTTGAAAGGTATTATTGCCACCATTGTTAAAATGTTTTGATAAAAATGGAAACCATGCAACCTATTGATTGAAATTTAATTTATTAAGAATGAATTTTATTGAATTTCAAATGATTTCTATTGTTACTAAATGGATATTGAATTTCAGAAATTCTAAGTTTTCAATCATTGCATTTGATTATGTACAAAATATTTTAAAAAGGTTTTTAGGAGGTTATTTGATAAAGTTAGATTTAATGGAAATCATATGACACTCACTGGGCTATCAAAGCTCACCATGTTTTATATTTTTGTAAATAAAACCTCCCCAGGTACAGGCACTTCCATAACAGGAACTCCGGGTCGTGGTTAGAGGAGTCGAGCAGAGTGTGCTATTTTTGAAATGTGGGACTATTTATATAATTTTAAGATATGCATATAAAGAATTGTATGTATAAACTTTTGGAAGTTGCTTGAAAGGACTTTAAAAATTTAGTTTGATTTTATGTTTGAAATAGATTGAAATTATTTATGCATGACTTATAAGTTTAATTTAATATATCTTTCAAAATCATATGCACGTTTGTGGTTGCTTGTGGATTGAGAAAATTGAGGGCCTCAGGCCTAGGAGTTGAGAAAATGTTTGAATTTTTGAAGTGTTTATAATTTTTATAAACTTTGCAGGGTAGCATAGTCAGAAAAATAGTCGTTATGTTACCCAAATTTTGGTAAGTCTATTTATAAAAGTGTAAAATTAAAAACAAAAAATTTCCCACACGTTTCTGTATAAAAGAATATTTTGAAAGGTTAATCGGTTTAACTTCGCAGGAACCTTCTAGACGAATTAGACATCCTCTGGAAAACCACAATGAGATTACCGGCAAGCTACCTAAGAAAAGAGGTATGTCATTAGAGAGTCAATGACATTTAATGGAATAAGATATAATTAAAGAGGTATAACGAACTTTAATGACCTATCTCTAATTATGAACTATCCGTGGAGGATCGAACCATATAAAATGATTAAATCCATGAATATTGGAAATTCAAATTGTATAAAACATCTATAATTTCAAGAGTGCAACATTGGGTTTTTAGTGCAGTAACTTAAAGATTAACAATAGTGAATTATTAATTAAAAACTTTAATTAATAATACCAATATTATTGGAGCTTAAATTATAGGTCCGTTTGGTCCCTTTGCTCACAACGACATAAAGAAACAAAGGAAAGAATACAACTGAATTATCCAATTATTAGTGTCACATAAATTTTATGGACACGTTCACGAATTATTTAAGTAATTTGATTATTTAAATATATGTAATTATTTAATTAATTGTTAATTTTTTTTAATTATTTATAGAGGTTATAGGTTCAATTCTAAATTGTGTCATTAAATTATTTATGATTTAGAATAATTTAATTTAATAAAAATAATTTAATTAATTAATGAAAATAGTAATCTAATTTAATTGGAATTAGATTATATATTAAATTAAATCAAAGGAGCTTTAATTTAATAGGAATTGAATTCCATATTAAATTAAAAGTAATGAGTTTCAAACCAATAAAGAATTTGATTCCCTATTGGATAGGAATTAAGTTTTCCAATTTAAAAAAGGAAATTTGATTCCTTGCTAAATTGAAAAATCCTAAATTAGATGATGCATTATGGGCCCTAGAAATGCTTTCAAGACTCCTATGGGGATGTCACCACTTAGGCTGGTATATAGGAAGACATGCCACCTACCAGTTGAGTTGCACTCACTTTCAAAAATTACTAGAAAAACATTAAATATACCCATAATTTACTCAAGTATTCATCACAAAAACTAGGATTAGAAGTGTGAAATCATGTCATCTTTTTAGCATGATCAAACTAAGAGCTTACACTTAATTAGTTACTAAAGTAAAGTACTACTTGGCACTTTAAAAAAGCAAAAAAAATAATAAAAAATGAAATACTAATTCAACGTAGCACAAACTATATATTCTATAAACATACGGTTTGGATTTTATAGATGTAATTAAGTTTTAATTACATAACTTACATAAATATGTTTTCTGGTTTTTTGGAAGTAAGTGCTAATATCTCATCTAGGGTTATCCAATTGAAGAGCAAACACCCTTTCAAAAAAAAAAAAAAAATTGAAGAGCAAACAAGCTCATGAACGGCCCAAGTCCGAGATAGTCGTTTGTATAATGATATCACATGAGTCGGGTCCATTGGCCCATATTGATGGAAATCATGTTATCCAGCGAAACTTAAAACATTATCTATTTCAAGATAACTGAAGTATATTTATGTAATTTATTCGGGGAGAACATGCATATAATCAATCAGCACATCATTCGAAAATGTATTAAATTAAAAGTTAAAAGCATGGATATATTAATTATCTATAAAAAGTAATGGTCAAGTAGTATCTGAAAAATTAAAAAGTGCTTCTCTAAAGTATAAATGAGTGACCGAAGTACTCTAAATAACAGTCTGTCTCTCTAGCTTCTCCGTATAACTGCACTTCTAAAATTATAATGGTCATCAGTGCAAGATTTACTATAATTAATTAACTTAAAACAGCCCAAGGTACCAAGTAAAACAACCTTAATAACAAAAGGCACTTAACAAGTACGAAATGATATTATCTATATAACTGCACTTCTAAAATTATAATGGTCATCAGTGCAAGATTTACTATAATTAATTAATTTAAAACAGCCCAAGGTACCAAGTAAAACAACCTTAATAACAAAAGGCACTTAACAAGTACGAAATGAGATTATCTTTGTACTTAATAAAGGTTAAATCTAATTAAATGGCACATTCAAAATGTTATCATTATTACAGGCTTCAAAAATTCTAAATTAGAAATTATAGATGATTGTGATTGTCCGAAAAATATCCGATTCTCAATATTAATATAAAATGAAACATATTGAGTAATCGATGGATGATCAATTGATCAACTTTTTCATTTTATTTAATTACAAATCAGCATATAGTTTTTGTGGTAAATTTTGTGGATATACATTCAATTATGTTTCTTTCTAATGATTGGTGTATGTACAAAAAAGAAATTACATACATAAAAAAAAATTTTAAAAAAAAATAATAATGACCTCTTATGTATATATATGATAATATTAGGGCTATGTAATAGAAATAACCATAATCGATTTTATGTACTATTAAGAAAGAGTAATAGATCATATTAATTATGGTTATGTTAATGCAATAAACAATTATGGTTATCTAAACAAATTTAGAACAAAAGAAAAATCTACTAAAACTTTAATTAAACTATCAACTACTAATTTCTCTCTCCCCAAAAGATATGCCAGGGTGGCTATACATCAAACAATCTAATATAACATCCAGATAATGGGACGACGTGCATGTGAAGGTCAGCACTGGTTTAGAGTTAATGATGATTAACAGAGTGTTAAGTGCTGATTAAGTTTAATTTTTAATCACTTAAACAGCCCTCTGTTTCGATCAAAACCACATTAGCAACATACCACTGTTGCAAGGGATGGGATCAAGACCTCGAGTCCTCAGTTTCAAAATAGTTTTATATTATTAATTAACCCTGTAAAAACTGTACTTAACTAAAGTGCTTAGTACTAAAGTATGATTAATTAAAGTGATTAGTATTAAAGTTTGACCCAGTACTATAGTTAATCTTCCTGAACTTGAGTTAGAATGTATCCCTATAATAGTGCAAGCACAATGAAAGAAGATTAATATCGGGCCGTCAAATCAACTATCATCGTTAATTTAGAGATCACAATTGATAACATAAGAAATCAACTTCATTAATAGTATCCGACAAAGAGTCATCGATCACGTGAATAAATCATAACCATTCGCACTAATCATGTGCTTTGATAATTATATTCAATCGCCATTGATTTAGGTGTCGTACTTGATTAGACTTAATTTTTATAAGAAAAAAGTATGGAATATACTAAAAATATGCACTTATTTAACAATCAATTTAAAAATCTATTTAAAATTACCATTTTCATATAACTAAAAATTTAAAAATATTACCAAAATATTTGTTCTTTATTATACTAACGGTGTTATAAGTTTTAACATAGTTTACATGAATATCCATGTAATAGAGAGAGTTTGTGAACTAGAAGTGCTTTTGAGACAAAACAAAATTATAAAGAAGTTAAAAAGATACGGGTAATGGAATAGTTACATCACAAGACATGACATGCATGCAATTAGAGCCGGAAATGTCAGCGAACATTGCGTCTTTCTTTTATCAAAATAAAAAGCTTTTCGTAGGCAAAGAAATCTCGAGTGGTACTAGGTTGTTGGCCATAATTACGGCACAGAACCGCCCTCTGCAATTATTTAAAGTTTAAAAACATCAAAAGTTTTTGGGTGGACGGCACGGACTAGCTTAATCATCCATAAATATAGCCCAATAAATTAGGAGATTATAATTGACTGGAGTCTGCGTCTGTGCGCTCAACCACTTACAGTGCATCACGTGAACAAAATATTAATAAGTATGTATCAATATTATCTTATGATATATTATTTGTGCCATCAACTACTTACAACACTTCATCGAAAAAAGGGAAAAAAAAAAAAAACTACTTTCAACACGTCACATTGATAAAACATTATGTGAGTTTAGAAAACTTTATACAATAATGTCTTATGAGCTGACGAATATGATATACAATAATGTCTTATGAGCTGACGAATTTCATGGGCTGCCATGCTGGTTGGGCCCCAATTGCCCTTGTTGTCATGAGCATGGTTCAAGTTCATATAGTCACAAAATGTTGTAATTTTTCCACAAAAATGTGTGTAGACTTCTTCTGATCTTGGAAGTAGATTTTCGGGTTATTCATTAAGTATATTCTATCGAATGTCTCAATAGACATTTGATATAATATCAGCAGATGTAAAAAAAAAAAAAAAAAAAAACCCTTGTAAATCCAGATTACTATAGAAGGAGCATGTACATGCGGCAACTACTTTGTGGTTGGTGGGAGGATTATTATGGACCCAGCATTGGCTCAAGCCTTGTCCATCTATTTAAACTTTCAAGTAATTTGTTAGACTCCTGTGCCAGTGATTGTTTGACACGTGTTTATTACTTAATTAATAATTACAGACCTAGCTATCATTGTAAAATTCCATTAATTCATTATTATTTAATTAAAAAATTGTCACCTAATTATATGCATCTCTTTGAAACACAAGGACTAGTACACTTGCTGATCGAAAACAATCCTCAATGTATTAACGTGTATGATTCCATCATATCGATCCGCAATTGCATGTATCTCAGTTATGTCAATGAGCAAACCTTTATATAGGTAAATCCTGTATCTTAATGAAGTATATTTTCCAATAACATGCGAATTTACGTGACTTAATACAAACTTCACTGGAAAACATTTCAATAATGAATTTTTCAAAATTGGAATAGGATCTTTCTCAAATTCGTATTTTATCAAAAATCTCTTTTAAGAGAAGTCATCAACAATTAAAAAAAAAAAAAAAAGACATACGTACAACGTGCTATAAAGTCTTAATATCCAATCATATATAAGCGATGTCCATACCATATAAAATGATGTAAATGACTGACATATAAGGTTACCTATGATTTTGACATTTCAAGACTAGTATGACAAATTAGATACCAACTAAAACAAACTACTTAATTGTTAATCAGTGTTTATCTATATTTATCATCCTTCAAGGGTCATAAGTTGTTTGTCTCTATTGTTAACGTCGTCCAAAGACCTGTAGAAGTTAATCTAAAATACAAATAATAATAATAATAATCATCATCATCAATGATAGAGGGAGATACTCAGTTATGTGCTTTGATTTTGTCCCTTATGGGCCAGTAATTTACTTTTAATGAGCAGTGCTAATGAAATCTCTTTATTAACACATATTATCTCTTAGCACAAGTGGTTGAGTATTTATTCATTCATTAAGATGTTAGAGGTTAAATCTCTCTAAGTATATTTAAAAACTTGTATACGTAATCGTATCTTATTTATAATAGTAGATATCCAAACCACACAGCCACATAAGTAGTGTATGACATGTTTAATGTCAGCTTAGGGGAAACAAAAAAAAAAAAAAAAAAAAAGAAAAGAAAAACGTCTACTGACGGGTTCTCTTATAATTTGTCATTTTCATTATAATTACGTTTTTACTATGATAAGGTAGAAAGATTAATACAATTGGCAGTATAACTCTTTACAAATATTTGAAACTAGAAGGTCCCCTACAATATATTTTTAATTTTTTTTTTTAATTTATGGTGGGAAGAGAGATTAAATTTAAAGAAAATTATCCATACCTGGTGTTTTTAAACAAAAATGGAACTTAAACATTTGATCTCTTAGAATCAAGAGAAGTACTCTACCACCTATGTATACTAAAAGTTGATGAACTAAAAACCTCTTATAATTATATCACATAATATGAAATTCATTGTTTAAGCGCTAAACATTTTATTGTTGTTCACAAATAAAATATAATATGGAAGTAGTACCATAAAATACAAAAACTTTGCAACGATATGTTAACTGGGGTGCATTCTGGTTGGCAAAATTGCTTAATAAAACATAAATATTTTTAGAGCTGATCACATTTATGAATTAGGTATAATAATTAGAAATTTTCAATAAGTAGCAAAAACAAAAACTTAAAATTTAAAAAATAATATTGAAAACTTAATTAATTTTTTTAAGCACTCCTGTGAACAATTGTTTGTTCGCATGAGAACAATAGTTCATGAAAATGGTTTATAGAAAACGCAAACTATTTTCGTGAACTATTTTTCACGAACTATTAATAGTTTACCAAAGCTCTAATAAAACTTAATTCAATTTTGCAAAGCTATTTTTCAATCTCACTCAGTTTTTTTCTATGCTAGGAAAAAAAAATCTCCATAATAATTAGGTCGATTGTGGCGTACCAATAGCACTGCATTAGTTTTAATCGCTTTCCTACTTATTCTGAAGTTGGAATGCGGTTGAAATCTTATTTATGAAAGTTTGGTACATAAAACAACATAATCAAATTACTGTAAATTATGGTCTAGAAACGAGCCATAAGCTAACGGTCTTTCATTGGTTACAAGCGGATCTAGTTTCTATTTCTCTATTGAATCTTCTTTTCATCTTTTTCTCAACAACTTTCAAGTATAACTTTTAAGAATGAAGAGCCTCTATACATAAGGGTGGCGATATGGATCACGACACGACGGGTCGACACGAATTCGCGAAAAATAAATGGGTATGGATTGGAGTTAAACGAATTCGTGTCGTAATCGTGTCGACCCGCTTAACCCGTTTATTAAACGAATCGAATTGGGTTTTCTTAAACGAATCGTGGGTTGACATGATTAAATTAAGGGTTAAATTATAATATTAAAAAGTATAGGGGTTAGTATGTAATTATGCGTCTATATATATAAACTTTGACCAAACCCTAAATCTAATCCATTCCTTTCAAAATTTCAGCAGCCGCCTCAACTTATTGTCTCATTTTGTTCCTCCCACACCACACCCGACGACCGCAATCCACAGCTCCTCCCACACCCGACGACGGCAACTCCTCCCACACCCGACGATAGCAGCTCCTCCCACACCCGACGGCATTGCAGCTCCTCCCACACCCGACACGAACAGAGTTGCGAGATAGTCGAGAGAAGAGACCACTACCAATGGAAGACATCACGACTGAAAATTAGCCAAGTCTCAAAAGGTTGGGTTCTCTGTAAACGGAGTTCTGGTCTTGAAGGTGTTTCTTGAGGTAATTAATGTTAACTTACCTTGTTTGCAGTTGCTGTATGTCTGTTAGATTAAGATAGGTTAAAAATCATTGTTTAATTTCGAGATTAGGTTAAGAAACCCCTTTTTATGGTTAGATATTGTGGAAGGAATCATTGAGATTGCTCAAATCAGAATTCTGATTTTGTGAAATTGTGTTTGGTGGTGGAATCATCTGGAGTTTGGTATTAGGTTTCGATTTTGAAGAAATTGGAGGCCATTTCCTTCATTTCTAACTTCAAACTTCAAATTCTATGCTACTAAACATAATCTTGGATCCATTTATGTGGATTCTATTGTTTGGATTTACTTGAAATTTCTAGTTTCTAGATCAGGAGTTTGATTACCTTTATGCCAAGAGATTTTATATCTCTTGAGTTTCTTGACTACCAATATTGTAGAATTGAGAAGTAGTTTCTAGTTGAGCTTTTAGAGTTAAGAAATATGAGATGTTCTCTTAACTATCAAAAGAAAACGAAGAAACTTGGGATTCACTTGGAATTGTTTTATTTTATATTGTTTACCTGTTCTTCCCTCTTGAATGAAACTCTCTTGGAATGGTTCTTACTTTGTACTTTACTTTGTTTTTTAGAAAATAATTGGATAGAGTATTTAAATAGTATAGTTTATCGTAAATTATAAGTATATGTGTGATCCAACATAATTAATGAATGCTGTTTAAAGCTTTGTTTTTATCTTTAGTTCAGGGCAATATCTTTTTTTTTTTAAAAAAAAAGGTTGTTATTGGAATTTGATTTTTTTTTTATTATGTTTTGTAATTTTAAGTTGAAGGAGAAATTAATTATTTTAATTTAATCAATTGATAACAAAGATATTTAATGTTGTTTTCTTGTGATTTTTGTGTAGGTTGGAGGTCCCATTGGAATCAAAGGGGGAAGAAGTTAAATTATAAAGTTTTGTGATGAATAATGATAGTGTTTAATTTTAATTTCTATGGATTTGTATTTGTATTGAGTTGGAGCATGATTTTCTTTTGTTATGGTTTTTAAATATGGATAATATGGAATGTTATGTAGTTAATTTAATATGTTGGTTTTTATGTATTGAATTAGATGGTTAGTTGTGAATTATTTATTTTATTTGTGTTTAAAATATTATTTAAGTTAAACGAATTAAATGAATTACACGAGTTAAACGAATTAAACAGGTTAAACGAGTTAAACGAATTAACGGGTTAACGGGTTTGGATCCTTTATGATTCTATTAATAAATGAATTAATCGTGTCGTGTCGTATTATTCGTTTATAAACGAATTCGTGTCGAATTCAAAAATATCAACCCGCTTTATAAACGAATTCGTGTCGAATTGATCGAATTCATAAACGAATCGAATCGAATCGAGTTCAACCCGACACGCCAACCCGTTTTGCCACCCCTATCTATACATACATATATAGAGGGACATTCTAATATATACTTGAGTATGCTTACACTTGACCAAAAAAAATTGTATGATTGCATTCGAATATATGAAATTGTAATTTATTATATATGATTACAACTAAGTATGTGGGATTGCGATCAATATATATGATCACATTTACTGATTTATTGATTGTTACCACATTTACTGATTATAATTAAGCATTTTTAGTTGTAATCACATATAATAAATTATAATCACATATTTTATAATGCAATCATGCATTTGATACATTTTGCTCAAAAGTATAATAGAATATTAGCATAGTGGGTTTAGAGGGAAAAAATTTGTAAGTAAATTTTAATTGAAGAGTAAAAAAGATGGAAAAAGAAAAAAGACTAGAGGACAGTTTAGAACAATGTGGTGATGCTTATTATGATATAGGGCTATCTATGGCGTAAATTGATTTATTGTGTGTGTGCACAAGTGCAGACACTACAACAAAACAACCTAGTCATGCCAGAATATCCATACCGGGCATTAAAGGCTTGGTATGGATACTAATATTTAATTTCAAAAAAAAATTTAAAAAGGATTATCCTTACCGGGCGGGTTGCACTCGGTAAGGATAATCATCATTCGATACCGGACAGGTCGCGCCCAGTATAGAATTATGGTTATCCATACTGGACGAGACCCATCTGGTAAGGATACATAATTATCGATACCGGGCGGGTCACCTCGCCCGGTATGGATAATATTTTTGAATTTATTAAATTTAATGGGTTTTAATCCATATCGGGCGAGTCACCCACCCGGTATGGATCTGCCTATTAGCCTTGTCAGGCGGGTTACGCCCGGTATGGATAAACATCATTCCAATCTGGGCGCCACTAGCCCGGTAAAGAATTAGGATTATTCTTACCGGGCTTGACCCACCCGGTAAGGATAACCAGATTTCCTTACAAGGCAGGCGACCTGCCTGGCATGGAAGCGTCTTTTCCATATCGAGCGCTACGCCCGGTATGGAAAAGCTGAGTATTTTTACGACACCTAGCCTTTCCCCCTTCCTATTTTCATTTTCTTTTCTCTCTCTTTCTCTTTCTCTCACATCCCCTCTCTCTAAACCCTAGCTACCGTCGACATGTCTCGCCCATCACCGACCGGTCACCACTCCGGGAGCTCGCTGTTCACCTCGTCGTTCGTCGCTGTCCGCCGATCTAATGAGAGTGTGTCTTCCCTCTCCTCTTGTTCTTCTTCTCTTCTTCTTCTTCCTTTCTTCTTCTTCTTTTGATCGCCGCGAGAAAGGCAGGAACAAGTCCGACTGCACGGCGATCGATCGGACTGGTTTAGACCGCCAGCGCGGCGGTCTCCCTTTTCTTCTTCTCCTTCTCTTTTTCTTCTTCTTCTTCTCTTTTTCTTTTTCTTCTTCTTCTCTTCTACTTCTTGTTCTTTGGTTCGCGCGACCGGCTGGAGTGATTCCAACCACTGATCGCTGGTCGGACTAGTTTCGACATCGACGTGGAACCAGTCCAACCTCCCATATTTCATTATTTCTTCCTTTTCTTCTCATTTTGACACTTATATTTTTCTGTTGCAGCCACTACCGAGCATTGTCCCCATCCAGTGCCATCGTGTGTAAGTCCGATCTACTACTCTTCCACCATCCGGCACCATCGTCTTGGCCAATATACTTCTCTTTCGTTGTTTTATTTGTCAATAAGGTACGGACTTTATGATTTTGTGTTTTTCGATGAATCAATTAATGATTTTGTGTGTTATGGATTTTATTATATATCACATATGTATTATTTTTGTTATAATGTTAGATTGTTTTGACATAAACATAATATTGTTGTTGGGATAATTTTCTGTTGATGGTTTTGTGAATTTTTTTAAAGGTTAAGTTATGATATTTTTTATGTAGCTTATGTAAAAATATGGTAGTTTGTATGGTGAAGAATGATAAGTAATATGTTAGATTATTGTAATATATGTATATGTGGTGAATGTGTATTTGAATATGATAATTTTTTTTTTTTAATTCAAAGTTTAATGATTTTATTGTAGTTTAACATTATATTATTGCATGGTTCTTAAATAATAACAATAGAAATAACCACAACACTAGAACTGAAATCCCCTACTAAGTGACACTAATAACTTGAAGTCGTCTGTCAAGATAACGAAAGCCTACTACATATATATATACACATATATTGGGTGAGAAAGGAAGTTAAATATAGATAAAACTACAACACATTGTGTTTTAGAACCAAGATAAGATTTGAACTGTTGACCTCTTAGGATCTACTTAACCACTCATATTATAGGATAATGTGAAAAATTGAATTAAATAAATAAATATATTAATTTTTTATACCATTACAATAGATATTTAAATTAAATTTTACTAACTTATTAAATATTATAATTTTGATTTATATTAACTAAAAAAATAAAAATCTTCCTTTGACCCCCTTAAAATTGAGATCCTGACTTAACTCATAGTCTTCACCATTGATTAAGACGGATAAGTAGCTATATTCACAATCATTTAAGTAGTGATGTGCAAAACATATGTCATTTAATTGCTTACTTGTCTGCATCATTCAATAAGTATTAGCTTCAATAAACAAATAAATTCCTACTTTCTAAGACATTTATTAATCAAACAAGTAAGATTTATTTTTGACACATGAAGACTCGCAAAGCTAGCTAGCATGGAAATAATCACCAAATATTAATTAAAAATGTGATTAAAAAACTATATAGGTTGTTGTTGTTAGGTATGAGAAAATGTGATTAAAAAACTATTTTTGTTCCCGTCATTACCTCTCAATACTTATTTTATGTTTGATAATTGATATAAGATTGTATTGAATAATAATCAAATCACAAGTTAAGTTAAATTTAATTATAGTTCTACAAGTAAATTAATATAATTAATCTATGCTAACGAAAAAATAGTTTTCTTTTTCTAATTTAGTTATGAACTTTTATATTTTAGTTAAGTGATGATTATATAATTTGTCAAGAATTTTAATTTAAAAAAATTATAATATATTATTGTAATATGTTAGATTATTGTAATATATGTAGATGTGGTGAATGTGTATGTGAATATGATTGTTTTTTTTTTCTTTTTTTTTTATTCAAAGTTTAATAATTTTATTGTAGTTTAACACTATATTATTGCATGGTTTGTTTTTTAGTGTTATATGCTTTCAAATGGATAAAGAGTGATTAAGATTTTTAAGGTTAATATTCTAAACTCAATCTATAAGGATATAAAATTTAAACTTTTAATATTTTTAATATATTGTATATTTCATTTGTAAATTTTTAGAGTGTTGAAAGAATATACAAAGGGAACCAAACACTTTCTTGAAGTCGCGAACAAACATTTAATAAATTTTGGCTTCATCCTTTGCCCTTGTGTAAAATGTCTAAATGGGAGGTATCATCACACTAAGATAATGTATGAGCATTTAGTCATTAATGGAATGGATCCTCAATATACAACTTGGTTCATGCATAGGAACCCCTAAAAACTTCCACACCCGTTGAAAACATTTCCAATGCATTTAGAATGTATAGGGATGCAAACCTTGAAAATGATTGTAATGTTGAACCTGATGTTGAAGTAAGAGACGAAGACATCACTGATAAGTTGGAAGATGTTGAAACTCATTTGTATGAAGGTTGTTCCAAGTACACTAAGTTATCGGCTATTGTAGTTTTATATAAACATAAAGCTACATATGGTCTATCTGATAAAGGGTTTGATAAACTTCTTAACATCGTTCGAGACATGTTGCTATCAAATAATGTTATACCAGAATCATTGTACTCAACAAAAAAATTGTTGAAAGTGTTTGATTTAGGGTATGAAAAAATCCATGCATGCATCAATGATTGTTGTTTGTTTAGAAAAGAATTTGAACATCATGAAGAATGTCCAAAATGTGGGACTTCTAGATGGAAAGTAAACAAAGTTACTAAGAAGATTCATAAAGGAATATCGGCTAAAGTACTTCGATACTTTCCAATCATTAGGCGGTTTAGAAGAATGTTTACATAAACTGAAATGGCTAATGATTTGAAATGGCATTCTCTACCCATAAAAGCCAAGATGGAAAGATGCGTCATCTCGTTGATTCAAAAGCCTAGAAGACTATAGATAGGATGTGGCCATCTTTTGCTTTAGAGCCATGCAATTTGAGGTTAGGTTTGGCTACGGATGGATTTAATCCTTATAGCAACCTAAGCACAACCTATAGTTGTTGGTCGGTGGTTTTAGTTACTTACAATCTACCCCCATGGAAGTATATATCGAAAGAAAATTTGATGCTAACGCTACTAATTCCAGGAAAAAAATAACTCAGGAATGATATTGATGTATACTTGTAGCCATTAATTGAAGATTTGAATGGATTATGGCACTCGGGAGCACAAGTGTATGATTTATCTACTAAGTCCACCTTCAACTTAAAGGCTATTTTAATAAATGATTTTCTTGCTTATGGAAACTTAGCAGGATGTTGTGTGAAAGGTGAATATGCTTGTCCTATATGTGGGTTGAACATATGTTCATAAAGATTAAAATAAAGTAATAAAAATGTGTATATGGGTCATCGGCGATTTCTTCCAAAGAATCATGTTTTTCGAAAGAAAAAATCGTGGTTTAATGGGAAAGAAGAAATGGGCAATCCTCCAGAGATTCTTGATGGTAAACAAGTGAGAAGTGCATGTGCAGGAGTTGAAAATGATTGGGGGAAAAATGTAAATGGAAAAATGAAGAGAAAAGGTCATTCTATATGGAAAAAAAGATCAATATTCTTTGATCTTCCATATTGGGAGGTAAGATCTTCAATTCAAATTAAACAAAAATTAACTTATTCTATTATTTTTAACTATGTGTAAATAATATATTATCATCAATTTTTGTAGGATTTGCACTTGCGTCATAATTTAGATGTGATGCACATTGAAAAAAATATTGGTGAAAGTCTTGTTGGCACGTTGTTGGACTTCAATGGGAAAACCAAGGATTGTGTCAATTCTAGTAGAGATTTGGAAGACATTGGGATCCGGTAAGATCTTCATGTGAAAGAAGATCGAAATAAATTGTATTTGCCTGCAACACCACATACTCTATCAAAGGTAGAAAAACAACAATTTCTTAAGAGGTTGTTAAATTTAAAGATGCCAGACAGTTATGCTTCAAATATCTCTAATTGCATCTCTTTGAATGAATGCAAGATAGTTGGGCTTAAGTCAGTCCCATGACTATCATGTATTGATGCAACATTTATTATCAGTGGCAATACGGGGTCTTTTGCCTAAAGGGCCAAGAATTGCCATATTTCGATTGTGTTCATTTTTTAATGAAATATGTCAAAGAGTATTAGATCAAGATAAGTTAGATGTATTGGAAGATGATGTTGCAGTTACTATGTGTATGCTTGAACGTTATTTCCCTCCTTCTTTCTTTGACATAATGATATATCTTACAAATCATCTAACAAGAGAAGTTCACTTATGTGGACCGGTTCAATATTGTTGGATGTACTCTTTTGAAAGGTTAACCCTACACTATTCTTCATATATGAATTAAGATTAATGATATAATCAAATTTTATTTACCTTTATATATTCATTTTATAGATTTATGAAGATGTTAAAAGGATATGTAAGAAATCATGCACAACCAGAGGGTTGCATAGCAGAATGCTATTTAGCCAATGAATGCATGCAATTTTGTAGTAGGTATATACCACAAGTAGCATATGTTGGTGAGAAGCGTAATAGAAATGAAGATTTTGTGTTTCAAAATGTAGTTGAAGGACATCCAACATCTGCATCAACGTTAAAGACGATTTCTGCTGACATGCTACAAATTGCACATATGTATATACTTATGAATAGTGCATTAGTGCAACCATATATTAAGTAAGTGTTTTATTTTAGGTGATGAACATAGTTTAAATATTAGTAAAAATTATTAACATTGTACTTATTTAGTCTTGTTGTTTCTATTTTTATAAATGTTTTCTTAGCATGCACTTGGAAGAGCTTCAACAATTAGATCCCAATCTTTTAAGTAGATCTATTTTGTTGCAAAGGAGACATACTAGAGAATTTGTAACATGGTTCAGAAATAAGGTATATTCACTACCCTATAAGTTCTGTAAAATGATCTATTTACCTTAGTTTTTTATTCTTGATAATCTAAATCGTAATGGCCCAAAACGGGTCCTTAATCAATCCAATAGCATGGATATGCCTCAAACTCTAAAATTCCTTACACTTGGACCAAGTATGCAAGTCACCACTTATTCAAGCTATGTTATGAATGGGAAACGATATTGTACAAAAGATAGTGAGAAAACTACACAAGATAGTGATGTTTCCCTTGAAGCAGAAACTGTTTGTAATGAAAGAGATGGTACTCAAGAGATCAAGAAGATGATGAACTATGGAGTTTTAAGGGAAATACTTTTGTTGGATTTCTCAGCATTTCGTGTTCCATTGTTGAAATATGATTGGATGAGTAGTGGAAGTGATGTTAGAATTATAGATGGGTTCACATTAGTTAATTTTAGCCCACGTGTAAATAAATGGGGTAGAGATCCTTTCATTTTAGCCTCATAAGCAACACAAATGTTTTATTCTAGGGAAAATGATACATCTAATTGGTATGTTGTCCTTAAAGCACGTCTAAGAGGTTTTCATGATCTAGAGAAGTTTGATGAGCATGCTTATATGTCAACTACACCATTAAATGTATCTGAACTTGATTCTAGTGTGGATGAAAGTAAGGATTATGCTCAGATAGATTGTAAAGAATTGGTTGTAAACATTTAACATTAATTTGTAATGAATGAATCATTGTTTGATATTTTTTGCAATGTGTGTGTGTATATGTATTGTTTGTGTATGTATTTGTAGAGAGACAGAGTCTCTAAAGTGGTTGGATCTGTTGTGAAATTATGTTGTATTTAATTGCAGGTGAACTAAATTTGTGGCAAGTTCAGAAAACAGGGGAAACTCTGTCAAAATTTTCATAAACTAGCTTGACTTTATATATATTGTTTTATATATTGAATTTGTTATCTATTTTATATATTGAATTTGTTATCTATGTGTTGGCTATTAATATATATGTTATTTCTATAATATTTCAAATGTCGACTGAAGGAACATCGACCGGTAAGTCTTCAGATGGCTCTAGTGGAGAAAAGAAAAGAAAATGATGAGGTCCAAACCGTTTGAACTATGAAAAAATGGCTAAGGTGAAAGCTACAAGGATACAAATTAATGAAGTAGGATAGCCAATTGGACAAAATTCAGTGATCTATAGTTTAGGTTATGGAGTACTTGCAGCTCAAATGATACCTATAACCTATATTAGTTGGGATAAAATACCACAAACATTAAAAGGTACAGTATGGGAGAATGTAAAGGTATGTTTGTATTACGTTGATGGTTTCATTTATTTATAATATTAATATTGGATATTTATTTAATCATAACTTACAACTGCAGTTAGGATTTGGTATTAATGATTCAATGAAAGTTCAAACATTAAAAGCAATGAATGAGTGTTAAGACATTATAAAGGCAAGATAATAAAACAAATTAGAGACGTTTCTCCTAGTCCCGATGCACAAAGAAGATATGAAATGTGAAAACCACCAAATGTTAGTGAACAGGATTGGATTGTATTTGTACATCATCAATTGTCTTCAGAATTTGAGGTAATTATACATTCATATATTTTTAAGCTGCCAAGTAAATCTATAATAGATTCTGACTAAATTTATAATTTTTTAGGCTACTAGTGACCATTTTTCTAAGTTGTCAAAAAAAAAATCGTACTCCACATACAAAAAGTCGTAAAGGGATGGCATGCCTACGAGAAGATTTGGTAATAATTAAATATATTATTGTTTCATTCTTTTTTATTATTTCTTAATCTCAAAAAATACACATGATTTCATAAAAGTGTTATTCTCTAACAACTTTAGAAATAAAAATCGAAAAATATGTGCATTTATTTGTTTGTATATGAATATTAGAGAGCAAAAAAGTGATTGAAAATAAAGATCCCGAAGTCGATAGAGTTGAAACATGGATAGTCAGTCATATGCACAAAGATGGGAGGGCAGTGAATAAAGACGTTGCTGAAAAAATTGTATGTTATGTTTATTTATTCAATTATTATGTTAATTATATTACTTGTATATAGTTTTTTTTTTAATATTAATGTCATGTGACATCATATATAAGAGCAAATTGGGACACTACATCAAGAATTCCAATCTTCACTTGGAGATGATGCTATCATTCAAGTTTTAGGTCCGGAGCGGAGCATTGACGACGAGTTCAAGGAATGAGTCATGGTGTAACACCATCTACTGTATATGGATCTGTGGTTGGTAGACAAAACTTTGCACAACACCAACAACATGCTGATTCTGAGATGGCAACTCTGAAGCAAATAGTTACTAATTTGACAAATTTGCTTATGACTCATTTGCCGATCGTAGATCAAGCTCAAATACTAGCATGTATGCCTCCCGTACAATTGGTAAATAACACGTACCCATTTAAAATTTGATTACTTCTCCTTTTTTGGTCTTTAATATTTTTTTTTTCCGTATCCATGTTTTTTCACAAGTAGGTATAAGTATATTTTTATATTTTTTGCTATATGTGTGTTTGTGTGTATATATATTGTTTGCATATTTATTTACGGAGAGACGTTGTTTTGATTGGATCGATTGTGAAAGTATTTTAATTTGTAGGGAAATTAAATTTTTGGTAAGTTTGAAAAACAGGAGATATTCTATCAAAATTTTTGTAAAATTGATTGAGTTTATATATATTGTTTTATATATTGAGTTTGTTACTTATATGTTGTCATATATGAGTATTTATTTATGGAGAGACGTTGTTTTGGTTGGATTAATTTTGAAAGTATTTTAATTTGCAGGGAAATTAAATTTTTGGTAAGTTCAAAAAATAAGGGAAGACTCTGTCAAAAGTTTTATAAAATTGATTGAGTTTATATATATATTGTTTTATATATTGAGTTTGTTATTTATAAGTTGTCAAATATGGGTATTTAATATTGTTTTCCCCCTTATTTATGTTCCCTCACAACCATACTATTTATTTTTTTTTTCTAGACATAATATTCAAGTGGCTCAAATTCGATGGGAGCTAGTAAAAGTGTTGCTTATACTGAACCTTCAACAAAGGTAAATATTCATAAAATTTCTATTATTTATTCTTCCAACTTAATTTCATATATAAATGTATTTCCATAATATTTTTTTATGGGTGTAATTATTTAAATTTTTATGCAAATGTAGTCCATATCGAGGGGTTCTACAAGTCAAGCTTGTGGATCGAGTGGAAACCATTGCAAGTTATTAGACTGGTTGGTTATAGGAATAGTGGTGGCAGAAGCAAAAATTGACTCTAAGGAGTTTGATGATAAAGTTCATCACGAAGAGCTTGGTCCAGATTGTTAGTGAGTTTCTGTGAAGAAAGTAATAGTTAATATTCCGCTACCGCGACCTACCAATGAGCTACAAACTTTAGAGCATGCATTACACTCATTTATTACTTGGCCAATAAAATATATTGTATGTTAGGATTATATTATTATCATATATAGAAACCGTAAATGATGTAAGTTAACTTTAAGTAACATATATATATATACATTTTAAATGTATGTTGAAATTTGGTTTAAGGTTTTTTGGAATATGTAGTTTTAATTTCAATATTAAATAATATATATTTTAACCAGGAAAAATAAGTTCAAAATTAAAAAATTTTCCATACCAAGCATGTGCCTGACATTAAAAATATTATCCATGCTGGGCAAATGCCAAGTATGGATAGTACTGGACACTAAGAGTATCCATGTCGGGCATATGCCCGTCATGGATAATAATTATCCATACCGAGCACCATGCCCGGTATGGATATTAAATTTCCATGCCAAGCACATGTCTAGTATGGATATTGATTTTTTATATCGGTCGGATGCCTAGTATGGATACTTTCAGTATCTATACCGGTGGTATCCATACCGGACGGATGCCCGGTATTGATAGTCACCCATACCGGGCAATGCCCAGTATGGATGAACTGTTTCTTGTGGTGAGAGCAGTGGTTGTATATATAGTTTGAGGTTAACATTCAACCAACATCACATGTACTTATTAGTGTGTTTGTGCAAGACAAGCTAAGTACTCTGATATCCTCGAGAGCTTGACTCCTAAAATCAAGACGCTAATTGGTTGCAGCGTCAAGGTTCTTTGTTGTTTACTATTCAATTTTTCATATTTATATTGTTTTCGCTGTGTGTTATTTTTGTTATTGCAATTTATATGGAGCCATTTATTTTATTTGTTTCTGGATATTTGCCTATCATTATTAATGAATATTCAAATCAATCTTGATATATACTGTGTAAATTTTTGTATTTGGAGAAAAAACACTTGTTTGAACTCATGTAATTACTGGTTTTATAATTTTTGTATGCTTTGATGGGTTGTTTTTGTTTTCTTGTTATCTGGGTCTATTTTGGTGTAACATCTTGTTCGTGTTCATTTGTGCTTGTTTTTGTGTTTTTTGATAATTTTCTTTTCTTTATTTGCCTTTAGAGAAAACCAGATGTTTGATTTATATTTTTATTTTAGAGTTGCTAATCTTATTGATGTTTTGATTGTGTATAGCTCACTAAGGATAAGAGATTGGTGCACCTATCAAGGTTTATATTAATAATTTAAAAACTGTTTTTTTTTTTTTAAAAAAAAGAATTACTGTTTCAATTTAGAATAGGATGATAAGTGTAAAATCTAGATCTTTCATTTTCTATGAGAAATAAAATTTTCTAATAAATAGTGATTCCAGATGAATAGTGATTTTTAGGAGACGGACCCCAAAAATAAAAAATTTATAGAATAGGTATTAAAGTTTAAGAAAACTGAAATTGATCGAAAATGAGTTTGTTCAAGTAGATTTTAAGAGCTTCAATGATTTTTAAATGAAATTACTCTCTCTTTTTTTTTTTTTTTAGAATAATGAGTGTTGATGAGTTTACATCCATTTGAATTTTTTTAAAAGCATGAAATTGAGACATAAAAGGCCCAATTAGAGTATTACATGGTCAACTAATTTGATGATTGAATGACCATGGAATATTTTTTAAATTTATTTAGGTATGAATGAGAATTCAATGCATAAAAAAAAAGGGGGCAAAATAGACATTCACTAAGAAATTGTCACAAAGAAGCACAATCCATGTCATGAAGAATTAGCCAATGAGAAAGTGACAAATCAAGGTCAAAATTGGTGACTAAATCGATTGTCATAGAACTATTACTTGCATGATTTAGTTAGTGGAATGATTGGTTAGCCTATAGACCAATCACATGTCATATTATGTAACTAAAGACTTGTTTGACATTATGGGAATAGTTCAAGGACAATTGGGTCAATTGAAGTAAAACCTATATAAAGTTAAAGTGTGCATGAGATGGTAAAAAAATTGAAAAGGAAAGAGAGAGAAAGATGGAAGAGAAATTTCGTCCAAAAGAGTAAGGAGGTGTAGATGAAGGAAGTTTTGTCATGTTTTGATGCCAAACTATGTGGATTCATACTAGTGAATGGTAGAGTAAGGAAAAGTGAAGAGAAAGTGGTAAGTAAGTTGATTTTTCTACGGTATTTTAATGGTTTTTGGAGGTATGGTAACTTAATGAGTTTTTGTAATTGTTGGTATGTTTATAAGTAGATTATCTTATATTCAAGTGTGGAATTGAAAGGAAAACTCAAAGGAAGCAATTAGGCAAGGAAGTGATTAAGGTAAGTAAACTAGTTTCTAAGAGAAATTGCAAGAACTTCAATTAAGTTAATATTAGGATGTTAGATGAATTATGGTATGATTTGAATGCCATTGGAGCCATGAAAATGAAAGAAACTTATTTGAATGTGTGATGTGGTAAATTCGGGTAAGGTGGATTGGTGGGGTTCAAGTTGCAATTCAACCACTTTGATGTGTTTTTATGGTGTTAAGTATGTGTTCATGCAAGATTGTGCAAGAAAATAGGAAGAAAAGAATGTTATAATTTTAGTCTAAATTATGCCAAGAATGTGAAGCTTAGTGTTCATAGCATTCTAAATTTAAATTGGATGAATTAGGGCTATTAGAATGGATTTCATATAATTAGGGTGATGGATTCTAAATTAGAATGTGCTTTGTAGGTAGAAGGAAGCAAAGGAATCAAGGGAGAATTTTTGAAGGTTATTCTAGTAAATTAAAAGCAAGTGACTGTAAGCCTATTTAATGAATACTAGATGCATTATTAGTATGTTTTAAAGCATCCTTATTATTGTTAAAGCATCTTTGAAATTGTGAATGTTGAAATAATGAGTTTTTATGTTTTAGTAAAATTTTAAGTTTAATATGTTTTTTTTTTTTTTTTTATGCTTTCATATTTCTAGAATAAACAATTAATTGTAAATTATATGTAAAAAAAGTTTTCAAAGGCCAATGGTTTACCCAAATTTCTAGTTTCAGACCCGCCTAGTATACTCTATACGTGTATGGCAAGTGTTGGGGGCGTGTCACTAACACCGGGGGGATTGAGTCGGTCGTGTCGCCTTCTACACGTGTGGGGTATTATCTTGTTCTACATACACGATGTAGAATTCCGCTGCGTAGTTGTTAAGATATCTTTTAAAGTTATGGTGTACGATGCTGGTAGAGTTGCCATGTGATGTCACATTGTGCGGCGTTAGACTAGTTGCCATGTGATTGTACCTTATTTGGGTTTTTGATTGGTACGGTGTTAGAAAGAGAAAGCACATCACTAGATGTGAGATTTAGAAAATAGCATTTAAAATGTTCCTTAAAAGTTTATGAGATATTCTAATATTTTACGATTTTTATGCTAAATACAAAATATTATCATATTTTCATGCATGAATGGGAGTTCTTAAGATTTATTATAAAGTTTATAAAATTTTATGATTTCAAATCAGATATTTAAGAAATAGAGATTCCTTTTTAAATGTTTTCTTGGAGATATACTTTTGAAAGAATTAGCTTAAATAGAAAAGTTTTAAACACTCATTGAGCTCCTTTAGCTTATTCTTATTTGATTTTATGTGTTAAAAAAAACAAAAAAAGGACCTCCTTAGGTACAAGGACAAGTGATCAGGGTGCCTGATCTCCTCCTTCAGACTAGGTGGGCTGGATACGATTGATGCTTCTGTGAAGTCATGTTATGCCTATATTAGTTAAACCAAAATTAAGTATATTTATATGTTTTCGTTGTAAATAAATTGTCTAGCATGCCACGCATGTAGTGGAGTGCCATTTCATTTTAAACTTAATTTTTTGGTGCAAATAGCTTAAAATTGTCAATTGGGAAATGTATGCAAATTTTTATATGCATAATGTAAGTACTTATGATTATAGGTGAAAATTTTTGACTTTATGGTTTTTGTTGAAATATTTTAATTAGGGTGAAACTTGATTTGTAAATGGACCTGAGGTCCAAAATTAGAAGTGGAGAAGAATGTATAAATTTTTGAAGTGTTTATAAATTGATCTCAAGTGATTTGAAAAATATTGGAAATGTTAAAAAATAGTCGTTGGGCTATCAAATTTTTTTTTAGTAAATAATCTATAGTTAATACATTCAACAATTGTTAAGCATAAAGGTTCGCTCCATGGAGTCCTTTTGGTCTTGCTAGTTATAATTTAGAAGGGTTCCGTGGGATGCCGGATGGGTTCACTTGAGTTCCGAAAGAGGGAATATGGGGCGGATCTTGTCAATAAGTTTTAAATTTCCTCTTTATAGACTCTCAATTGAGTATCAAGAAGGGGCCCAAAACTTTGTTGACAATGCCCATGCTAGTGTTGGGAACTCAGATCTAATAGTTTGTCCATGCATGCATTGTAAAAACTTGTAACGCCATCACTAAGATATTATGTATGAACACTTAGTGATTAAAGCAATGGATCCGTCTTATCATACTTGGGTCTTTCATGGAGAATGTGCTCCTAGTAAATCTACAGGATGTGAAGGCATCAATATGATGTATATAGATCACATAATGTTTCATGATGAACAATTTATAAGGGATATGAATGAAAAACTTCCTGATGAAGAGCTCATGAATATAATTAGTGTTGCTGAGACTCCTTTATATCCCGGTTGCATAAAGCACACCAAGATGTCTGCAATAGTGGTTTTATTCAAGTATAAGGTCACGCATGGATTATCTTATAATGGTTTTGATGATTTCCTTCACATAATTCGTGACATGCTTCCACTAGAAAATAAACTTTTTGATTTTTTTATTCGACAAAGAAACTCTCGAAAACATTTGATCTTAGGTATGGAAAGATTCATGTTTGCATTAATGATTTTTGTCTTTTTCGAAAGAATATGAGAATGACTAAGAATGCGTTAAGTGTCATGCATCTAGATGGAAATTTAATGATCAGAGTAAGAAGATTCAACATGGCATTCCTACTAAAGTCTTGTGTTATTTTCAAATAAAACCAAGACTTAAGAGGATGTATACAATAACTCAGATGACCGAAGATTTAAGGTAGCACAATTCTCATAATTGCAAAGATAGAAAAATGAGACATCCAATTGATTCAGTAGCATAGAAGACAATCAATCATAAATGGTATTTTTTTGCTTCAAATCCCTTAAATATTAGATTTGGTATATCTATAGATGATTTAATCCTTTTCAATATCTTAGCTCCAACTATATTTGTTGGCCAGTCATTTTAGCTATATATAACTTTCCTCCATTGTTATATATATCCAAGGAGAATTCAATGTTGACATAACTTATTCCAAGGCCAAAACAACTAGGTAATGATATTGATATTTATTTGACTCAACTTATAGAGGACTTAAAGGAAATGTGGACTATTGAATTGATGTATATGATGCATATATAGTGAGTCAACATTTAACTTAAAAGCAATTTTGATACTTAAAAGCAATTTTGATGTGGACAATTAATGATTTTTTGGCATATGGAAACCTGTCTGGCTAGCTTACAAAAGGAAGATGTACTTCTTCAATTTTTTGTGAAAACGCTTGTTCGAAATGGTTAAAACACAGTAAAAAATTTTCATACATGGGTCATAGGCGGTTTCTTGCTATAGGTCATCCATTTCGATTCAAATGAGTATGGTTCAATGGATAACATGAACAAGGTCTCAAGTTGAAGGTATCAAGTGGAGAAGAGATTCGTAAGGAAGTTGATGAAATTGTTAATGATTGTGGAAAAAGGAAGGCTACACAAAAAGGAAAGTGGACTCAAAATGCAAAACTATGGAAGAAAAAGTCTATATTTTTCCAATTACCATATTTGAAGGTATTTACAATATTTTATTTTACGTAATTGTCTTTAAAATTAAATAATAATTTTTCTATTAATTTTTATAATTAAATTATGTAGTACATGCTTGTTCAATGCAACTTGGATGTGATGCTTATTGGAAAAAGCATTTGTAATAGCATTGTTGGTACACTTTTGGATATTAAAGGAAAATAAAAGGATGGACTTTCCCATCTAGACTTAGAAAACATGCAAATTAGAAAGGAATTGTATCCTCAACGTAAAGGCAATGCATTTTATTTACCACCTACATGACACACAGTTTCATACATAAAGAAGAAAATGTTTTGTAGAAGACTTACTAATATGAAGTTGCCAGATCGTTATGGTTCTAATATTAGGTCTTTTGTGTCAATTGAAGATTGTAAGGTAGCTAGCCTCAAATCTCATGATTGTCACTATAATACACCCTCCCAATCTTAGTATTGTAGAGGAAATGTAAAGTATAAGTATTGTAAATACATTGTACAAGTATGTCCTCATTTATTGGAATAAAGAAACCGATTTAATTTTTCAAATATCTAAATCGTATTCAAATGGAAATTTTCGAATGGATCGAAAATAAATTCAAATCTGAACAACGATAAAATGATTTATTAAAGTAGATGATGAGAATTAGTGATAAAGAAATTTTTATCAAAGAATATGATTAAATGAATTGACTAGAGATTATATAAGATCACATGCGAAATTGAGTTCACAGAATTGATTTCGAATTCAAAAAATGGTATGATGGTTGATTAAAGTGTATGATACAAATGGGGTTGATGACATTTTAAAGAAATGGCTTAGTAACTCAATTGGTTGGAGATATATGCAAGAAAATTTTTGGATACACAAAAAGTATTGAAATACATTGAAATAGAGGGCAAAATTGTCAAAATAGACTAATGGCATACATTGTAATTATATGTTAAACTTGAGGGGCAATTAGTTAAATAAAATGAGGGTATATAAAGTGGAGAAGCTAACTCAAAAACATATTTATAAACAACTTTTTAAGGCTACCAAATATGCAAAAGATAGTAATGTAGAAGCTTTGTCGTGCCCAGCCCACCTAAACTTTTGGAGGAACTCTTCCTTCTCGGTCACCCACGTTTATATCTAAGGAGGTTTTTAATATAAAAATAGAAAAATTGTGAGCTTTAGAAGCTTAGTGAATACTTATAATATTTTTTACTAATATACTTGATTTCTGACAATACCTTCTTAAAAACTTTTGGAAGCAATTTATATTGCATAATAAATTTCTTAATTTAAATTCTAATTTAACTGCAAAACATAAATATAACAACTATAAACTCATATATGCATAAAAATTCATATAAAACTTGTAAATTGAAAAGCATACATAACGCTAAATAATTTATCACTTGTAATAAAGTTCTAAAATGCTTCTCTTTACTTTCTGAATCTCAAATATTAACTTTTCTTTCTAAAGCACTATTCGTTACCCTAAATAATCTGACTACACGACGACTAACTAACGCCGCTCGTTGTGACAATGTCACGTGGTAGTTTTGAACTGACACCAACCGTGACACTATCTGAGACATCTCACAACTATGTCCGGAATTCTACATCGCTAACCATAGCATAAGATAATATCCCACATAAGTAGAGGCAACATAACAGACTCGATTTCCCTCTAAGTTAGTGACGTATCCCCCCAGGACTTTGTCATACTAATGTGGGATATACCTCCTGGGTCTAAAACTTAAAATAAACTCTGAGGGTATATTCATGGCCTTTGAAAACTCTTTTAACTTTAAATTTATAGTGCAATGAGCACAAAATCTCATTTTCTGAGTGCATAAAGCACCAAATCTCATTTCTGAATGCTATAAGCACTAAAACTCATTTCTGAGTGCATTAAACACTAAAACTAATTTCTTTTAAGTGCACAAAACATCTTTTCTAAGTGCAAAAAGCACCAAATAACTTATCTTTTAAAACTTTAAGCTAAAGATTCATTTCAAAATCAATAGCTAACACAATGGAAATTTCTTATATGTTTTCAACTAAACAATAAGCTTTACAAAACTAATTTCAAGTATTGCAAAACAATGTAGTACTCACCTGGACTTAAGCTTGGTATATAAAGCTTCAATGTCCTTCTCTTGCCCCGCTTGCTTTTTCTTCACCTACACATCACACTCTAACTTAGAATAGGCTATATTCAACTTCACAAAACTCTTTAAAAAGCTTTTAACTTAATTAACCTATAAATGGGTACTTTTCACTAAAAACTTTTCTACTTGGTTTCTACTTAACCCAAGCCTTAAAATCCCGATTTTTTTTCCATGAACCTTATTTATTCTCACCTAGGAACTTCCTCATATACTCAAAATAATTTTCTGAAGCTTGAAACAAAAAGTCATTCAACCCCTCTTGGCCGAATGCTCCATGGGGACTTCCCCATTGATTTTCTTTCCTTGATTCTTGCTCCATTCATCTCCCTAACTCGCACTTAGGTTAGTCCAAATGTCAAACCGAAAATAAACGACCATCGGGTAATGGTTTCTAGCTAAAAACCCTTTTTTTCGACACTAATTTAAAGTTAACTTTCTCATTTTTCATTCCTAATCACAATTCTCTTTTCCTTAGTGTTATACACACTCAGATATACTCATTCAATGCATTTAAACTCATAGATAAAGTGGTATTACATAATAACCACTATTGCTCTTCATATGGGTGTTACAATGCAAGTAAATTTGTTTTCTAATCTTTTTATAGGTTTTTCTAGCATGAATTTAACTTGGAATCATGCTTAAAACCATTAAATGATATTGGTATTACAAGCCCATTTCTATAGCCTTACATGGCCGTACACATACCATGTCTTTCATTCAATTTTCTCATGTGAAATCACTTAGACATTTCATTAAACACTTAGTCTACAACACATTTCAATCAAGCAAATCTCCATTCAAACTTTAGGGTTTTTCCAACATAACTCTAACATCTCAACCCCTAATGATTTCACATGATCTACTCTTGCTTTTGGTCACTAAATGCTCAACTCACATCATACATAAAACCCCACATCAAATCTCAACAAAAAACCAACATAAACATCATTGAAACAAGTTGGAAAATCATGGAACTAACCTCTTGTCTTCTTGATTTCTAGCTCTAACTTGTTTTTTTAGCTTGGATGATCTTAAACTCTTGATTGGAAGCTCGAAAATAACTTGAAATCACTTTGATCTCTTTGTCTCCAACTTGGCCGAACACACCCCTTGTCTCTCTTTGGTTTCACGTTTTGCTTCTTGTTTTTTATTCTACACTTGATTCTCTAGCTTAGGGTGACTTGAACTCTAGGATTGGAAGCTTGAAAATTGATGAAAATCATTTGATCTCTCTCACATGGCCAAACCACCCCTTCACCTCTCACTCTTTCTTAGCTTTTTTGTGTTCTTCATGGCTTCTGTGTTTGCCTTGGTTTTGTGTTTGTTTTTATGTAAATGGTGGAAAAAAAATCAACCTTTTATACTCCAACTTTCCCAAAAATGACTATCATATCCTTGAAATTTTGGTTTCATCCCTCAACTTTAGTTTAATTCTAACTTAACCTTAAATATTAAAATTTGTTTTCAATTTAGTCTCTTATCACACTTAATAATTACTTAATGCCATTTACCATGTTATCCTTCCATTTTTTCTCCAATCGGGTTCAATCAATCTCTAAAGATTCTCTATAACCTTAGGCACCTTCATTGATCATTTAGGGTCTCACATTATCATTTAAGGCTATTACTGGGGAAACCATAAATAGAAAATCGAGAGTTTACATCAATCATTGGACAAGTGACCTATTATGGAGTTTTGGAATAGATCTTAGTACTTGACTATCATATGTTTAAAGTTTTTAGGTGTTCATCGGCAAATGTTATTAATGACATAAAACATAAGGATATTTTTGTTTTGGTTAACCTCCATGAAGGACAAAACCAATTTAAAAAGGATCCATTCATTTTTGCTTCATAAGCTAAACAAGTGTTCTATTGTAGAGAAAGTGAAACATCACCTTGGTATGTTGTAGCAAAAGCACCACCAAGAGGTTATCATGAGTTGGAAACTTATGATGAGACTTTACATGTGTCATCCATACTAAATAATTTAGGTGCTCTTGGGACGAACAATGACCATGACAATGAAACATATGCAAGAGTTGACATGGAAGGAATCCTATCTAAAAATTAGTAACAGGACCCAATCCGAATCCCTCCATACTTATATCTGAAGGGCCCGACCTGACACCCCAACGGATTCCTTCTAAACCCTACTAGACACGCTAAGAGAAATTCGTAGAGCGAACCCTTAAAATTTTTCTTAACTTTGTAAAAATAAAATGGTTTTTTTTTTTTTATATGAAAAATTCGACAGCATAACGGCTGTGTTTTTTATATTTCCAAAATACCTACAAAGGAAAAATACACTTCCAAAGGTTTCCATTTCACAACCCAACTTCTTTAGCCTCAAACATATATTTCAAATTACAAATTCATTTCGTTAAAAATCAAGAGCATGAAATCATAAATCAAACACTTTGCAATTTACGAAATTTCTTTAAACGTGATTCAAACTTTTCAAATTCATGCATAATTAATTCACCACTCATTTACAATTTAATGTATATTTACACCTGATTTCTTTCAAATATAAAATGTGCAAAATACATTTATATAGAAGCAATGTCGTGTCCTTGCCCGCCTACCCTTTTAGAGGAGTTTTCTGATCTTGGTCAACTACTTCTATATCTGAGGAGGTTTTTAACATAAAAATAGAAAAACTATGAGCTATGGAAGCTCAATGAGTATAGATATTTCTTTTTCAACTTAAAAAAAAAAAAAAATTATTTCTTAAAATACCTCCTTAAAACTTTTCAAAATGCAGTTATATTTCTTAAAACTTCTCATAGGTTTCAAAACTTATTTAGTTGTAAAGCATGAATGCTAAATCTATAGAATACATATGTACATAAAATCTCACATAAAGTTTATAAAACTATAAAACCCGTAAGGGCTTCAAAATGCATATAAAGCTTATATATACATAGAAACTCCATATAACCTAAAATCTTTAAAACATAAATTTTATTCAAATTGCAATGTACACATATGAAAACTATAAGTGTATAAGTGCATAAAATTCACATAAAACTTATAAATTAAATATCATTTTATATTTATACATACTTAAAGCTCCATATATACATAAAAACTTCGTTTAAACTTAGAACTTAAAAGTACAACTCTTATTTAGATCACAAAATATACATATGAAAACTACAACTCATATTGACATAAATTCATATAGAGCTTATAGCTTTGAATAGCATTTAAACTTACACATAGAATATGTTTCAAATAGAACTTATAGTGTATAAAACTTGTAAAATTCCAATCTCGTTTCAATACATAGCTTAAAATAGAAAGTCCGTAAAACTTATATATATTCATAAAATATCAAAGAAAGCTTATGAATTAAAAAGCATATAAATTGAATTTCCATTTCTTAAACTTTCCCAAACTTAAATCTCATTTAATTGTAAAATATACTTAAAGCATATAAAATATTTTTCTTTACTTTTAATATCTAAAATGCTTACTTAATTTTCTAAAAGCACCATTTGTAACCCATAATGCTTACAACCACGCGATAGCTATAATAACGCTAACCAACGTGAAGTCACGTGGCGCTTTTAACAGACACCAACCGTGACATTTACTTACTTACAAAGATATCTCACAATTATGTGCGGAATATTACATTGCTAACCATAACACGAGATAATATCCCACAAAGGTAGAGACGACATGACAAACTCAATTCCCCTCCAAGTTAGTGACACATCCCTCCTAAACTTGCCATACTAATGTGGGATATACCGGTCGGGTCTAAAACTTAATCTTATAAATGTGGGTATACTTATGGCCTTTGAAAGCTTCTTTTTATTTTACTTAGTGCAAAAGCACAAAATCTGATTTTTGAGTGCATAAAGCACAAAACTCATATTTCGAAGTGCATAAAACTTCAAAATCTTATTTCTTAGTGCATAAAGCACAAAATATCATTTTTCTTAGTGCAATATGTACAAAACTCATTTCTAAGTGCCATAAGCACCAAAATACCTTAGTTTAGTGCAAAACGTACAAAATGGCTTATCTTAGTCTTGCAAAAGCATTTAAACTAGTAAAGTACTTATTTCAAATTTTAAAACTTAATATAATAAAACTTTTCTTATAAATTTTCTCATAAACAACTTATCATTTGTTTTTACATCAAACCTTTGAATCTAGAAATCTCATTTCTTATTTGCATAAACATAAGACATATCTTCATTTATAAAAAGGGGCTTAAAACTAAAACTTGAATTTCATTTCAATACAAACTCATGATTATGAAATCAAAAATACTTATTTTTCATACAAAATATCATATAATCAAAATACTCATCTCAAATAATAAGATGGCAAATACATTTACAAAATGCTTAAACACTTAAAATAAGCATAACCTCATATATAAACTTTCTTTAACATTCACCATAAGAATTTTCATATATCTTTTCAAAACTAATTGGAAATACTTCAAAATAAAGTATAGTACTCACCTTATTCTCAAGCTGGGCATTAGGAGCTTTAATGGCTTTGCCACACTTTGCTTGCTTTCTCTTCACTTACATATCACATTCTCGCTTAGAATATACAACATTCAACTTCACAAAACTCATTAATTAACTTCTAACTCAGGTAACCCATAAAATGACACTTTTCACTAAAAATCTTCCTACTTGATTTCTACTTAACCGAAGCTCCAAAATTCTGATTTCTTTCCATGAACCTGATTTATATTCACCTAGGAACATTCCCATATATTCGAAATAATGTTTTGGAGCCCAAAACGAAAAGTCACATTTTTGGCACCCTCTTTGGCCGAACACCATTCACAGCCCAACCGAGGGTTGTTCTTCACTCCATGTTTGCTCCATTCATCTCCCTAACTCGCATTTAGGTCACCCGTAAAATGGTTTTGAAAAATTCCAACTATCGAGTGGCAAAACCTAGGAAAAACCTCACTTTTTCACCACTTTTTCAAGGCAACTTTCACGTTTTTCATTCTAAATCTTAATTCTCTTTTCCTTAATGCCATACATACTCAAACATACTCATTTAATGCATTAAAACACATACATGAAGTGATATTCCATAATCCTCATCAATGCCCTTCTTATAAGCCTTATAAATGCATGATGTGTAATTTAATTTCTAACATTTTCATAAGCTTATCAAAAGTTTCTTTAGTATGAATTCAACATGGAATCATGCTTAAAACATTAGAATTCCATTGGATTCCTACATTTCTCACTATGGCCTTTTATGTCATAACATTCACCAAATTCATTTCATTCAAATTTTTCATTTTATTTCACTTAGGTGTTTCATTAAACACTTAGTATACATCAAAATTTACTAAAATAATTTCAATTCCAACTTAAGGTTTCTCTCATCAAAACCCTAACCCATTAAACTTAGTGATTTTCATGTGGTTTACACTTACTTTTAGTCTCATAAAACTCAATTTCAATCATACATAAAAACCCATATCAAAACCCAACAAAATCATCATCACAAACATCAACATAACATCATGAAAATGGGTTCAAAAATGATAAACTGACCTTTGTTTGTTTGATTTCTTGCTTCCAACTTGTTCCTCTAGCTTAGGATGACTTGAAATCTTGATTTGGAACTCAAAAATGGGTTAAAATAACTTATTTCCCCCTTGGTTCCTCACTTGGCCGAATTTCCCTTTCTTTCCATCACTCTCTCGATTTGTGTTTGTTTTTGGTGTGAAAGTGGAGTGAAAAAAAGCTAAAGGCTTGTATTTATATTGATCTTCTTCAAAAATGGCCATTATGTCCTAGGAAAATTTGGTTTTCATCCCTCGGTTTTACTTAATTCTAAGTTGACCCCAAGTAGAAAATCTTATTTCAATTTAGTCCCTTATTACTCTTAACAATCACTTAATGCCTTTTTTCAAATCAATCCCTTATATTTACTCATTTAATCTCCAATTGGGTTCAATCGATTCATGAAAATTTTCTACATTCATGAACATTTTCATTTATCTTTGAAGACCTCAAAACATTATTTAGGATCTTGAAACATTAGTTAGGGTTAGTACTAGGAAATCTGTAAATAAGATTGAGAGCTTACAATTAGACTTATGTTTTGTAATAAGATTTGTTTTGTTATATATTTATTATTTTATTAGGAAATGTTGAGATGTTTGGATTATATGAAAGATTGTTTGTTATATTGAATTCATTAAGTGATGTTTGTTGGCATAGTAAATTATAATTGATTGTGATTACATGGATAATTTCTATGTATTTGGATTTTGCATTTATGAGAGTTATTAATTATTATATGTTGGTGTTGTTTACAAGGATAATTATTGGTGATTTATTGATTAAGGAAGAAACAACTTATCATTGAAAGACAAAGCACAGCAGAGACAAGTAGCATTGTTCGTCTAACTTTTATTTTAACTATAGATTTCAATGTTTTATGATGTTTTTGTTAATGTAATTTTTGTATTTTGTTCTTAAAAGTATTCAAAAAAAGCTACAAAGAGATTTCTAGAAGAACGACAAGCAATCTTTGCTTTAACAAGGAAAAACAGAAATCGTGGGATAAGTATCTCAACTAAAGAGCAAAATTCAAGGATTAAAGGTCAAAGCAATGCAAACACCCCAAATGAGCAAAGTGGTACACAAGTTAGTCAAGCCAATGGTAATGCCAAAGAAGCAAAGCAATGCGAATCTACTCATGTGGCCAAATTTAAAGGCAAAGAACCGAAGGAAGTAGATGTTAATATGCACGGTCAAATAGTTGATGGATCTTTAATTACTCTTTCATCCTATATTAGAACTATTGTAAGAGAGCATGTACTCGTTAACACTTCCAAGTTGGAAACAACTTGATAAACAAACGAAAGAAATGTTGTGGTCATCTCTTTTGATGCGCACTTTGATAAGTCTATGTTTATAATTATATTTTTAAAGTTCAAACTTTGAAAATCTCAATTTAACTTGAATTAAAATGTTTATTATGCAACAATATTTCATGCTCTTAGATTGTCATAAAGATAACATATTTCGAAAGATGGATGCTTTTTGGAGACTATACAAGTATAAAATTACTAAAAGGATTAGGGAAGCAAATGCAAAGCCTAAAAAAAAAAAATTGTGAATTGAAGTCAATTAAACGAAAGAACATTACAAATGAAGAAGAATGGAAAGACTTTGTCAAAAAGAGAGCATCTACTGCGTTTGAAGTGAGTAGTACTTGAAGTATTCAAAATTAGTCTCTTCATTTATATGTGGCTTGTGTTTTTGTAATTATTATGTTTGACGATACTTGTTTCGGTTTGTTATAGGCAAAGAGCAAGCAATTTCATGATATGAGTCTAAGTCAATAATTCTAGCACACAACAAGCTAAAGGGGTTAGGCTCGTTTGTAACATATGATGGTTAGACTTTCTCATTATTTCACTTTTAGGATTAAATTATAATAAAATTGATTAGTCTTGTTTAAAATAGATAATAGAGTAGAAATTTTGTGTTGTAGAAAAAGCAAGCTATTAAAGTTGAAGGTAAAGACCCGTGCAGCAAGAGTTGATGCTTAGATAAGATGACATCAAAGAAAAGAGGGCAAATGTGTTAGTGATGCTATACAAAATGTTTTGGTAAGTATAGTTTCACTAATTTTGTTCTCTCTCTCTCTCTCTCTATTTGTGTTTTAAGTTTTTAATCTTTTAATTGATTTACATATGCATTTAGAATGAAAATGAGGAGTTGCGCTCATCAGAATGGCCTCCAAATGATAACAATGTGAGTGAAGATACTATTGCAAGAATATTAGGTAAAGAGAAACGTGGCCAAGTGAAAGGTCTTGGATTTGGAGCCACTCCATCACGAATAGATGCACAAATTCATTATAGAGAAAAAAATGAAAGGACTAGAAAATGAAGTGGCAAGTCTTAAAGAGATGATGACTATGATTATGAAACAAAATAAGAAAGTATGCATTTTCAACTTTATTTTATTATAAATATATACTTATTAGAATATATGTTTTACTAAAAATATTTTCTATTATTATTTTCTTTAGTTATTAAATAATATGCTATGGTGGATGCAATGGTGTCTCATGATTTCACTCCTCATGGATATACTCAAGTTAAGTGCACCCCTCATAAATATACTTAGGTCAATAGTCCTACATATTTTTGTTTTAGTTAATTGCATTTCTTTAGTTAGCATTAATATGTTATATTTATTTTTATAGCCATAGCAGGGAAGTGTTCCCACAACGCATAGTAACTTACAATTAGAGAATGCTGTTAGGTCATTAATTATCATTATTTTATACCTATTTTACCTATTATTTATGTTGTGTTTTTGAGTAAAATTGGTGCTTTTAATTTGTTTCGTGTTTTTATGTGTAATCTTAGGTTTGGAGAAGAATAGAATGGAATTGGTGGTTTTTCATAATTAATTGCGGCATAAAGAAATTGGAAATCTGGACTGAAGAAGTGCGAAAATCAAGAATCAAAATAGGGGTTAAATCATAAATATTCAGAGTTTTTGGGTTTAAATGAAAAATAGAAGAAGCGGAGGACCTCACTGCAATTTGCCAGTTTACAACATGTAAAACGCGCAGAAGGATGTCGTTTTGGTGCGCGTGGATCTGGGTCGGGTCGCAAGGATCCGCGCGTTTTTGATGTGGCACCGTTTCGGAGCGGGTTGCGTGGATCCGGTTCGGGTCAGGCGGGTCAGATCCGCGTGATTTTGATTTTCCTCTCTTTTGTCGCCGTTCCGGGTAGGGTTTTGACCCGCGCGCACATCCATGGGTCACAAAGCAGATCCGCGTGTTTTTGAGTTTCTTAGCCACCAAGAAACCTAATTTTGGCCGACCTAAGCACTCTATAAATATATGTTTTTCACCATTCAGTCAGACGGACTGCAGAGGAGGAGAGATCAGAGGCTTAGGGTGGCAGCAGCTATTCTTGGGTTTATTCTTCTCTATTTATTTTTATTTTTATGTTTTCCTTTAGAATCATGTGTAGCTAATTTAATTGTTAGTTAGGGCTAATTTGAAGCCCTAAACATGAATTCAATCTATTATTATTTTCAATGAAGTATTTTATTTTTGCATGATAAAATTAATTGTCTCCGTTTAAATTGTATCCTATTTATTTTGTTTCTTTGATTGGCCATCTTAGGAACATATTTTTAGGATTGTGTTGTAGGAATATAAACTGCACATCATACAGAAATATTCTTAATTTGCAACAATCAATTGATTACGAACCAATTGAGAGACATTAATTCATAAATACTTGGGATAGACATCATGTTCTAGGATTTGTGTGACATTCATATTCTTTTAATGCTTAATGGATTCCTGTTATTTAACTTGAGTAGACATCATGCTAGGTTATAATTAGGAATACACGCATCTACGTAGACATCATGCGATTTGCATATTATCTAAGGAAGAATCGATACGACCTGAGTTAATCATACCTTGTCGTGAATGTCTTTATCATGCATTAATATTATTATGATTCATTTATTTATTTATTTATAGATTGAATGATTGTTTAGTGGTGGATAATATGTCCTAGCTAAGTTTTTCATTTATTGATTGTCTTTATTAAATTTTGTTTTCTTATTGCAATTAGATTTCAACCCAATTCTGAAAATCTCTTTCATTTAATTTAATTGTTTAAATAAACTTGAAATTTAAAGAAAGATAATAACTTCTCGTGGGATCGACCCTTGCTTGTCGCTATACTTAGTCAAACGATTTGTGCACTTGCAAGGTTTTAATAAATTTGGTTTATTGAAAAATTAACCAACAAATGCAAAATGCCATATCCTGCATTGGTATTCAAATGAAAATGGAGATGACGTTGTTGAAGAATGGAGGATTTCATCAACAGACCTTTCGTTTACAATGCATAATATACTTCTTAGAAGAGGTTATTGAAGAGTTTGGGTAGATGTGGTATTTGAAGATATAAAGCTATGTAAACCAACCAATAAGCATGAAAGAATGCATCAAGTTGGTGTAAAAAAAAAGGTAGATTTGAAGCTTTTAGATTTTTTGGGTTACTTGATGTTCTTTTTGATTCACTGACATTAATTTGACATAAGTTGTGACATTAGACTTGATTTAAACAAGTTTTAGATATTTTATGGAAGCATTGTTGAGTTGTGACATTAGTGTCCAAAACTATTGTTGAATATTTTGTATAAATTGAAAAAATTATTTGTTTCAAGAAAAAAAAAAAAAGAAAAAGATATTTAGTAATGTGCATTAGACGTTGCCATAAGCGACCTATGGCACTGCACAGACATTGTTGTCTTAAGCATCAATGGCAATGTGCATGTAAGCTCTTAATTTTATTTATGGTTTCTCTAGTACTAGATACTAAGTGATATTTTGAGATCCTAAATGATAAATGAAAGTATTAAAAAATGTAGAGAAATTTTAGAACTTGATTAACCCAATTGTAGAATGAATCAATAAAAGGGGTAAAATGGTCATTCCATTTGACTCTTTATGAATTAGTATGATAAAGGACCAATTAGAAACAAGCAAATTATATTAGTGGTCAAGATAGAATTAAGCAAAAGTTGAAGGACAAGAATCAAATTTTCGAAGACGTGATGGTCATTTAGAAAAAGTTAAGAGTATATAAAGAGAGTGTCCTATACTTAGCCATATTTTGGACGCCAAACATAGAGAGACTTGAGGGGTGTGTTTGGCCAAGCTTGAGACAAGGCGATCAAGGTGGTTTCAAGTAATTTTCAAGCTCCAAATCAAGATTTCAAGTTACCCTAAGCTAGAGGAACAAGTTTGTAGCAAGATTTAAGGCAAAAAGAGGTTAGTTCCATTACCCTTGAACTAATTTTATGGTGGTTGATGTTGATGATTTAGTTGGAATTTGATGGAAGTTTTCATTTATATCATGAGTTGAGCTTTAAGAGGCCTAAAGCAAGAGTAGATTACATGGAATCACTCAAGAGTTATAAGTTAGGGTTTATGTGGAAGAAATTCTAAATTTGATTTGAGTTTGGTTTAAATGAAATATGTTGTAGATCAGGTGTTTGATGAAATGCCTAAAAGAGTTAAGCATGAAAAGTTGGATAAAATGAACTTGGTCTGTGTTAAGGCATACAAGGCTATAGTGAGGGGTGTATGATTCCAATGAAATCTAAGGCTTTTAAGCATGATTTCATGTTAGTTTCATTCTAGATAAATTTATGAAAATGCTAGAAAGTAAATTAGATATCATGCATTTTATAACCTAAATAAAGGGCATTAGTGGTTATCATGTAATACCACTTCTCCCATGAGTTTAAATGAATTGTATGAATACAACTGAGTGTGTATAACACTAAAAAGAAGAGAATTGAGATTAGAAATGAAAAATAGGAAAGTTGCCATTAATTTAGTGGCGAAAAAGAGAGTTTTAGTTAGAAACCTTCACCCGATGGCCGTTTCTTTTCGAATTGACTTTTGAATCGACCTCACTTTTGAACCGACCTAAGTGTGAGTGAGGGAGGTGAATGGAGCAAAAATGGATGAAAGAAAATCAATCGGGAGGTCCCTACATTGCATTCGACCAAGGGGGGTCCAAAACTAACGACGTTTTGTTTCAAGTTTCAGAAAATTATTTCGTGTATATGGATGTGTTCCTAGGTGAGAATAAGTACGAATAATGGAAAGAAAATGGACCTTTAAAGCCTTGGTTAAGTTAAAATCAAGAAGAGGAGATTGTAGTCAAATTACCCTTATAATGAATTAGTTGAGTTAGAAGTAATGTGATGAGTTTTATATGGTTAATATTAGCATATTCTAAGCTAGAATGTGATATGTAAGTGAAGAAGAAGCAAGAGGGGTAAGAGAAGGCTATTGAAGCTCCATATACCAAGCCTTGAAATTCAAGTGAGTGCTAAATTAATTTTATTAAGTTTATGCTTATTTGAAATGTTTAAGCATTTTGAAGTTTTACATGCCATTTTTAAGAATTTGAAATAAGCTATTCTGTGCTTCTTGCACTTAACAAAGAAATGAGTTTTGGTGCTTGTTGGATTTAGAAATGAGTTTTAGTGCTTAATGCACTTAGAAATGAAATTTAGTACTTAATGCACTTAGAAAAAAGATTTGTGCTTATTGCACTTAGAAAGTTAAAGCAAAAAATAAGTTTTCAAATGTCATGAGTATACCTTCAAATTATAGATTCAGATTTTGACCCGACTGATATATCCTGCACTAGTATGCAAAGTCCTGGAGGGATATGTCACTAACTTGAGGGAAAATCGAGTTTGTCATGTTGCCTCTACTAGTGTGGGATATTATCTTGGGCTATGGTAAGTGATATAGAATTCCACACATAGTCACGAGATGTCTCAGTAGCGTCATGGATGGTGTCAGTTCTAAATCGCCACGTGGCATTATTACAACGAGCGGCGTTAGTTAGTCGCTATATGGTCAGAGTATTTAGGGGTACGAATGGTGCTTTTAGAAAGAAAAGTTAATATCATAAAAGTTATAAAGCAAAGAAAAGCATTTTTAGATTTTTATTACAAGTGATGAACTTGTTTATCATTTTGTATGTTTTATACTTTACATGCTTTTTATGAAGTTTCATATACATGTGAGATTTATAAATTTTCTATACATGTTTTGCAATGAAAATGAGACTTAAGTTTGAGAAGTTTTAAGAAATAAAAATTACATTTCAAATGTTTTAAGGAGGTATTTTAAAAATCAAGCATTTTAGTTGAAAAATATTATAAGCACTCACTGAACTTCCAAAGCTCATTGTTTTCTGTTTTATCTTAAAAACCTCCTCAAGCGTAGACGTGAGTGACTGAGACGAGATGGCTCCTCCGAAAGAGTAGGTGGGCATGACATGACAATGCTTCTACTTGGACATATGTTGCATATTTTGTGATTTAAAGAAATCATTTGTAAATATATTCTTTTGAGTTGTAAATGAGTGGTAAATATAACTTTTATGAGATGAAAGTTTTGGTTTCTTATCAACAATTGTGCAAGTTTGAATCATGATTTCATGTTTTTAGTTTTGATGAAATGAAATTGTGATTTGGAATACATGTTTATGGCTAAAGAAGTTGGGTTGTGTTTGAGAAATATTTGGGAGTGTAAATTTCTTTTACAGGTTATTTGGCTATATTAATAACGCAGTCGTTATGCTGCCGAATTTTAGTTTTATAAAATGATTTAGATTTAAAATTGAAATGAAACTTTAGTTTCAAAAATGAAACCAAACCAATCAGTTTTTAAAGAAAGTTGATTAAAGTAGTTTAAAAGCGAAAGTTTTAAGGGTTCAGTTTGTGAATTTCTCTTAGCCTGCCTAATAGGGTTTAAGATAGATCCGTTGGAGTGCCAGGCGAGGCTTATCGGATAAAAGTCTAAAGACATCCGGATTAGGTCACGTCAGTGCATCTATGTTGTCTTAAGAGTCAGTAGCAATCTGCACATCATGTTACCTTCCACATCTATGGCAATGTGCACCTAATGTTGTCATAGACATCCATAGCACAATGTGCACTGCATGTTGCTAAAGTCCTTTATGTAATGTACCCTTTCGATTCTTGTACTATATATGTACTGTATAAAGTATACCCTTAATTAATATATAATAAAGTGCTTAGAAAGTGTTAATTTAGTTACAATAGAACTTTGGATAAACTGAAAATATTTCCAAATCTGACCGGAGTTTTTGGAAGGATTTTCAGAGATTTAGAAAATTTAAAAAAAATGGGGTCCAAGTGAGTATTAAAATGCCCAAAGTTGTGTTTTAGAAACCCAAACGGCACTTTTGAAGGAAATTTGAACTATTTCGGTAACATCCGGCAATTTTTGGAATTGAAACAAAAACTTTTTGGGAGGTTTTAAAATATATGGAATAGTTCCGGATGGTTATCAAGGCTCCGTGAAGTGTATAAGAAGTCCAAATACAAGCTTCGGAAGTCGTAAGAGGGATTTCGAAAAGGTTTCAGAAAAAAAAAAAATCAAGGGCATTTTTGGAAGTTTGAAATATAAGAAATATGAAATTGTGAAATCAAAAGTGATAGTCAAGTGTGAATGAAGCATGTATGAGACAAGTGGAGCAATGAGGAAATAAGAAGTGTGAATGAAGCATGCATGAGACAAGTGGAGCAATGAGATTAAACCTAAATAATAATAAAAAAAAATATTTAGTTGGACTTGAATGAGATTAGTTAGAATTGCGCTAATCTTTATGTTTCAACCAATCAAAAGCCTTCAAGCCTAACCAATGGCAATCTTGTGAATTTAAGCTTAGTTTGAGGGCAATTTTTAAAGTGACTAAAAGACTATATAAAGTTGAGTTGTCATGAAATCAAATGAATGAAAAGCAAAAATTTTCATTTTAGTGCAAGAGAGGTCACGATAAGAGGAAAGAAACCAGAAGACAGCAGCTCAACCTTGTGGTTTTGTAGCTATTTTTAATTGATTTTAAGGTCATACAAAGGTGATATACAAACCTAAGAGTGAGGTTTACCAAGAGCAAGTTGACTTCAAGCGGTAAGAATCATGTTTTCCATGACTAGTATGTTTAAACTTTTGGGTTATTGATTCCAAATGAATGGATTTTGATTTTTGTCTATGGATTTAAAAATTTAGCACTTTAAAGAGGTAGCTAAGCAAGGCTAGTGACCAAAGAGCAAGAGGTAAGCTTACTAGTGAAAATGAATTTTTGATTGAAACGTAATTTGATGTTGTTTAGGATACTAGTTGTCTTGCCATGAGTTGTGATGTAATTTTGATGTGAGTTTAAGTTTAAAACTTGAAGAAATGTGGGTGTTGTGTGGGATGTGACTCACGGCTAAGAGGGGCTTTGATGGTCCAACTTGAATTTGATTTATTTAAGTCATTTTCATGCATAAGAATGTGTTTAAATATCAAGTTATAATGTTGAAATGAAAAGCCAAAGAATAGTATATCCATTTACTATGTTTCGGCCATAAGACACTTAATGTGTTAGACAATTATTTTTGGATGTTTTAGATGATTATAAAGGTCATGTTGCTGATGGAGTTAATATGGAATGAGAATGAAATTTATTGGATGTTAAAGTACATACCTCACGACCAACTTGAGACAAAGTGAGACGCCCCGATCCGGACCACCACTAGGCTCCTATTCGGAGGGTACACCCGGGCACCCCAACGAATCCCTCTAAGCCCATCTTGATGGGGAAGAAGGCGTTTGAGGAGCGAACCCTCTTAACTTAAAACTTAACTTGAGCGGAAACTCAATCTTTTAAACCTTAAAGTTAAAATGGTTTGGGTTGATTTGACACTATTCATTTGGCCATTTTTAAGGCTTATACCCGGCAACATAATGACTACAATTTAGATAAACCAAAAACTTCAAAAGCAATTTGGACACTTCGAACTATAATCACAATCCTACCTAGCTTCTCACAATCAAGTTTATCAACATAAACACAAAAATTTGAAATCTTCAAGAACAAGATATAAACATGCACTTTTATATCCAACAAACTTGATTTTTCAAGCACGAAAATGTCCATTTTTACACAACTGAAAAGATATAAATCTTTTTATACAAAATGTACAAATGTATGCATTATACAAAAGACACAAAATATGCATATTACATTCTTCAAAAAAAAACAAATGCCAACACTTGCGCCTACTTGAATACGGAGGAGGGAGTCTTCACTGGTCTTCACCTACACGAGTACCCAAGGAGGTTTTAAAAAAAATTTAAAGAGTAAGCTCTGAAGCTCAGTGAGTGCAACAGTTTATAAACTTAACTTTACTTTTTGAAAACTTCCTCCTTAGAAAACTTTAATAAAAGTTTCTATTTCTTAAAAGACATTTAAAGCATAAATCTCATTCAATTGCATAGCATTAATATAAACAACTTATAATAGACTTATAAAGCATTAATCTAAACATGCTTAAAGATAACTAAACTTTATAAAAGCACCATTCATAACCCTAATCTCTTGACCACACGGCGACTTAGCTAAGGCCGCAGGTGTGGTAGGTCACAAGGCAATGTATCTGATATCCACCATAACCAACTCTCTAAGACCTCTCAGCAACTACGTGCGAAATTCTGCATCGCTAACCGTAATGCGAGATCATATCCCACAAAGTAAGGGTGACACACTCACTCATAACTCTAACCATACAGTTAGTGACTCCCTCCCCCTAACCCTTGCCTTACTAAGTGGGATATACCGTACGGGTCTGAACTCGATAAACTGGTGGGTACTTATGGCCTTTGAAAACTTGTTTTTCTCTAATGCTATGCCTTACAAATCTTTATACTTGGTGCACAAGCACAAAAGCTTCAACTTGAAAGCTTTAAACTTGAGTCCTTGGACTTGTTTACTTTTAAATACAAGACATGCATTTAAATACAAGAACTTATGCATGCAAAAGCATAAAATATAGCTTATCAATGCAAAAGCATAAAATCACTTAGAAAACTCTTTGAAAGTGCACTCACCTTAAGCTTGGGCTTAACTCGGATGAGTTTCAAAAGCCCTCTTGTGATCCGGTCGGACGCTCCTCACCTACACATGATAAGCACACTTAGAATGTGCTCAATAAACAATGCAAAGATGCACCGAACTATACTAACTCTATAAAATTCTCTCTACACTAGTAGTTTCTCCATTCAATTTCTCTTTGATCTATGTTCCAAATTCCCAATTTTTTTGCATAAATTCTTCTTATATGCACCAAAGAGTGTCCCCACATGCTTCCCATCATAATTTGAAGCTTGAAACTCAAAATGGTCGTTTTAGACCCCTCCAAACCGAATGTAATACACAGCCCAAACCGTGCATGCTTTTGCTCCAATTCTTTCTCCCACACTCTTCTTATCTCCCAATGTGGTCAACCGTAAAATTTAGTCGAATTCTGATATCGTTTGATAGGTGTTTTGGGCCAAGAACACCACTTTACGATCACTTTTTAAGGGGTTTTTTTTTGCCCATTTCATTCTAAAACTTGACTCTTCCTTTCCTAGTGTTATACATACTCAAACCTATCCATACAATTCATTTCAAACCATAAAAGAATGGGCATTCCATGACAATCAATGGTGCCCTTCATATGTGTCTTAAAATGCCTTACAATGGAATAACTTTCAATGCAATTCTAACATTTCCACAGGTTTGTTTGTCACTTAACCAACCTAAAATCATGCTTAAAACACTTCCATTCCATTGGTTTCTCATACCTCTCCATATAGCCTTACAAGCACTAACATACCCTATGTTCATTTCTTTCAAGTTTCACATGTTGGTTCTCTGAGACATTTTGTCATACACTTAGTCTACATCTCAATCTATTGATTTCCAATCCAAAATCTACTTAAAATCTATCTCATGCGAACACTAGTCCATCAATTTTAATAGGTTTCCATGTCATCTTTCACATGGTTTCAAGTCTCTAAAGAATCATCTTTTAATATAGATAAAAATTTTTCATCAAAACTAGCTTAAACATCATCAAAATAACCAACACAAACATCACAATATCAAGCTCAAAAGTGAGTAAACTAACCTTAATTGACTTTATTTCTTGTTTCAAATTTGATTTCCTAGCTTAAGAAGACTTGATTGGATGATTAGAAGCTCAAAAATCACTTGAACCAACTTGAATCACCAATTTTCTTGCCTCGGCCGAACCTTCTTCTTCTTCTCATGTTTTCTCTCTTTTTCTCTCTTTGGTTTCCCTTATTTCTTTGTCTTTGGCGTGAATGGTTTGATTTGTTTCAAAAAAATTGACTAAGTCTTGTTTATATAGTGATAACAATTCCATGAATAACCATTATACCCTTTAGTGATTGCTTCTTGTTCCTTAACCATTGCTTATTCCATCTTGGCCCTTAATCATGCAATATTGTTTCACTTTAGTCCATGCATCACCTTATCTTATAAAACTCCCATGACAATGACCAATTTACCCTTATACTAATGCCCCAAACTTTTTTAAATTCTCACTTGACCATTAAAACTCTCGGTCCTTTATAATTTGGTCCTTAATGCTTCTTTGAAAAAATACTTTATTCTATTTAATTCCAATAGAAAAAACTAAAATGCCCCTTCTTGGAACTTGTTCTAAAATCATATTCCATGACTTTTATCAAGTTCTCTACACAATTTAAAGACTTGAATTTGGCATTAGTCACTTGTTTCTTAATCTTCTTCATCTCTTTATTGAACATTTAAAAAAATTTGCTTATCTCACTCTATGCTCTCAACTTAACTTGACTACTTCTACCTATCTAGTCATGTATGCGAATGAGGGTTTACAATTTCTCCTATTCTTATAAAAATTTCATCCTCGAAATTTAAAAATTACATACCTGATTCGAAGAGGTGCGGATATTGAGCTCTCATATGCTCTTCATGTTCCCACGTAGCTTCCTCTGTTGTATGATTCCTCTATAACACTTTAATTAATAGAATGTTCTTGTGGCGTAACACTTGTTCTCTACCATCCAGAATCTGTATTGGCTGTTCTTTGTAGGTGAGATTTTCTCTGAGTTGCACCGGCTGCTCTTTTAGGATGTGTGAAGGATCCGCTATATACTTATGAAGCATGGAAACATGGAAGACATCATGGATGTTGGCTAGTTCTGGTGGTAACTTTAATCTGTAAGCTACCTCGCCAATTCTTTCAATAACTTCGTACGGCCTAATGTACCTTGAACTTAGCTTTCCACGCTTACCAAACCTTAAGACTCCTTTCCAAGGCGATATATGAAGGAAGACTTGGTCACCCACTTGAAACTCTAAGTCTCTTCTTCGATTGTTTGCATAGCTTTTCTGCCTATCTCTTGCTACTTTCAATCTTTCTCTAATGACTCCAATCTTTTCATTAGTCACTTGGACAATCTCTGGGCCAATCAATCTCCTCTCACCTACCTCATCCCAGCACACTGGGGTCTTACACTTCCTGCCATACAACGCCTCATATGGTGTCATTCCTATACTTGACTGATGGCTATTGTTGTAGGCAAACTCTATGAGCGATAGGTGTGTATCCCAGCTCCTTTTGAACTCCATTACACATGCTCTCAACATGTCTTCGAGAGTCTGGATAGTCCTTACTGATTGCCCATCATTTGTGGATGAAAGGTCGTACTAAAACTTAATCTTATGCCTAAAGCTTCTTGTAACTTTGGTCAAAACCTAGAAGTAAACCTAGGGTCTCAGTCTGAGATGATAGACACTGGTGCACCATGCAATCTGATAATCTCATCAATGTACACTTGAGCTAACTTCTCCAGGGAATAAGTATTCTTGATAGCTAGGAAATGAGTGGACTTAGTCAACCTATCAACTATCACCCAAATAGCATCGTGTCCACTCTGAGTCCTTGGCACCCTACCACGAAATCCATAGTGATCTTCTCTCATTTCCACTCAGGGATAAGTAGTGGCTGCAATAAACCTGTTGGCTTCTGGTGCTCTGCTTTGATCTGTTGGCAACTTAAACACTTGGATATGAATTCTGCTATATCTCTCTTTATCCCCTTCCACCCATAATAGTCCCTCAGAGTTCGATACATCTTTGTACATCCTGGGTGCATGGCATAAGCTTATAAGTGTGCCTCTATCATGATTTCATTCCTCAAATCTCCCAAATCTGGCACACATAACCTATTACCCAAAACCAGTGTCTGATTATCCCTCAACCTAAAGCTGCTCTGTTGCCTAGCCTCGATCTCCCCCTTTAACTTGCTCAACTGAGGATCCTGGGCCTGAAGTTCTCTGATCTTGTCAATCAACACTGGACAGATATGGAATATAGCTAGCAATGCACTTAAATTCATCACCTCTAACTTGACACTCATAGATCTCAACTTAATCAACTAAGGGAGATATTCTACCTTTAGCTGGGCTAGGAAACTTGTGGCCTTACGACTCAAGGCATCTGCCACCATATTAGCCTTGCCGGGATGATATTCTATAATACAATCAGAGTCCTTAATCAACTCTTTCTGGGTGAATTGATACTGTAAACTCTTGTGGTCAGTAAAGATTCTGTAGGGAACTCCATAAAGGTAGTGCTTCCAAATCCTTAAAGTAAACACAACAACTGCTAGCTCCAAATCATGTGTTGGGTAATTTACTTCATGCCTTGAAGCATAAGCTACTACCCTATCCTCTTGCATCAACACACATCCTAAGCCCTGTTTGAAAGCATCACAATACACTGTGAAGCCCTCTGTCCTTGATGGTAGTGTAAGTACAGGCGCTGAAGTCAATCTCTGTTTCAACTCTTCAAAACTCTTTTGGCACGCAGCTGACCATTCAAACTTCTCCGCTTTTCTTGTCAACTTTGATAAGGGAGTTGTTATCTTGGAAAACCCCTCCACGAACTTCCTGTAGTAGCTTGCTAGGCCTAGGAAACTTCTAACCTCGGTCATATTCGTGGGTGGCTTCCAACTGACTATTGCCTCTACCTTTTGGGGATTGACTGATATGCCATCTACAGATACCATATGACCTAAGATGGCAACTTTATCAAGCCAAAACTAGCACTTACTAAATTTGGCATACAACTGATGTTCCCTCAATATTTGTAGCACAACTCTCAAGTGCTCTACATGCTGCTCGCGGCTGCTTGAATACACTAGGATGTCATCAATAAACACAATGACGAACTTGTCTAAATAGGGCCTAAAGACTCTGTTCATTAAGTCTATGAAAGCAACTGGGGCATTAGTTAATCAGAATGGCATTACCAAAATCTCATAATCCCCATATTGCGTCCTAAAGGCTGAATTAGGCTCATCTTCCCTGCGTATCTTCAGCTGATGGTAACCTGACCTCAAATCAATTTAGAGAATACCCTGGCGCCCTGTATCTGATCAAATAAGTCATCAATACGTGGTAGCGGATATTGATTTCTAATGGTTACCCTGTTCAATTGTTTGTAATCAACACATAACCTGAGGCTTCCATCTTTTTTTTTTTCACAAATAACATAGGTGCTCCCTAAGGTGAAGTACTCGGCCTAATGAATCCCTTACTTAACAATTCTTTCATCTGGACCTTCAATTCTTTCAACTCTACTGATGTCATTCTGTATGGCATAATAGAGATAAGTTCTGTACCTGGTGCTAGCTCGATTTCAAACTCTATCTCCCTATCTGGTAGTAGCCCTGGAAGGTCCTCTAGGAAAAGATATAAGAACTCTCTGATCACTGGAATCTCTTCTAGCTTCAACTGACTATTACTAGGTTCCATTGCATATGCCAAGTACCCTTGACACACCTTCCTTAACATCTTTTCTACCTTTACTACACTAATCAAACTGGTAGGGAGCATCTTCTTATCTCCACAAAAGATAACCTCAAATCCTTTAGGTGTGCTAAACCTAACCTCTTTCCTATAGCAGTCGAGGGTGGCTTTATGTTTTGCTAGCTAATCCATACCTAGGATCACGTTAAAATCGTGGATGGCTATTATCACCAAATCAGCCTCAAATATCTGACCCCTAATAATCACTTCACTTCTCATGTATACTCTATCTGCAATGAGGGAATCTCCTGCGAGAAGTGAGACCAACATACTACACTCTGAAGGGCTCACATCTATCCTAACCCTATCCACAAAGTCTCCTGACATAAAGAAATGTGTGGCCCTTGGGTCAATCAATGCATGTGCCGCTGTGTCAAATAGAGTAACAATACCTGTCACTGGTCTGGCGCAGCATCTGCCTACTGTTGAGTGGCGGCATATACTCTAGCCTAGGTACGAGGTTTACTAGGCTGTCCCCTAGGTGTTGTACTGCCATTGGGGCCTCCACTGGGCCTCTCTGTACCCGTAGCTCCTCTAACCTGAGAACCCCTCCTATCAACTTTGCTCCCACTAGGCTGCCCCTATGCCCCTGTCCTGGTCTCTGTCTATTGAGGCGTGACTACCATAGGATAATCCCGCATAAAGTGGCCCTCCCGACCACATCTGTAACACCTACTCTTGCCCTGCATACACTCTCCTGGGTGTGGTCTACCACACTTAGGGCACAGAGGTCTGGACTTCACTGATTGTTGACTCGTAGAACCCCCTGTCTGCTTCGGGCACCTTGTGATTGTTGGCGGCTCTCTATGAAGGTAGACTGACCTCCACTCTTGGTTACCTTACTGAAGCTGCCTTGCGGATCACCTGTCCATCCGCGCTTTTGCCCAAACTTCTTTGGCTTAGGAAATGTTGCCATTGTCTTCATAACCCTAGTGGCTGCCTATACCAAATCCCCATATCTGGCATGTGTAGCAGATGTAACATAAGCCCTGATCCTTGAGTTGAAACTTGACATAAATCTGTTTATCTTCTACTCTTCATCTGTGGTAATGAAAGGAACCAACTTGAGGTACTCTGTAAACTTCCTCTCATACTCTGCTACAGTTAAGCTTATCTGTTCAAACCTGAAGAACTCTTCAATCTTTGCATCCTTATATGCTTTAGGGAAGAACTGATTCATGAATTCCTTTTGATAATCTACCCAAGTAACTCCCTCTGGATGGAATCTCTCATGTGCCTTCCACCACTCCTTAGCACTGTCTCTGAGTAGGAAGGCTGAGAATTCCACTCTCTGTTTCTCTTGGCATCCTATGACTCTGAATATCTCTTTATTGGTTTCAAGCCATGACAATGCTTGTTCTGGTTCATCCGTGCTGTCGTGGGGCTTGGCGCCAAGCTTGTAGGTGCGCTCTATGGTCATATGGCCTCCTCGCGGCTGATTAATTGCCGCTGCCGCTACAAATGCCTTTGCAAAGTATTCAACGTCTACTTATGGACGCTCGGGTCGAACAGGCTGGGGTGGTGGTTCTAGGTGTGAGGGGCTACTAGGCACGTTGACAGACTCACCAACATGCTCCTCCCCTAGTGTGGGTGCCTCTGCAGCTACCCTCCTCATCCTTGAGCGACCTCGGTGTTGCATGCTTCTGTAAGATTCAAAAATGCATAAACATAAGACTTTTTAATGCATGAAAATCATTTAAGAAATCATAGAATGCATGAACTGAAAATTTTAGACTCATGCAATCTTGAAAAAAAACTTAACTCAAAACAATTTTAAAGCTTCCTAAACTCTTTCTGAAAACCATGGCTTTGATACCACCTGAGACGCCCCGATCCAGACCGCCACTAGGCTCCTATTTGAAGGGTACACATGGGCACCCCAACGAATCCCTCTAAGCCCATCTTGATAGAGAAGAAGGCATTCGAGGAGCGAACCGTCTTAACTTGAAACTTAACTTGAGCAGAAACTCAATCTTTTAAACCTTAAAGTTGAAATGGTTTGGGTTGGTTTGACACTATTTATTTGGTCATTTTTAAGGCTCATAACCGGCAGCATAACGGTTGCAATTTGGATAAACCAAAAACTTGAAAAGTAATTTGGACACTTCAAACTATAATCACAATCCAACCCAACTTCTCGTAATCAAGTTTATCAACATAAACACAAAAATTTGAAATCTTCAAGGACAAGATATAAACATGCACTTTTATATCCAACAAACTTGATTTTTCAAGCACGAAAAGGTGCATTTTTACATAACTCAAAAGATATAAATCTTTTTATACAAAATATACAAACATATGCATTATACAAAAGACACAAAATATGCATATTATATTCTTCAAAAAAAAAAATGCCAACACTTGCGCCCACTTAAATGCTGAGGAGAGAGTCTTCATTAGTCTTCACCCACACGAGTACCTGAGGAGGTTTTAAAAACAATTTGAAACGTGAGCTATAAAGCTCAGTGAGTGCAATAGTTTATAAACTTAACTTTACTTTCTGAAAACTTTCTCCTTACAAAACTTTAATAAAAGTTTCTATTTCTTAAAAGACATTTAAAGTATAAATCTCATTCAATTGCATAGCATTAGTATAAACAACTTATAATAAACTTGTAAAACATAAATTTGAACATGCTTAAAGATAACTAAACTTTATAAAAGCACCATTCGTAACCCTAATCTCTTGACCACACGGCAACTTAGCTAAGGCCATAAGTGTTGTAAGTCACAAGGCGATGTGTCTGACATCCACCGCAACCAACTCTCTGAGACATCTCAGCAACTATGTGTGGAATTTTGCATCACTAACCGTAATGCGAGATCACATCCCACAAAGTAGGGGTGACACACTCACTCATAACTCTAACCATACAGTTAGTGACTCATTCCCCCCAACCCTTGCCTTACTAAGTGGGATATACCGTACGGGTCTGAACTAGATAAATTGGTGGGTACTTATGGCCTTTGAAAACTTGTTTTTCTCTAATGCTATGCCTTACAAATCTTTATACTTGGTGCATAAGCACAAAAGCTTTAACTTGAAAGCTTTAAACTTGAGTCCTTGGACTCGTTTACTTTACAAATACAAGACATGCATTTAAATACAACTTATGCATGCAAAAGCATAAAATATAGCTTATCAATGCAAAAGCATAAAATCACTTAGAAAACTCTTTGAAAGTGCACTCACCTTAAGCTTGGGCTTAACTCAGATGAGCTTCAAAAGCCCTCTTGTGATTCGGTCGAACGCTCCTCACCTACACATGATAAGCACACTTAGAATGTGCTCAATAAATATTGCAAAGATGCACTAAGATACACCAAGATGCATCTAACTATATTAACTCTATAAAATTCTCTCTATACTAGTAGCTTCTTATTTCAATTTCTCTTTGATCTATGCTCCAAATTCTCAATTTCTTTGCATAAATCCTTCTTATGTACACCAAGGAGTGTCCCTACATGCTTCCTATAATAATTTGAAGCTTGGAACTCAAAATGGTCGTTTTAGACCCCTCAAACCTGAATATAATGCATAGCCCAAACCATGCATGCTTTTGCTCCAATTCTTTCTCCCACACTCTTCTTATCTCCCAAAGTGGTCAACCATAAAATTTCGTTGAATTTTGATATTGTTTGATAGGTGTTTTAGGCAAAAAATACCACTTTACGATCACTTTTTAAGGGGCTTTTTCACCCATTTCATTCTAAAACTTGAATCTTCCCTTCCTAGTATTATACATACTCAAACCTATCCATACAAGTCATTTCAAACCATAAAATAATGGGCATTCCATGACAATCAATGGTGCCCTTCATATGTGTCTTATAATGCCTTAAAATGGAATAGTTTTCAATGCAATTCTAACATTTCCACAGGTTTGTTTGTCACTTAACCAATCTAAAATCATGCTTAAAACACTTCCATTCCATTGGTTTCTCATACCTCTCCATATAGCCTTACAAGCACTAACATACCCTAGGTTCATTTCTTTCAAGTTTCATATGTTGGTTATTTGAGACATTTTGTCATATACTTTGTCTACATCTCAATCTATTGATTTCCAATCCAAAATATACTTAAAATCTATCTCATGCCAACACTAGTCCATCAATTTTAATAGGTTTTCATGCCATCTTTCACATGGTTTCAAGTCTCCAAAGTATCATCTTTTAACATAGATAAAAATCCTCCATCAAAACTAGCTTAAACATCATCAAAATAACCAACACAAACATCACAATATCAAGCTCAAAAGTGAGTAAACTAACCTTAATTGACTTTATTTCTTGCTTCAAATTTGATTTCCTAGCTTAGGGAGGTTTGATTGGATGATTAGAAGCGCAAAAATCACTTAAACCAACTTGAATCACCATTTTTCTTGCCTTGGCTGGACCTTCTTCTCACGTTTTCTCTCTTTTTCTCTCTTTGGTTTCCCTTATTTCTTTGTCTTTGGTGTGATTGGCTTGATTTGTTTAAAAAAATTGACTAAATCTTGTTTATATAGTGATAACAATTCCATGAATGACCATTATGCCCTTTAGTGATTGCTTCTTGATCCTTAACTATTGCTTATTCCATCTTGGTCCTTAATCATGTAATATTGTTTCACTTTAGTCCATGCATAGCCTTATCTTATAAAACTCCAATGACAATGACCAATTTACCTTTATACTAATGCCCCAAACTTTTTTAAGTTCTCACTTGGCCATTAAATCTCTTGGTCCTTTATAATTTGGTCCTTAATGCTTCTTTGAAAAATTGATTTATTCTATTTAACTCCAATGAAAAAAACTAAAATGCCCTTTCTTGGAACTTGTTCTAAAATCATATTCCATGACTTTTATCAAGTTCTCTACACAATTTAAAGACTTGAATTTGGCATTAGTCACTTGTTTCTTAATCCCCTTCATCTCTTTATTGAACATTTAAAAAAATTTGCTTATCTCACTCTATGCTCTTAACTTAACTTGACTACTTTTACCTATCTAGTCATGTATGCGAATGAGGGTTTACACAAGGTGATTCACATGTGTGTTCAATGTAATTAATGTGAAATTGGACTCCATTTGAGGTGTTTTACATGCTTAGTTATCACAAAATTTTTTATAGGAAGTATGCATGAATAAATGGTATGGTTACGGCTAAAAGAAGAAAAAAAAAAAAAAAAAAAGAAGATATTTCGAAATCCTTAGGTAGTTAAGTTGTTTGTGTATTAGTGCGCGTCAATGAAAGTGTATGTGCAAATAAGTTGGTTGTGACGTTGTTTAAAATTAGAATGCAAAAGTGTGTAGGCAAAATGGAGGCAAGGGAGCCTGAAATTTGTGCTCAAACGTGAGTTAAGAAATTATGAGTATACTTTCAAAATATTTTTATATGATAGTATTTCTATTCATAATAATTTTATGTGCTATGCTTAAATTCATACTTGAAAATATTGAATATTGATTTTTTTTTTAAGTAAATGAGTTTAATTTGGAAACCTCCAATATGGATTTCGAAAATTGTCGTATGAGATATGAGTTGTGAATCGTTAATATATTGCTACCTTTAATTTTATTTTTGTATTCAACATATAGGAAATGTTTTATGAAATATATGATGAAAAGTGTCATATTTAGAAATGAATTTTAGGCCTACGGTACACCCTTTAGGTATCTCAAAGATATTACTGGTCAGAGTACCCTAAATTTGCATGGCAGTGTCGGTATGTCACTAACAGCAGGAGGGACTGTGTCAGTTAGTTCAGTCTGGAGGTCGCCCCTTGCACGTATAGGGTATATATTGAGCTAGCTTCTACGTGATCGATGGTAAATTTTGCTACGTAAACCAGATAGGTGGCCTGAGTGATGATAAATTATGTTGTACCACTCGATACGGCCTGAGCGATGGTAAATTTCGTTCCGCCATATCTACCTAGGGTATTGTGAGGATGGACCGTCAGTGGTTGGTTGTTTTCGCTTAGAGATTTCCTAGAAATTAACACCACCACTTATTATATTTTCAGTAAAAAGAAAATAGAATTATATTATTGAATTTTAGTTTTTACAATGTGTGATTCACATTTATAATAAATGTTTGTTATGGAAGCCTGTTTTAGTTCTCCAGCATTAAATTATTTTTGACATATTATTTTTAAGGAGGTTAATTTCGAAAGTACAGTTGATTAGAAATGTATGACACTCTCTGAGCTCGTTTAGCTCACTCTATATTTTTGTGCTTTATAAACTGTTAGGTATTGTGCCCTAAGAGCTTGTAATTTGTAAACGTTTAAATAAATTATAAATAAATAAAGTTTGTTTTATTCAAATTAATGTGCATTTATGAAATGTTTGCTTCATACGAATATCATGTAACATCCATGATTACTTATGTAGTCTCAAACTAAGTATGTAAGTGTTATATACAAGAGGATTTAGTTTGAGATTAGTAATCTAAAGAGTCCGTAGAAAGCAAACAAAGCTGGGTACTTTGTTTGTGGTAAATCTACAATTGCGGTCCATTTCGTATTTGATACGATAATCTTATCCGGGATTATTCATATGACGATATGAAAATGGAGGCACTTATATAATAGAGATTATATTGGACTGGACCACGATAAAATGAATTTCTTATTAATATCCGTTAAACAAAGAAATTCTTCTTTATCGATTAGATGATCATATATGGATTGATCTTAATCCTGAGTGTTTAATGGACTCCTATTTGTTGGGTCATGTCTTTTGATTTACATGGGTGAGACTGTTATAGATTTACGGTCAATATGCTTCGTACTTTGGAGATGTGATTTAATAAGTGGCTGGGAACATTCTACACAATAGTGGAATCCACTCCTTCTTGCAAGAAGTAGATGAGTAGTTCCCTTAAGTGTTGATTCGGGTCTTGAACAATAAGAGCGCTCAACTTTTTGTTTACGAGTAAACGGAAAGATAAATTCATAAGTTGTTATGGATATATTGTTCATTAGAGAATCAATGGTACTTAATGGAACAAGATATAATTAGAGAGGTATAACGGATTTTAATAACCTAGCTCTAATTATGAACTACTCGTGGAGGATCGAATCATATGAAATGATTAAATCGATGGACACTGAAAATTCAGATTGTGTAAAACATCTACAATTTTGAGAGTGCAACCTTAAGTTTTTAGTGGAGTAACTTTAAGGTTAATAATAGTGAATTATTAATTAAAGAGTTTAATTAATAATTCTGATATTATTGGAGCTCAAATTGTAGGTCCATTTGGTCCCCTTACTAGCTCACGACCACATAAAGAAACAAGTTGAAGAATATAATTGGATTGTCCGATTATTGGTGTACATATAAATTTATGTACATGTTCATAAATTATTTAAATAATTTGATTATTTAAATATTTATAATTATTTAATTAATGGTTAATTATTTAATTATTTGTAGAGGTCATGGGTTCAATTCTAAATGATGTCATTAAATTAATTATGATTTAGAATCATTTAATTTAATGAAAAGTCTTTTAATTAATTAATGGAAATAATAATTTTAATTGGAATAAGATTTCATTTAAATTATATATTAAAAGAGTTTTAATTTAATGGGAATTAGATTCCATATTAAATTAAAAGAATACAACTCTAATCCAATAAGGAATTTGATTCCATATTGGATATAAATTAAGTCTTTCAATTTAAATAGGAATTTGGATTCCTTGTTAAATAGGAAGAGCCCTAGTTTACCAATATATAAAAAGATGTTTTTATGATTGGTGTGGATAGTGGTGATTGAGAGAATTTTTGGCTACTTGAACAAAAAATTTCCATTGATTAAAAATCACCTAATAACCATCTACTTCAAAAGGATCTTCAAAAGATTGTGCCCACACACAGTTTCTTTTGTGAAGAGTCATAGCAAGGAAGATCAGGTGGTGAAGAATCTGTGAATCAAAAGGGATCAATTCAATCTTCATGCAAGGTAAGATTCGATCTTATGAATTAATTATTGAATCGTTATTACTAGTATTGATTGGGCATGTTTTATTTAAAAAATTTTTAAGATTCACGTTTCCGCATTCGAATTAAAATCGCAATTTTTCCCTTCATAAACAAACCCTCCCCAGGTACCAGTACTGGTGCTTTATTAATAGGGACTTCATTTCAAGAATAGATGGATTGAGTTGTGTGCCGCTGTGTTTACATAATTTTGTAGATAATGTTTTTGAAAATAAAAATGTTTAGTACTGTAACACTTGTATATATGAAATACATTTTGGAAACTTGTATACTCGTGTTGTGCATGCAATGTATACATTTCCAGTGATGGTTCATATTTCAATTTTATAAATGAATCCACGGTGTGGTTGTAAAAAAAAAAAAAAAATTCTTTTTATTTCCCGCCATTTTGATCTGAATGAGTTGCCAAACTAAAAAGTTATAAAAAAGTCTTCAGAAAAAAATAAAATAAAATAAACGGCTTAGCTCCGTGAGAACCTTTTAGCCGGATCAGATATCAACTGGAGGGTTACTATGGAGTTGCCAACGGGCTGCCTAGTGCAGAGGGGCCTGTCACTTTAGCACTATGGCAACATGCTCATTAGCAATGTGCACCCTCATCTTGCGAAAAGCTACGAAAACATATTTTACATGTTGTGGTAGGCCTAATTTCTTATAGTGAAAATCTCAATTCATAGTATAAGAGTCTTTTGCCTTATTTCTGTGTTCTCCATTTTGTTCGTGTTCATATGTTGTTAATCGCAGTCATAGGCCTGATTATTCAATCACGAGCATAATTTTCCAGCCACACTTCAAATTCTTCAATCTGCTTATTTATACGTGATTAGATTTGGTATAGTTATCTAGTAAGTGCCTATATAATTGTCAATGTAGTTATCTGATAACTACTCATAATTGCTTGTGCAATTATTCAATTACATCCAAACCTTTATTTGGATTAGGTCATAGGATTGGGTCATTTTAGGTGGACCTGACTCATAACCGATTAAAACCAACAAAAACTTAAACTTAAAAAAAATTCATCAAAATTCTCCTCGACATTTTTATTTTCCTCCACTAATCAAGGATGCTTTATGATACATATTAATATTTTGGATCTAGATCTTTTCTTAATATGAGCTTTTTTCTATCATCTTTTAGGCATGAGATCGGTGGTTGAAAAAAAAAAATGTGAAAAACAATATCTTCTCATCTATTTATTGGTTGTAATACTTATGTTTCATGATATTAGATTAGGTTAGCAAAAAGATCATATTTAGAGGGGTGAATTCTTAAAAACCCCCAAACTTTTGCCTTGGAGGAAAAAAAAAAAAAACCCATTGTTTTGGAATTAGCATTTTTTCACCTTGCCATTATAATTCCGTTAGAGGAAGCCATCACTATTAATAGGTTAAAGGCAAAATGGTAAATAAAGCCTTTAATTACATATGAGTCAATAAGAAAATGATAAATAAATAAAAATTGTATATATAACAAATAAAATTAAATTCAGGTTAATAATAATAAATTTAAATGTAAACAAAAATTAAATAAAAAATTTAATTCATCAATGTCCCACAAAATCAAACAAAAATCGTCAATCTCCCATAAAAAACCTTTATCAATCTCGCACAAAATCAACCCAACATCATTAATCTCCTACAAACATCATCAGTACTGAAAACTAAAAATAAATCCAAAAAAAAAAGGTTCTTCATGCTAGTGTTCCCTATCTATGAAGAACAATAATGTTCTTCAACAAACATCAAAACAACCCAATTCCAAAAAAAAAATGCTATAAACTCATTTAGGTTCATCAAACCCAGATATCTAAGGACTCTGATGAGATCTAGGTTGCAACACCTCACATGGAAGAAGAAGAAAAGGAATAAAAAGGGCCTCCGATCCTCCTCCATCGTCGAATAAAAATCTACTAGCTCCACGCTTGTAAAAGGCCCCCTCCTCCGTTGTTGGCGCTATCACTCCAAACAAAGTTGCTAGATTCAAACCCAGATTGAAGGGTTGTTGGTTGAAGATGAAGTTGGGGTTGAGTGAGAAGAAACAGTGAGAAGAGAGAGAGTGTGTGCAAAAGGGGTTGAATAATTTTTTTTTAATTTAATTTTTTAATTTTTTTTAAATTAATCTCCACCATCAATCTTAAGATGGACAGTAGAAATCTGATGAACAATTTTATTTTTATTTTTTGTTTATTGTTAATTTTTTTCCAAATTAATCTCCAGATGAACGGTGGAGATCTGATGAACAAATTATTTATTTATTTTAATTTTTTTTAAATTAATCTTCACCATCCATCTTAAAATGGATGAATCTGATGAACAAATTTTTTACTTAATTCATTTAATTTTAATTAAGTTTAAACCAGAGGCAAAGAAGTCATTTGGTGATCAAAGTCAACTTTCTAATGGAAATTGTAATGATAGGGTGGAAAAATGCTAATTCCGAAACAATTGAGGGGGCGGGGGGAGGGGGGGTTGGGGGGCTTTAGGAACAAGTTGGGGGTTGTTTTAGAATTCATCCTATTAAGAGAGGATCCAAATTCTAAAATTTTGCTTTTTTGGAAAAAAATTTAAAAGAGTATAGTCTCTTGAAAATCATCCAAATCTGTCCAATTACAAATTAAAGTATAACGTAGCACAATAATTCAAATTATCATGAACAAAAGTTAATGGCATTATTGTTGTACAAAATTTCTTATCTCATATCGAAAGTACTTTTAATAAGGTAGGGAGGCTAAATAATCGTTCCTAAAATGATCTCAAGTCCACAAAGCAAGGACATGCATGATCGCAGTTTAAACCACAAAATTAACTGACTACCCCAACGCTTCTCGTGATGATCATTTCCAAACCTCACTATAGTACAAAACAAGAGATCTGTACAGCAGTTGAGAGAGGGCTCAATTAAACAGATAATTAAATGAACAGAAATATATATATATATATATTATAATTGACAACCTAAAGTATGGGTTAATTAGCGATTTTTGACAAATTCTAACAGAAGATTATATAAACTGTAAGTTTATAAGTAGCCAATTAATCAATAACTAACATAATCCTTTCAAAAGTAACATAGTAAATCTTTGGCAGCTCCATGTGCATTCACTCTTAGTTAAGTGGTGTACGTTCCCTCTTTCACATATTTGTTGTTAATCATTATGTAGATTTCTTTTTAGCATTATGGAAGTAAATATCTTCTAGTCATGGCTGATTTCAACAGATTATTAATCCAATTGATGTTAGATTAGGAAAAAAATAAAATAGTAGCGCCATTTAAATAATATTAGCAACTTTAATATATAGACAAATATATATATATTTAACATATGATTTCTCTAAAATAATAATAATAATAATAATAATAATAATAATAATAACATATGAGAATTTAATAGCTGAATTCAGTGCTGAAATCAATAAGATTTTCTGTCTATCTTACCGACACTATAGTACAAACTGCATCAAAGAATTTGCTTTCAATAAGGAAAATCCTAAAATATCATCTGACTTTTATTAGATTATCTAATTTCTCCCATATAATTTCGTTTTTATCAAAATTCCCCTTTTGTTACACAGTTAATAGAAAAATTAGACAACAAGTAAAAATACAATTTTAACCCTCAAAGTTTTTTAAAAAAAAAAAAATAATTATAAAATAATATTTAAAAATAAAAAATTATGAACCAATAAAAAATAAAAATAATAAAAAAAAAGTGGAGATCCGATTTGGATCTCTACCAGCCATTACATCATCATCATTAACCTTCAGACCTACTATTAGTAATAAACAACCCATAATCATCACAGATGAAATCCAACCATCTTCAGCCTCAAAATCATAAAATATATATATAAAACCCTAATCATCAATCATCTCAAACCCATAAAGATTGGAAAAAAAAAATCATCAAACATCATCAAGCACACTTGGAAACCCCCCCAAAAAAAAAATCATCTAAACCCAGAAATCATCAAAAATTAAACATAAGAAATCATCAAACATCATCAAGCATCAAACTTTCAACTGAGTTTATCTATGTTCGAACCCAGTTGAAGGTTCAACTGCATTCAGGTTTATCTGGGTTTGAACCCAAATGAACCTTCTTCTAAGTTTGAACTTAAATGATGAAAAGAAAGAGAGAGGAGAGGAGCTGGCAGCAAGAGAGATAGAGATGAAAAGGAGTTGGCATAGGAGTGGGTGGTAATGGATGTCTGGTGAAGTCGGCGGCAAGCAACGAAGTAGAAGAAGAAAAAGAAGAGAAGACAAAAAAGAAGAAGAGATAAGAGTAAGCGGTGGTAGCGGGGAAAAGAGATAGAGATGAAGAGAAGTCGGTATGGGAAGGGGTGGTGGTGGATGTCTAATGGAGACAACGATGAACGATGGAGCAAAAGAATAAGAAGAAAAAAAAGAAGAGGCTAGACAGAGAGAGTGACTAAAGCGATGGAGCAGGAGTGGTAAGGTTAGAGAGAGAGAGAGAGAGAGAGAGTTGAGTGACAAGAAATTTTATTTTTATTTTTATTCAATATTTTTGATTTTTTTAGATAAAAATATTTTTATTTTTTATTTTTTTATATTTAATATTATTTATTTATTTGATTTTTTTATATTTTAATTAATATTTTTTTTATTTTCTTCACTTTTTTGCTTTTGTCCTTGGAGTCAAGCGGTTAATCATATCCACCGAATGAAATCTATTACCAACAGGCATATTATCATCCTTTATACACTTCTAGGGAATATTTTGAGTGTTTATTTTAAAGTCAGATGGTATTTTGGATAAAAACGAAACTATATGGGGAAAAACAGATAATCTAATAAAAGTTGGGGATTTTTCGGGATTATCCTTTTTATTAATAGTGTGGTGAAGAGCTGTAACTCTTTTCAGATAATTGTTTGCGTACAAGAAGGTTTGTAAGGACAGCAGATTGACAATGATAATTGTGATCAACAGTAGAATGATAATTGAAGGATGATAAGGAAATTAAAAAATATCTTGACATGACAATGACGATAAGAGGAATGAGGATGCAGATTAGTGGGAATGATGGTGGCGGCGGCGGATAGATGGTGATGGCCGATGGGTGACTTTCATTTTCTTTCTTGATCATATGCCAATCTGTCGTGGTCTTTGCTTTATAGTTAATCAATGATCGGACAGAGAAATAGAATTGATTAAAACAATTATAGAACTTATTAAAACCTAATTTTCTTATTTTAATACCCGAGAAATTAAAAAAAATGCTGCAAGATGCTATGTGTAATGGGAAGGAGAACAATTGGATTAAATCTAATGCAAGCGTGTCGTGTTGTGGATGTATAGTCATATAATTTTAACCTTTTTTTACAGTATTTTAGAAACTCTTCGTAAGTTTGACCAATGATAAATAAATAGGCTAATGAGTTTGCAATTTTTGAAATTTCATAAATGAAACCATACAATCTAGTACTAAAGAACCGAACACCTATTTGACTAGCACCAACTAACTTAAATGAATTTTATTAGTACTTACGTACTTGAAAAGTTGAAAAGACAATAATATCATTCATTAAAAATAAAAAAATAATAATAATAAGTTTCAATTTATCATTTTCTCTATTTCTGCTGCAACTCCAATTTCTAGTCTACTTGCAACTAACCTTCTGCTATTTTCTTCTTCATCAAAAATTAATTAAACTTCATAATATTCTTGTTGACCCAAAGAAAAATACCTCTTATCCTTCTTCTTTATCTTTGGGAAGATGATGAATCCAAACTTGAAAAATGGATGATGAACTCGTACTCAGTTCACCTTTGAAACTATATCCTGTCGGTGACTTTTTGTTTTTCTATCAAACCCAGTCGAAGCAATCCAATCCCAATTAAATTGTCATCTATTCATGAAAACGAACATAGTTCACGAACTATCAGTGGTGGTTGTTTCTACGGTCTTTCAAGCTTTTAAAATAAGAGTAATTTTGTCATTAAAATTTATTAATAGTGAAATTGCACTATTAAAACTCATTTAAGTTCTTTAGTACTAGTGAAACAAATCTCCAATTCTTTACTGCTATAAAAAAAAAAAAAAAAATCCATAAACATTTTCAACCAAAATCTATGTATTTTTTATAGCAAGAATTCTCTATTGCATATTCCCTTGGATAACCCTTATATCCAATTTTTTCTTTTTTCTTTTTTTTTTTAATTGAAGTTTATGTATTTTAATGAGATTTTTTATAAAAATTTTAAGAAATATTATACCTACTTATAGACAAAATTTTATATTTGTAATGTTTGGGACTTTTTTTTTTTCCTGGAACATTTCAGTTTAAAAAATATTTAAACAGGTAAACAAAATAAAAATTAGAATAGCCCCAGAACAGGAAAAAAAATATATGATATGTTGTCTATAAATAAGTTTCATTTGTTTCGTTGCATTTCTACAAAAAAATCTCATTAAAATACATAAGATTTCATCAAAAACAAATTGAAGCGTTTGGATATAAGGCTTATGCAAGGTAATATACACTAGAAAATTCCTGATCCTTATTGAGTAAGTTTCTATCTAATTTTAAAATTATTACATTATAAAGTTGTTTATGGATTTTAATCAAAATATAAAGAATTTTAACATTCTTTATATTTTCAAGGATTTTGAATATGGTAAGACAGCAAAAAAGATTGTGTGATGATATAGCATATTTAGAATCTACTTCTATTTTACAAGATTTACAAGATATACAAAACGGAATTTATTTAACTTTTTTAGAGATAAAAACTGAATCTATTTCTAACCAAGCAAAACTCCCCTTTTTTATTAATTTTAAAAACTCCGTAAAATGACTTCTTTTCATTAATTTTTTTTTTTTGATTCTCTCAACTTGTCTCCAAAATCGATTAATCTTGAAAATTGTAAGAAATCTTACTCTATTAGGGTGAAAATGAAGAGTTTTAGCTCTCCCTTGCGGGCTGCTGACTTTGCTTGAGTGATTTTTATTAAACCACATATAAAATCCTTAATAAGTTTTGCAAAACTCAGTGCAAGGAATCCAAAGATTCAGTTTATTAGACACAACATTATTTCAAATAATTTAGGGAAGATACTAGCCAGTTCGAACAATATAATTAATAATATCAACACATTTTATTCTAAATTAAGGTATACGTTGACGCAATATTTGGACAATTAGCCAGAACGTAAAATTTTTGGTCTTGCCCCTGGAGTGGTGCGGTGGAAGCTGGGTGTTGCCTACCCTCCTAGAACCACAAGGTGATATCCCCAGGTTGTGAATCAGTAACCTTATAGGTGTTTTAGTTATAAACCTAATATCATTAAAGCAACTTGCTAAGAGGTGATTAGCATCTTCGTGTTTGGATACCTCTCAATTCATTAAAATGTTTGGAGTTCAATTTCCACTTCTTATATGTTGTCCCAAAAAAAATAAAAAACTTTGAAGGTAATTAGGTGAATCATTTAAAATTTTATTATGATAGTTTATAGTTGAAATGTATCAATCAAGCTTGAAGGAAGCAATTAGTATATCACTTGAGTTGAGACTGATGGATTTGCTACCAACAATTGCACCATTAGCTTCTTTTGGATACCACATGTGATATTACAACTCCAATTTGGATCATTATATATACATAGAGAGAAAAAAATTTTGATTGGTTCGTCCTAACTTTTTAAAGTTAGAAGGCAATGATAGTAGAATTACTATATATATATATATATAAGTCAAATTGGTTGTTTGATGTAGGGTAGCAAAACGGGTTGGCGTGTCGGGTCAAGCTGAATACTATTCGATTGGTTTATGAATTCGATCAATTCGACACGAATTCGTTTAAGAATTTGGTTGACATTTTTGGATTCGACATGAATTCATTTATAAATGAATTGACACAACACGACACGATTAATTCGTTTATTATTTGAATCATAAAAAATCCAGACTCATTAACCGTCAACCTGTTAACTCGTTTAACTCGTTTAATTTGTTTAACCTAAATAATATTTTAAATACAAATATAATAAACAATAAAATTCTATATATTGTACATCAGTTCATAAACATTATGCATCAGTTCATAAACAAGAACCTGATGTCGCCATCAGTTCACTGTATCCCAAGACAGTAATTATATTTGGATGCTAAATATTGCTAAACAAATCCACCTCATTCTACAATCAAATTGAATACAACATAAAAATTCCAACAAAAGACAAAGAACAAGCACTTAGCAACAAAATGACACCCCTCAGGAAGATGGTGCCTAAAATTCTCTACTAGCATCTTAAGTTAGACAATCTAATTTCTTGATGACAACCTCCAAGTAATCGTCCAATCGCGCCTTATAAACATGTCCAAAACCATTCTTACCCAATATGTTGCTCTCATGAAAACAGTCGATGGGCTTTCTCTAGTAGCTTATAATCAAGAAATGTAACAATAGATCCTTTCTTTCTAACCATCCTTATAGAATTAAATTTACCCAAAAATGGTAACAATACAAGTCCATTCTTAGCATCTTCACATATGAATAAACAGACCAAATAAACCAAACCAACTCAGAAAAATCTAGAAAGGCCAAAATCAATGCATACTAAACAATGAAGAAAACAAAAAAGTACCTAGGGTTTGCTTGGCATTCTTGTTAGTGGATTTGTTTGAGTACTTCAACTAGTAGAGAGTGAAAACTTATTGGAGAGGTGCGTGTCTTTATAAGTTGTGAGAACAAAGAAACCCTAACATTGAGAGTTTGTGAGGTTAGAAGATTGAGATCTAGTGGAGGAAGATAGATTGTGAGTAGAAGTAATCTCTCGTAACCTTGTTATTTTCATACTACTGAAATCAGTAACCTCCGTGGACATAGCCATATTGGTGAATCACATAAAAATGTCTTGTGTTGTGTTGTAGTTTGATTTGCTCTTAGCTTTATTGTGTTCTTGTCATTATATTGCTTTACTTGTTGTATTTGCATGGCCATTCAAATAAGATCTTGGGTGATACTAGAGTTGTTAGGAGTTGTCCACCAACTGCTCGATAAAAGTCCCAAGAGAGCACTAGTGTGTTTGATTGTTTGGGTCATCTTCCTCCTACACCTAAAGGATTTACTAGGTACGTTGTAGTACTTATAATGCCAATGCTTTGGTGTAGGTATTAATGACAATGCTTAATTGGCCAATTTTGGTTGTTTCATACATGGGTTTTTCTTTTAATTAACATGTATTTTGTTGATGTCCATTAATTTATATGAAGGACCACACAATTTATATAAAGGTTTAAAAAGCTAGACCAATGAAATGTTTGATCGACTCCTTCTATATGTGACCAATTTTCTGGCTTGCAAGCCATTTTATTTTATTTTATTTTCACTGATAAATTAGTTAACCAAATAGACAATAACCAGATTCGTTTTAAAATTTCGTGTTCCGGCAATTCTATGTTCTTTCATGTTCATGGGATTTTATTATTTAGTATAACTTCAGAATATCTCAATTCAATATATTAAATTAATTTCTAAATTCTTTTTTTATTTTTTAAAACACTTTCTGAATTGCATACAAAATTAAACACTTCCCTTGAGGTTTGTTATAATTGTAGTTGGATGCAACTTTTGGTGTTTATTGCACTAATATCCATTGTCGTTAGTAGTCTCCCATTAGAATTTAATGGTAGAAGGGTAAATAGTCCATTTAGGTTATAAGAGTGAAAATTTATTTATTTAATTATAAAAGGGAATGGACGAAAGAGATTAAATCTCCTCCATCCAACTAGTAAAAAATAAAATAAATTAATTTCAAAAAATAAACACCAACCAATTTATATATACATATATATATAAACTTGTTTTATTTGATTTGGAAGAATCGAGAGAGCAAACACTTAAAAACCATAGTCAATCTGTTCCCGTCCCCCCAGCATCTCATCCATCGACCTTCTTCTTCAACATCTCGATCTTTTCGTCCCTTCCTCCTCCATCTCAATCTCTTCGCCTTCATCTCCTCCTTCGCTTGCGTTCAAGCTCCAACTATGGCAACTCCATCTCCATCTAATAAAAGATGGAGCCTTTCAAGCTTTCTATCAGGGATAGAGCCAAACGATTCCATCTGAGATGAAAGTGGATAATCTAATGGAGCAGTTCGCTCCATGTCTGATGGAGCTTGATTTTTCAAATTTATTTAGTATTATTTTTTTTATGATTTTTTGTTGAAATGATTGTTGTTTTTGGAGTTTCTAGGTTATGTTGATCTGGGTGCTGATGATGACTTGCATCCTTGTTGATGTTGAAGATGATGTAGGTCTAGATTGTGTTCAACATTTGGGATGAAGATAAAGATGAAAATCTAGGTTTGATGAAAATGAAGGATGATATAATCTGATAAATAATTGAAAATCTAGGTTTGATGAAGATGAATGATGAAATAGAATTTGACAAATAATTGAAAATCTGGGCTTGATGGAGATAAAGATGAAATTGATTCAAATAAATAATTGAAAAATTTGAGTTTGATGAAGATAAATATAAAATTGAATATGATAAATAATTGAAAATTTGGATTTGTTGAAGATGAAGGATAAAATTGAATATGATAAATAAAATATTTATAATATATAAATAAAATACTTGTAATATATTTAATTAATTAAATATATGTTAAAGGGTAATTAGACTTTTCAAACATATAGTAGGGTCAACGGTGAAATCTAACCATTGACCACTAATGGCAAGAGATATTGGTGCAATAAACACCAAAAGTTACATCCAGCTGCAATTATATCAAACATCAAGGGAAGTTTGTGCAATTCTCCCTAATTTTGTTTGTTGGTATCTACTATCTACCTTGGAAATAAATATGATATCAAAGAAAAATAACAAAACAGAAACAATCAGATCACATAATATGATTCAATAACATGTAATGGGGTTTGTAATTTTTATACCTATGTGCACTACAATTCTAAAATATTCTAGCATGGTAGATGCCACCCTAAGCAATCCGGAGTCCAAGCACACTTCAAAACCCCAAAAATTTTTCTAAGTGATTCTTGTATAACAAGTGCTAAAAAGAGTGATCTCTTTCCATAATGGATAGGGATGTAGCTAGAATTTAATGTTGGAATGAGCTAAACAAATTTTCCTTAATCAAACTTCTATGCATAATTAAAATTTTCAAATATATGATGAATAGCACTGACAGACTCAATCCATCAACCAAGGGGACACATGCGCCTCTTGAATTTTTTTTTTTTGTTTTTTCATTTTTAATGAAAATCTTATTTTCTTACATATATCTTTAGCTTTCTTCTAAAATAAATAAATAAATAAATAAACTGAATTTATCATTTTATCAACTCTCACATTTTTAAAATTTTTATCTTTATTTATATTTATTTACTATTATTTTCTTTATCTTTATTCATATACATATTTATCTTTTATTTATTAGAATTATTATAATATTATATATATAATACCAAACAAATCTCTTTAACATAAGCAAATATATTTATGAATTTATTAAAATATTAGTATTCTTTTTGACATTTTAAGTATAGTTTCTATAATTTGACATAAAAATCTAATTAATTAATGAATTCTAAAATTTTAATTTTGAAAAAATCCTATAATTTTAAATTTTTTGTTATATACAATTTCTTAATGGAAAATCATGATTTGAATGTATTTATTTTTCATTTTTTTAAATTTGTTTCTACAATTTAACTATGTTTGGAATCAATAATGTAATAAAAAAAAATGGAAGATATATATATATATATATATATGTTATATTTTTTAAAATTCTATTTTTAACAAGAACTTACATTACAAGAAAATTGGTCTTAAATGATGTCATATGTACGTTATTAAATTTGAACTCTACATCATTAAATCATTTTAGTGACAACAAAATGTGGGTCCACTTTATCGTCTTAGTCCTATCGCTAAAAACTATAGGTGACATTTTATGATCTATGTCACGAAAACATTACTTTTTGTTGCAAAAAACATTAGGAAGTTAAATTGGTGACACATAACAATACTCTCTGCAATGCTTAAAATGTGTCGCGTAAAGTATAAACAATTTAAAAATTAGTTTTATTTTTGTAAAATTTAAGAATTTGTTTATTTTAATTAATTATTAGTGTTGTTGTGATTATATATTTAGCAATGCAACAAGGTGTCATTGACCATAATATTATTGATATTTTTTAAATTATTGATTAGTTTATGATTAGTAATTTTATTTTTCAAATGTTGTAATTAAATAGTGCTTTATTATTTATCATCATTTCTTAATCATGATTGATCCCATTGATAATTTATTTTTATAATTATGTATTATATATGTGTACATTTTTAAAATCATAAATGATATTTACATACAATTTAAGAAATGAATAAAATTATTAAAACCATCCCCCTTTTTTTTAAGTATTAATCAAAACCATCTTAAATAAACCAAAAACTTAAATAATAGGTAACACAAACCATCAATAACAATTCAGTTATATATGTCAATAAACCAATGTAACATTCACATACAACAAAAATAAAGATCTTTGAATCAAACAAAGATCCTTCAAATGATTCGAGTATTTCAGTATCCTTCAGCTTGTGCACCTCATTACTTTTCCTTCTTGTCTTGATGAGAAAAACGCTTATAGATAAATATCCCAAAGGGCCATCTAATCTGCAAATCATCTTCATTTCATCATATCAGTTTGCTTACAAATAAACCCAATTGAAAAAATACTCATAATGGTGTTATTGTGATTATTAATCTATTCATAAAAAACTCCATATGTCAAAACAATAAATTATACATGAAATGAATCAAAAATAAAAATTAAAAATACTCATAATGTTGTTATTTTGATTTATAGGGGAGTTTTATGTAATTTAATTGCTAATGGTGTTTAACAAAAATTATGATCACTAATTAAAAATTAACTTCACTTTCCCTCTCATAGATTACCAATTGATAAATATATTACTTTTTTATTTTTTTTAATTATGCTTTCACAATTATAAATTTTTAAAATGTAAGAGTCTATATATCCTTAAAAAGATTTGTTATTTATTTTCATTTTCTAATTACATCCTTATTATGTTGAAAATGGCTAGAGGCTAGCTAAAACAAAAATTAAATATATTATAGTAATATTAACTTTTTTATTTTTAACGTTATCATTAAGTACCCATTCTCATATGAATTTCTGGATCCGTCACTGATGAAGAGTAGAGTAAAATCTTAACTTTCATAAAGTATATTTCAAAATAAATAAATAACTAAAAGAGATAATTATATATATATATATATATTTAAAGTGATGGACTATACTTCTTATTTGAATTCTAACTAATATAAATTGTACATTACGAATTAAGTTATAAAAAGCATAAAAAGTTCTAAAAAATTTAAATAAATAAATATATATATACAATAACCATAATTGAAATAATAAAAATTTTGCAAAATTATCAACTAAAGATTCATTCTTAATCAAGATAAGCCATACTAAAATCCCGATTTTAACTCTAAGATAATTTGATAAACAAAGAATAAAAGAAATAAATATATTTTATTTTATTTTCATATTTGATCATATGATATCACCAACAACATTTTCAATAAACAATACATTAATTATATAGTTAAAGTTTTGTTCACTTTAAATCGTACATTATAAATTTGGGAAATTACCCACAGCCTACCTGTAAATTTCATATTTACAGGCGTATATAACTTTTCAATTTTTTTACAATGACCTCCCTTGACTAACGGATTGACTGGATTTGACCGTTAAATAATCTTTTTGACCTGTTTAAAAGGTGTTAAAAGATGAAATTACCCTTGAGAACTATCAAATTGTCATGGATTGATTTCGTAGCCAAATGAAATTACCAATATACCATTGAAATCATATTCAACCAAAATCATCTTTAATCCCAGAAAACCTCTACTGAAAATCATCTTCAATCTCTCCTCCCTCTCATCTTCAACCAAAATTATCATCAATCCAGCAAAATCATCAACATCAATCATCAGCCCAAATTTATAATTATCAATCAATCAACAAAAATCAGTGTTCAATCACAAAAAATTCTCTAAAACAACCAATAATCAACCCCAAAACAATAAAAAATAACTCAACTGATTCAAACCCAACCCAGGACCTTCAAACTGATTCGAAGAGGATTTGAACCCAACCAAAACCCAGTTCTGGGTTCAAAGGGTTCGAATCCTGTTCGAACCCAGTTCTGGGTTCGAATCCTTCGAACTCTATTCTGGGTTCGAAGCCTTCGAACCCAGAACTGGGTTCGATTAGAAGAAGAAGAAGCAGAAGAAGAAGAAGAAGAAGAGAGAAGAGAGAGACAATGACCAGTTAGAAGAAGAAGAACAGAGAAATGAGAGAGACGATGAAGAATAGAGAGAGAAATGAGAGAAATGACAGAGATGTGTTTTTATTTTAAATCATTTTTTAAATTTATTTATTTTTTCTCAAACTAATCTCCACCATCCATCTTTAGATGGATGGTGGAGATCTAATTAAAAAATATTTTAATTAAATTTTTAATTTTTTTTAAAATTAATCTCTATCGTCCATTTTCAAATGGACGGTAGAGATCTGATTAAATTTATTTTTAATTTATTTAAAGTTTTTAAAATTTATTTTAAATGAAAATTAAAAAAAATAAATTTGTTGAGGGGTAATTTCGTCTTTTAACACCTTTTAAACGGTCAAAGAGATTATTTAATGGTCAAATCCAGCCAATCCGTTAGTCAGGAGAGGTCATTGTAAAAAAATTAAAAAGTTATATACACCTGTAAATATGAAATTTACAGGTAGGTTGTGGGTAATTTCCCCTTATAAACTTATAATACAAAAGTTGAGTAAAGATTTTAAAATATAAAAAGAATTTGCTTTGAAGAAAAATAAGTCAATACAAAAGATGTTCTAATAAATACAATAAAAATAATTTTGTACTTCATAATAAATTTTTAAAAATTTTTTACAACTAAATTTTCAAAATTAGCTAGGGTAGGCTTGGAGCCTACCTAGCTCAAAGGCAGCTGTTTGCCGGACAATAGATAGCCTTTTAAAGCATAGTAATAATAAAATAGCATTCCTAAGATACTAAGGATTCATCTATAATAAGTGTCTCACGAAAAGAAACAACAATGAATCCAAACCCCCCAAAAAAAACAAAAATAAAAATATGAAGTAATGAGGATCTCCATACGAGCACCTAGTGTTATGAACATATATTCCTTTTCCTGTATATATATATATATATATATATATTTTTTTTTTTTTTCTCCTTTTCCTTTCCTTGTCTTCCAAAACTCATCCACTTAGTTTTCTTAAAATACAAAACCTAATATATAGAAATAAAATTAAAACAGAAAAAGAAGTGCAATCATAAACTCTATACACAATAAGTGCATCAAATCACATTTAAATGTGATTTAATTTTTCTGTTTCTTTTCTTTTTTTTTTTTTTATCTTTATCAATTTATAAAATTTACTATATCTAATCAATTAGATATTTACTAGCTTAGGTAATAGTAAAAGATAATAATAATTACTTATTGACTATTTGCTACTAGGTCCCTTCAAGTGCGCAAAATCACCTGTGAGTAAAATTTAATAATTATTATAATACAAGCTCAATGAGGGATCTGCAGAACCATATTTGTCATAGGCTTACCAAGATCACAGTTAACATAAATCCCTTGGTGGATTGATCATAATTTTATGTTATACGAATCATAATTGTACCACTATAAAATTATGACTGAACTTACTCCAAATAATAAATATAAATTATATGAAGTACAAATACTCCGATGTGCCCTGACCACCTATTTATGTGTAACTAAGTTCTCCACGGGATATCCATAATCAGATTGAAAATTCATATTCTCAAACCTCATCTGATTATGTTGTCAATTTACATAAATTATATTCATGAGTAAATATGATATAATAAATATATCATAAATAATTCTATAATACCCAACAGAATACCATGGCCATGAATTCATAGTCAATGATTAACATAATTCCCTAAGAGGACATCCTTGCCTAATGGTTGCATAATTCCTTCAAATATGCATTTCCTGTATATCATATAATATACTCATCAATCTATCTAGGTAGCGATCATCACAATGTGATCCCACGTTTTATATATTATATGTTTAAATTATTCAATGACAGATCCGCCGCTCAATTTAAGTTCACATTTGTTATCCACCAATAACTGCTATGTTCCTATTCATTCATTATGGATAATATTCTTTGAATGGATGATTTCAAACAATGATCCGAGTTCAATATATTTGTTAATACATTAGCAGTTGTATTCTGACTAACAACTCTCACTCAAATGATGTAACTATTATCATACCAAGTACAAATACTACATCTTTCCTCATGTGAATTGTCCATATTCACAATCGATTGAAATTTAATTTATTTTATTTATTATAAAGAATTTCTAATTCATGTTTACGTGTACTTGCAATACTACAAATGAATTAAATACCTTTTATAAAAATATAGACCGATACTTATTTAATACACCACGCTATTAGAATTTTTTGTTAGAATGATAATAAATATAAAAATATTTATTTAATATGTTTTCTTAGGGCATAATTCCGACAATAATATCCGGGACAAGGATATTACCATCAAAGAATAAGTTTCGTAATGTTAGATGACATAGAATTGTACACAAATTATTTAATTTTTTTCGACTCAAACAAATATCTTAGATCCCATTTGGTATTACTTCTATGAAGTTAAAATTTGATCACTTAATAATTCTGGTATACAAGATGTGTTCAATACAACTTTTAAAAGTGGTTATTTACTAGAAAAATGTTACATTTTGCAAAAAAAAATTCAAATTTTTTATTCAAATAATGTGACAAGATGATTTGCAATAACTACTTTAATTATATGATGATGCATTAATGATGTGGTATTTACAAATAAACTTACCACATCATTTACGTATGAATTTAAGTGGAATTTTGGATAATGTAGCATTACTCTATTTAATAATCTAAGTAAATTTTGCACAATTTTAAGAAGGTGAGAGTTATTTTTGAAAAGTAATTATGAAATAATATGGTATGTGAAATGAATCTTTTGAAAGACCATTTAATATATAAAACACATTTGTACCCAATGTTAATTGATACAAATATATTTATATCAAAAATGAAATTTTAAATATTTTATTTTATGTTCTTGGACTTATATAAATTCGAAACAATGAATACAAAATTTATCAAAACATTCAGAAAATAATGTTTTGAGGTTTATAATAGTTTCAACGACACAATAACCAAAATAATAGTCTGATAATTAACTTTATGGCATACTATATATCATCATGTTAAAAGTTATAGCAATACCAATTAATCTTTAGACACGATGTATAGTTCATAAATCTGATCACATGGTTAAAACTTGAAAATTGAAATAAACAAACACGTGCAAACATTTTTGTTGACTAATTTAACATAAAACTGCAAGAACTAAAATGCAAATTAACATAAACATAAATAAATATATCATATCTTCTCCTCATACATGTTTTGTGCAAATCATCCTTTTGTTTTGTGGCTCTTTTTCTTTAAAGGTGGGAAAGTAGGGATTAAATTTAAAGAAAACTATCTTACACCTTGTGTTTAGAATAAAAGTAAGACTTAAACCATTGAATTCTTTGGATTGCTTAATCACTCCTATTAAGGGTGATGGTCATTATTTTATCTTGTGATTGGTATTGGCCTATTTCAACAAAATTCAAAATTGTCACAGCCTTAAAAAATAACAAAAACAAAACAAAAAAACAAAAAAACAAATGTACAGAATTAGCGTGCACCAGTCAGTGATATAAGAATATCTAGGAGTGACATCGTATGTATATATAAGTATAGACTCATAACAAACCCTTCCCTCACCTACCTTTATGTTCTGTCTCTCTCTCTCTCTCTCTCTCTCTCTCTCTCTCTCTCTCTCTCTCGTTTGGAACTTTGAGCTAACGCGGCCAGATCTTGACCAGTCCGCTTCCGTTTTAACTTCTCTTTTCTGATTCGTTTTCCATTTAAACAACCCTTCTTGATTGGCTCCTTTCTTTTCTTATGCTTTTTATTTTGATTGGTGTCTGTGGTTCGTCTTTTGTTTGGTTTTTTTGTTTGTTTCATCTCATATACACCCAGATGAGGTCGAGTTCTTCTTTGGAATTTGTTGCCATTTTCACCGCCTTCTCTCCGAGATATCGCCAAAAAAGAGCCACTCCAACAATTACTGATTAGTTTCAATTCTTGTGACTTCCTTTTTCTCAGTTACAGTGCCTTTTTTTTTTTTTTTTTTTTTTAAGGTTATGGTCTTGGAAAAATGTTCTGTTTAGGGTTCTCATTGGGCTGTTGTTTAAGCGTAAACCATACGTTGAATGACACATCATCCTTGTTCTGGACTTTTATTATCTGGCTCATGTTTTGACCGATCATCATCGGGAAAAGTCATCAGAAAAGTCATTGTTGGCTGGCGCTGCATCATCAAGATTCACATGCGAATGCACAGAATAATTAATCGAGTATAATTACTGCCTCATTATTATTATTATTATTCTTGAATGTCATGAGAATCTTGATGATGCTGCATCGGCTATAGATGACTAATATCATCGAGGAAAATTATTGGCCTTTTTGGCTTTGCATCTCATACAAAGGTAAATATTGTTTTCAATCCTCTTAACCTAGTTTTTGATGTGTTTGGATACCAAAAAGATCTGGGGTTCTTCAATTTGTTGTGGATTTGCAGGTCAAAGATGCTATAATTAAGCAGAAGTACGTATACAGAAGAGAAGAGGTGACCACATATGGGTCATGGAACAGTGAGCTTACAAAATCACAATATCTTCTTGACTTACATATATAATGATTTTATTTCGAGTCCATTAGATATATATTCCGCAAAGCACTTTTGTGGAAGTACTTAATTTGTTCTTGTCTTTCTTGTTTAGCATCTCCTTCTTTGTTTCTTTTCAAATATAACTAACTTGGAGACATTAATTTGTTGAATCTTCTATAGCTGTTTAGTCAAAAATTTCTTTCCTCTATTTCTTCTGTTATTCTTTTATCACTTTCTCTTTTCTTTATGGTAAAACAAAACACTGCATATTATTGTGCAAACAAATACTTTGTGGAAACTTTAATTTCAATTGTGAAGTACATATTCCTAGTAGCTATTTTATTCCATAAACAAAATTAGTCAGTATGAATGCCTTATTAAATTTGGATGTAGAATATTAATTCTATTTCCTGGGTCCTCCTAACATCTGCCATGCATATTAAAGATCTAATAACTCATTAAAAAAACCAATATGTTTTCTTATGTGATATGTTTATATACAATTATCTATGTGCTAAAACAATGCTTTTATTCATTTTTTCAGTCTCTAGTTCAACATGTTTTCTGAAGACATACGATAATACAATCCTTTGTTTTTTTCTCCAACATTTCAACTCCATATACTATTCATACTATTTGGAGGTTTTACTGTCTTTGCCAGTAAATAGATCTATTAGAAACCGGCTTATATAGTTTCCACATAAACATGTGCAGGAAGAATAGGGGGAAAATTTTTCAAAATGATCATCTCTCTTACTGGTTGAGGACATACTGCTGTACTCAAGAGAAAATGTACTGAGTGATGTCCCATACATGCAAAACAACAAAAGAAGAGAAAGCCTTCTTTGCTGTAACTTAGCAGAACATAATAATTCTAATTCACTGCTGAGTGGTGACTACCATTATGTTCAAGGGCACATGATTATATATATATATATATGCATACATAGATTACATATGTTAGCAACTATTAATTATATATACAAAGCACATGATCTTATATTTCTTACTCAGGCCGCTGAAAGAAGTGGAAGTGAGTGCGTTTTAGTGGGCCAATATCAGCAAATCATCCTTCATGTGAAGTGCTTTTTGGTGAGAATTAAAAGCAGTAGCTTTTGCTTTGAAAGTTGAAATCATCCATGGCTATGCAAATGTTAGATAAGTTTTCCTATGTATAGCAAATGCTGTGGGAGAAGAATCTTGAAGCCATGTCATGTGGGGTATTGAGTGACAAAAGCTGTTGTGTCATTTTGACAAGTGAGAAGAAAGGCCACTAATCATTCCTTCTCAGGAAGGTCCACAAGTACGTGTTAGAGTGAGCTAAAAACAATTTTTAACTGTAGAAATCCGACCACACATCTATATTCCTACCTATGCTTGTAAGCATGTGCTAAATAATGCTATGTTTGGGGTCCTTTCTGAGTTCTTTATATCCGGTTGATGCTGATGTCTAAGAGTTAGCAATGCATCTATATATTAACTCACTTTTTGACTTAAAATTGAATGGCTGTATGTGATTGCAAGATCACCATATGTAATGCCCTAAGCTCAGATAATTTAAGGGCCTCCGAAAAAGCAAAAAGTTATCAATTATTCAAGCTTAAGGTTTGAAGATGAATGTTAGAGGCTAGTAGTATATAGTAATATTATTGTGGTCATCACAAGTAATTAAGATTTGCTTTGAAATTAGATTTGGCTTTGACAGTTATCTAGTTAAAATGGCATCAAATCAGTTATATATATATATATATATATATGGGGTGTTTTTGGGTATACTTGGGTATATATGTACTTGACTAAAAAATTTTTAAAACAAAAACGTGATTATATTCGAAAATATATTATTGTAATTTGTTATATATGATTATAATTAAATATGTTTGATTACAATCAATAAATATTATCACAATCTATAAATCAGCAAATGTTATCACATTTACTAATTGCAATAATATAAATTTAGTTATAATCATATATAATAAACTATAATCACACATTTTATAATTTTATAATGCAATCATTTTTTTTTTTTTTGGTCTAAGTGTATGTATACCGGGCATGTGCTCGGTATGGAAAAAAGTTAAAATTTAAATTCTTCTTCCAAATTAAAATATATATGATTTAAATTCTTCTTCCAAATTAAAATATATATGATTTAATATTACAATAAAAATAACAACACACATCAATAAGCCTAATTAAAGATCACAAAATTAAAGCTATTTTAACAATTAATATACATAATCAAAGCAAAATATATCCATTAATAATAACACTTCAATTAAAACAAAAAATGATAGAGACAAAAAAAAAAAAAAACATGAATGTTGAATGTTCTTGGCATAATTATGATAGGCAGGTCTATCTCGAGCCTGATAAGTTCAAGCAAATTAAAACCATCTATGTCCGGCATATGCACATTGCTTATAACCAAGTCAAACTTGTCCTTATTTTCTCTCAACATCTTTAAAGCTGTGATGGCCTGATTTGTAATGGTAACTGCAGAATCCACAAGTCATATTCAATAAAACCACCTTACTGTATTTTCAAAATTTTCAAAAAGTCAACACACACCTACACACACAAACAAAATAGACCAATCAAACCGTACCAAATCTAAAAAGCTTATCTAAAAAGGAGAAGAAGAAGAGAAGAAGAAGAAGAAGAAAAAGAAGAAGAAGAAGAAGAAGAAGAAAAAGAGAAGAAGAATAACTAGGGGAGAGAAGACTAACCAGAGGTGGATTGACGGACGGTGGCGACCGGCAAGACGAACGGCACGGCTACCAAAGTGATGAACGACTGACGAAAGGGGAGAATAGGGGGGCTAAGGTTTGGGAGAGCATGATGTGAGAGAAAGAGATACAGAGAGAAAGAAAATGGTGAAATGAGGAGGAGAAGAGGAGCTGTCATATAATAAAACCCAGATTATCATACTGGGCGTCATGCGTCCGGTATGGATAATCTATTTTTATTTTTTTTAAAAAAATGTATTTTCCATACCGGGCACATGACATGCCCGATATGGATAATATGAGTATCCGTTCTGGGTGCATGACCCGCCCAGTATGGATACTAAAAATAATTTTTTTTAATTAAAAAAATTTGATTATCCATACCGAGCATTAATGGCCCAATATGGATAATCACATATAAATTTTAAAATAATAAAATAAATATTATTCATATCGGGCCACTAGTGCTCGGTATGGATAATATGAGTACCCATACCGGACGCATGAACCCACCTGGTATGGATACTAAAAATAATTTTTTAATTAAAAAAAAATTGATTATCCATATTGAGCATTAATGGCCCGGTATGGATAATCACATATAAATTTTTAAAATAATAGAATAAATATTTTCATACCGGGCCACCAGTGCCCGGTATGAATAATATGAGTATCCATACTGGACGCATAAACCCACCCGGTATAGATACTAAAAATAATTTTTTTAATTAAAAAAATTTTTGATTATCATACCGGGCATTAATGGCCCGATATGGATAATCACATACAAATTTTTAAAATAATAAAATAAATATTATTCATACCGGGCCACCAGTGGCCCGGTATGGATAATATGAGTATCCATATTGGACGCATGAACCCACCCGGTATGGATATTAAAAATAATTTTTTAATTAAAAAAAATTGATTATCATACCGGGCATTAATGGCCTGGTATGGATAATCACATATAAATTTTTAAAATAATAAAATAAATATTATTCATACCAGGGCTACCAGTGCCTGGCTTGGATAATATGAGTATCCATACCGGATGCATGAACCCACTCGGTATGGATACTAAAAATAATTTTTAAGTAAAAAAATTTTGATTATCCATACTAGGCATTAATGGTTCAGTATGGATAATCACATATAAATTTTTAAAATAATAAAATAAATACTATCCATACCGAGCCACTAGTGCCTGATATGGATAATTGACTTTAAATTTTTTAAAATAATAAAAACTTTTATCCATACCGAGCATTAAATGTCTGGTATAGATAATTCGATATAATTTTTTTTAATTAAATAATGGTATCCATACCGGACCTTTAGTGCCCGGTATGGATATTCAGGTATGGTTGAGATATTTTGTTATAGTGCAAGATGAAAAGACAGGAAATACATTCAAGGTAAATGGGCAAAGGTTGAACCAATATTTTGGCGACCTTCAGAGATGTCATCAATCGATCTCAGGATCTCGTAGTTGTGTGTAAGATTTCATTGTACATAGGATCTTCTAACTTTATCTTACTTTGTTTTATAATATTTGAATTATACTTTTCTCGTGTGCATTGTGTGCTTGTGTTTTATATTCATATAATCTAAATTTAAACATTGAGGTGAATGTTTAGTTTGGGTTTGGGGGTTGTAAAAAATTTATGTGTTAATTTTTTGCAAAATTTTCAATTTTTTGTGTTTTTAGTTTGGATTTTATTTTTCTTTGCGAATTAGTTGAATGTTTCAAGTTGAGAATTGAGTGCTTGATTGATGATGATAAACATGTATACTTTAATGATTTGATTTTGTCTGAATACTTTAAAGATTTATGTTTTCTCATATATGCACATTCACTAACGAGACTCGCCCCAACCTTTCCCTTCTCGGAGCTCAAGTGCCTGCCTGGCACCCTAGGGAACCCTTCTGGACTCTAACTCACAAGACCCAAAAGAGATTCCAAGGAGCAAAAGCATGGAAACTTAAAAACATTTCATAAACTTATAAATTAAAACTATAAAATTCTTTTTTTCATAGTTTAACTTTCTAAAAATTTTGACAGCATTTTAATTGTTTTTCAAGGTTTTCAAAATTTTTGCAAATCACCTGCAAATAATAAAAGCACTTCTAAATTTTCAAACATAATCTCAACTTTCAAAGGACCTCTTGATAGGCCCCTCTCCCTATTAGGCCTGCTGGCAACCTCACGATAGCCCTCCAACGGATATTTGATCCGGTTGGAAATGTTTTGTGAAGTTAAATCGTTTACTATTTAAAATCTTTTCTAAAATTTTTTTCAATCACGGAAACGTGGGAATTTTTTTTTTTCTTCAAACCTTTTTCGAAATCGATTTATAAAAAGTCGGGCAGCATGACGGTTGTTTTCTGAACATGCCACCCTACAAGTTTAAAATCTTTTACACTTCTAAGGCAACAAAATCTCAACTCCTGGTCCTCAAGCTCTGAAAACAAATTTCCCCAATTTAATCACAAGCATTTTTAGATTCAATATATATATATATATATGTATATAAATTGGAACTAATTTTACTTAACACAAAAATATAATCAAAATCACCAAATATAATTTCCTTAGCACAAAATATAATTTGATTTTAACATATAATATTCAAATCAAAATAGTATTTACAACATATACATTCAAAATATGAAATTAATGCATGACAAGACCCGATCCAAACCTTACCGTATTTACGTCCGGAGGGCTCTGCCTGATACTCCAACGGATTCCTCTTAACCCTACTAGAGGGGCAAAAAGAAATTCGCGGAGCGAACCTTTAAAACTTTTTCTTATTTTGTAAAACTAGAATGTGTTGGATTTTTTTTTTTTTTTTAAATGAAAAATTCAACAACATAATGGTTGCGTTTATAACTTAACCCAAAATAACCTGCAAAGGAAAATACACTTCCAAGTGGTTTCATTTTCCAACCCAACTTCTTCCACAAACATACTTATAACGGCATAAATTCAATTTCCATTTTGTTGAAAATCAAAAACATAAAATCATAAATCAAATACTTTGAAATTTCATACCATAGTTCGAAACTTAAAATTTTCATATCTTAATTAAATCTGGACCACTCAATATTAAACATATATATTTATATATGATTTTCTTCACATGCAAAATATGAAAAATATATTTATGCAGGAACACTGTCACGTCATTGCCCAACTTACTATTCTGGAGGAGCCTTCTAATCTCGGTCACCCATATGAATACCTGAAGAGGTTTTTATCATAAAAACAGAAAACATTGGGCTTTGGGAGCTCAATGAATGCTTAATTTCTTTTTACTTAAAATGTTTTGTTTTTTTAAAATACCTCCTTAAAATATTTTTCAAAATACTTTTTCGCTTCTTAAAATTTCATAGGAATTTCAAAACTTATTTTGTTGTAAAGTGTGAGTGCTAAATTCATAAAATACATACGTACATAAAATCTCATATATAGCTTATAAAACTATAAAATCCATAAGGGCATCAAAACGTATATAAAACATATATATATATGTAAAAATCTCATATACCATAAAGTTCTTAAGCATAAATTTTTAGTTAAATCTCAAAGCATATATATATATATATGAAAAATTATAAACGAGTAAGTACCTAAAAATTCATATGGAACTTATATAATCACATATCAACTTAAACTCATTCGTACATAAAACTTCATATATACATAAAAACTCAATTTAACTTAGAACTTATAAAGTCCAAATCTTATTTAAGATATAAATCATACATATGAAAATTTCAACTCGAATATGCATAAAATTCATATGAAACTTATAAAATTGAATATCATTTGAACTTACACATACATAAAGATTCCTATAGTACTGGTTTTTATAGATGTATAAAATTTAGATCAACTTCAATGCTTATCTTAAAATGAGAAATCCATAAAACTCAAATATATTCATAAAACTTCACAAAAAACTCATAATTTATAAAATGTATGAAATAAATTCTCATTTCTTAAACCTTTTTAAAACTTAAATTTTATTTAATCGTAAAAACATACTTGAAGCATATATAAAATACATTTCTTTGCGTTTAACACTTTAAATACTTACTTACTTTCCAAAAAGCACCATTCGTACCCCATAATGCTTACAACCACGCGGAAGCTGTAATAACGCTAACCGACGTGGAGTCACGTGGCACTTTTAATATATACCAATCGTGATACGTACTTACTTACAAAGACATCTCGTGATTAGGTGCGAAATGTTACATCACTAACCATAATCACAAAATAATATCCCACAAAAGTAGAGGCGACACGACAGACTTAATTTCCCCCCAAGTTAGTGATGCATCCCCCTTGGACTTGCCATACTAATGTGGGATATACTGGCCGGGTCTAAAACGTACTTATAAAGGTGGGTATACTTATGGCCTTTGAAAATTCATTTTATTTTCTTACTTAGTGAAAAAGCACAAAACATCATTTTATACTTAATTGTACTTAAAACCTCATATATATATACATAAAACTTCATTGAGATTTAGATTTTTAATAAACATATAAAATGGCTTAATAAAACTTTATATAAATCATATATATATATGCAAAATATACATAAAAAAATATATATATCCATAAAAATTTCATATTTGCATAAGCCTCATATAAATCATGCAAATTGCAAAACTTATAAATGAATAACCACTTAAAATCACTTAAGAAATCAAAATACTTTTCTTTACATAACATAAAACGTAGCCTCATTTATAAAAAGAAAGGGCTTAAAACTTAAGACTTAAAACTTAAATTTCAAATTCAAAATAAAAAAAAAAAACTTAAATTTCATTTCATACAAAACTAATACTTATAAAATCATAAATAAAAATTTTCCATGCAGAATGTCATATAATTAAAATATTCATTTCGAACACTAAAATAACAATACACTTACAAAACACTTAACACTTAAAACAATATAAACGTATATATAACTTACTTAAATAATCACTTAGGAAATTTCTTATAATTTAATTCCTTGATAGGCTTCATAATTCCACCACAAACTTTCAAAATAAAATGTAACCCTTACAATAAAATATATTCGTAAAATTTCCAAATCCATACTTATGAAATCCTAAAAACCAAACTTTTCATACAAAATGTAAAATATAAACAATATTCATTTCGAATTCTAGATCGGCAAGCATCTTATAAAATATTTAAACACCTCAAAACTAATATAATTTTTTGAAAATCAACTTAGCACTTATAATATAATTTCTCTCATAGCTTTAAAATCTAATTTCAAACACTTTAAAAATAATCGTAGCACTCACCATAAATTCAAATTTCTTGAAGTGAACTCCAATAGCCTTCATTGGTTCCGCTTCCTTCCTTTTTACCTACACATCACATATTTGTTTAGAATTTACTAATTTTAGCTTCACAAAGCTTATCACACAACTTATAACTCATTGCAACCATAAATGGACATATTCCCTAAAAAGCATCTCTACACGGTTTCTACTTAACCGAAACTTTCTAATTCAAATTTCTTTCCATGGATCCTACTTATTTTCACCTAGGAACACCCCGATACACTCGAAATCACTGTTCGAAGCTCAAAACGAAAAACCATAAAATCACATCCCCTTTGGCCGAATGCATCACCCAGCCTAATCTATTGGTTTTCTTTCCTCAATTCTTGTTCCATTCATCTTCCTAACTCACATTTAGATCACCCGTAAAACTGGTTTTGAAAAATTCCAATGAACGGGTGACTGAAACCTAGAAAAAACCCCATTTTTTCATCACTTTTTAAGTGTCATTTTCACATTTTCCATCTTAAATCTTAATTCTTCTTTCCCCTAATGCCATACATACTTAAATATACTCACCTAATGCATTAAAACACATACATGAGGTGGTATTTCATAATATCCATCTTCACTTAAAGTTATAAAAAAAGGCAAGTTATTTAAATTGATTTTCTAACATTCTTATAAGCTTTTCATAGGTTTCCTTATCATATTTTCAACATGGAATCATACTTAATAACATCAAATGACATTGATTTCTTACTTCCCTCATTAGGGTCTTACATGGCCTAACACAACCAATCCATTTCATTCAAATTTTGCATTTTACTTCACTTAGGCATTTTGTCAAACACTTGGTGTGCACCAAAATTCATTTAAAACCAATTCAATCAACTTAGTGTTTACTCCAACAAAACCCTAACACATCCAACCAAATGATTTCCATATAGTTTAAACTTATTTTAGGTCCCTTAAAACCAAACATCAATCATACATTAAAACCCAACCCATACCAAAAACCGACCAAATAATCAACACTAACATCATGAGAACAAGTTCAAAAGTCATGAAACTTACCATTTTTCTTCTTGATTTCTTGCTCTAACTTGTTTTTCTTACTTAGGTTGGCTTGAGATCTTGATTGAAGAATTGAAAATGGATTGAACTAGCTTGATTCACCTTTCTCTATGCTTTGGCTGTGACTTCTCCTCCATTTCTCTCTTGTTTCGGTTTTGTGTGAGTATGTGAATGAGAGTGGCGTGAAATGAGTGTAAAATGGACAAAGTGTTGGTATATATAACTTGATCTTTTCCTAAAATGACCATTATGTCCCTTAATTAATTAGATTTTGGCCTTTAATTCTTACTTATCTCACCTTGGCCCATGTTATGTAAACTTATCTCAATTTAATCCTTACTTTACTTTCTCTTAATCCCACTTTGACCCCAAGTAGGAAAACTTATTTCATTTTAATCCTTTGTCATACTTACTATTCACTTAACACCATTTACAATTCATTCCGAAATAAATTCCAAATTAATTCTAAGATCACCCATCCATCAAATTGACTTTACAATACTCTAATTAGATCTCTTAGACTTAATCAATGGCTTCAAAAAATATTTAAACGGAATTTAGGTCAACAGTGTTCACAATTCTGTCCATAAGGGCGTTTTCGTCGGATAACTTTCGGAACCTTCAGAAACTACCCAAACGGACTCATTTTTACTTCGTTTCAGTTTTATTAGGTCCTACTAATTATTCTAAATATTTTCGATTTTAAGAAAGCGTCTCAAAATTTTACTATTCACCAGGTACTGTTCATCCGAAAATATTACTATTAATCCATAAATAAGGTCGAGGGCTTACAATGCATGACATGAAAATTTCACTTAAACAAAAGCAGTGGCATCATGATGTCAGCCCACCTACGTACCTACTTGGGGCTTGGAGCCTCTTCTAATGGACGGCTCGTACTTGTATCTGAGGAAGATTTTTCAAAAACAATATGGAAAGAGTGGTGAGTATGAAACTCAGTGAGTGGGTAACTTTTAACTAAAGTTTACGCTTTCTAAAATATATATATATATCCTCCCAAAGTAAATTTGGAAAACTAATAATTTCCTTGATAGCTCTTGTAAAATTAGAAAACTAGTGTAAGCATAAAACTTTTTCTTTATCGATTGGAAACTAATAATATATTTCTCAACTCTTTAATAGCTTTATAAAATTATAAAATTAGAATATATCTTATAAATATTCTCGTGTTCGAAAAATTTTAATCATTTCTCATTTCTTTTCCAAACTTCACGTCTAACAACGTGCTTTTTTCCTTTTTTTTTTTCTCACCAAAAGCAACCCAGGAAACTTATCCTATCGTGACAGAATTTTTCATCACCACTAGGATTCAGGAATGCTACCATGTGTAGTCGCAGATGCGGGAACTCTTGGGTTACGATCTCCCCTCAACATTAGGTAGATCTATACTACAATATGTGTGCAGAGGGCGACTGACAAACTCGACCCCCTAAGTTAGTAGACTTTCCCAACCATCTTGTCATGCATGCAATGGTATTTCAGCCGGGTACTTTAGGGATTAGGGTAAACCCAAGGCATCTAAAATCTTTTTCCATAAACTTTTAAAATCTCTTTTTCTCTTTTGCAATAGGCATAAAATAAAACTATATTACATTTAACTAAAACTTTTCTTTACACTAGTTTATGACTTAAAATTATAATAATCTCTTTCTAAGGCAAAAGCCTAAACTTTTATAACTACTTTAGCATGTTATTTTTACTCAACATAATAACTTACTTTACTACTAAAAAAAATACATTTACAATATAAGTTTGAGAATTTTACTTGCGTCTTTAGAAATTAACAACATGCTAAAGTTAATTAAATCAACAATTGTAAATAGAATACTTAAATCAACAATGGTTCAAACCATTAATTATATAATTGAATATGAAAATATCACTTGCAATAATTAAATAATGCTATTAAAACTCATAAAACTAAAAAAAATTAACCACTTACAACTTGCTTCCCACACTAAAGCACCACTTCTTCAAGCCTTCCTTTGCCCTTCTCTTTTCCTACACTTCAATTCAAACATAATGGTCACTTAAAATTCATCTATACACCAAGTTAACGACATAACTCCAAGTCAACATCTTATACTCAATAATTTCACAACTCTGACATATTTCAAAGCTAACACACTAACATCCATTTCTTTTAATTTCCTTTACACAAACTCACCAAAATCCATATTAAACATTACAAAAACATCTTAAAGTAATTACATAGTAATTCACACACCAATTTTTTTTTTTTTTTAGTTCTAGCCGAATTCACACCCAAGTTAATCAACTCTATTTTTCTTCAATTCCTTTGATACCCATTAGCTCAATTTCATGCCAACACATCCAAATTCATGCAAAACATCACAAAATCACACCAACCATCAACAATTCCATTCAATACACACAATGCACCCTATACTAACAAAAATTCATTTTCATGCATATCAACCCTGTAAACCCTCTATTTTAATTTTACGAAATTCCCAATAAGAGTCCCTAAGTAGCGATTAGAGACCCTAAATGGTCAATGAAAGTTCCTAAGGTTATAGGAAACCCTTAGAGATCGATTTAAACCCGATTGAAGATTAACGGAAGGGTAAAATGGTGAACGAAATAAAGTAATTATTTAATGTGACAAGGGACTAAATTGAAGATAAGTTTTAATATTTATGGTCAAACTAGAACTGATCTAAAAGCTAAGGGATGATAATGAAATTTTTCATGACGTGATCGACATTATTGAAGTTGTTTGTGGAGGAAAACACAAACAAAAGAGCAGAAAAATTGAAACAAAATAAAAAAGAAAACAGTCATGCACAGACTTGTCGTCGAAAGAAGAAAAGAAGGGAAAAAAGAAGAAGAAAAGAAGAAGAAGAGGACGACTACCAAGACAGACCCGAAGCAGAGCAAGGCAAAACTCGATGCAACCAGCTCGAACTCGATCGGAACTAGCTGTAAAACACAATCAGAATTCGATCCGAAGCAGAGTAGAAAATGCGCAGAACCGACGACGACCGAGCTGCCGTCCCGACCACCTGCAGAACCCAGCTCAAGCCGACGCCGAACTCAACCAGAATTGCATGCAAACCAAACCGGTCGCCGAGTAGAAATGAAGACGAACCAAACGCGACAGATGGCAGAACTGTAGCAGATCAAGAAGGAGAGAGTGAGAGAGGAAGAGAGGAGAAGGAAAAGAGGAAGATCCAACCAAACCCAACCGAGATTTGCATCATAACAACCCCAAACCAATCCAAAATCATGCCAAAAATAGCTCGAACTAGAAACCAGAGGATGCATAAAATCAGATGATAGAACAAAGACGAAGAAGATGAATTTGTGAGGAAGAAAAATGGGGTAAGTTGTTCAAGCTTGGAAGTTGTTTTTGTTGATGTTTTGTTGGTAATTTAAGTTGGTTTTGATGTGGGTTTTATTACGATTTGTTTGTTGGTTAGTTGTGAGTAAAAATGTGTTAAAAAATAAGTGAATTGATGTTTATTGGGAGCCTAGGAAACTAAGAAAATATCAAAAATTTAAAGAGAAATCAAAACGCGCACTAAACTAGTTTGAAGGGTGATTTCGTAAATTGACCCATATTGTGTCCGTTGAGTGTTCGAATGACCCTAACAAGTTTAATTTGATGTGTTGAAGCTATTAAAATTCAAAGATTAAATTTAGAAATCGAAACCAAACACCCAAAAATTAGTAGCGAAAACAACACCTTTTTAGCCTAAAATGCTTACGCGATGACCGTTTCCTTCCGTAGTGATACTAGGACCGACTAGAGGGCAAGTTGGGAAGGTGTTCGGAGCAAAAACAGAATGAAGAAAAGCACCAAATAGGCTGTGAATAGTGTTCGGCCTAAAGGGGTCTAAATCGGACGATTTTCGTTTCGGGCCTCCGAACGTGATTCCGTTAGTGCCAGAACGTCCCTAGGTGATAGTAAATAGGTTTCGGGCGAAGAAAGTGGAGTTCAAAACTCTAAAATCAATACAGAAACCAAAATGGGAGATTTTCGCGTAAAAAGGGTCATTGGGGACAATTATATAATTTTAGTTATTTCGAGTTTCCAGAAGTTGACAGGAACATAAATTTACATATCCATATATTGTGTAGGTGACAAGGACGTGCGAGGATCAAGACGAGAGGAGTAGGGGCTCCGTACACGCCATTTACAATTATTCGTTTTTGTGAGTGAGTTTTATTTAAAGATTTTAAAAGTATTTCAAATTATTAAATTTGATTTGATAAGTAATTTCTTATTTGAATCTATTTTAAATGCATTGATATGAGCATGAATTATAGCTTGAATGAGAATTTCGATTTATATGCATATGTGTGATTGTTGAAATGAAATTTCAGAAAACTAAGTTTTCTAGTTTGAATTGAGAAAAGAAAAGAAAAGTATTTTCAAAACCATTAATATACCCTTAAGATTTTCATATCAGATTTGACCCGATCAGTCTATCTCACATCAGTTGGTACAGTTCTAAGGAAGGATGAGTCACTAACCTAGGGGGACAAGTATCATAGTCTATCAATTGAGTCGCCATTGCTGATGTGGGGTGGTGTTTCGCGTGTTATGATTAGCGCTGGGAAATTCTGCACATAGCAACGAGATGTCTCAGAGCTATCACGATTGATCCTCTATATTGGATTATTCCTTGTATAGAGGTTACGTGACCTTAGAGTTAGGGGTATTATGGTATTTTTGAAAGATATCGAGAAACAGCCTTGAAAGAAAAGTAAATTTGAGAGAAAAGAAATTTTATGATTATTATTCAAGCTATTTATGATTTTAAGTTACGAGTTTTGAATTTAAATGCATGCTTGCGTTTATAGATAAATTATTTTGTTTAAATTGAGTTAAGAATTTAAAGTTTGAAATATTTAAAGAAATAAAGATTGTTTTCGAACGTTTTCCAAGGAAGATGTTTAGAAATCAGATTTTCTAAGAAAAGACAAATTATCACTCATTGAGCTTCTAGCACATTATTTTTCTGTTTTTATACAAAAACCTCCTCAAGTACTCTCAACAGATAGCCAAGTAGTGATATTACCTCCAGCGGGCGAGCCAACGCAATACGACATCATTTTGAGCCTTCCATTTTTATATCAATTATATTTTCATGTAATTTTCTTTTCGAATTGTATAAATAATTTGTAATTTTATAATTATAAGTTCATAACTGTTTTTAAATTGTTTTTTATTTAAATGTGGCTTATTAAATTTTGGTTGGATTTTATTAAGTTGATTTGAAAAATTAAATGCATGTCTGAGGCCTACAGGCAACCAGAAATTGGGTTGGTGCTGAATTTTAGTCGAAGTGTCATTTTTTGTAAACAGGTTTTTCTGAAACATAAAAAATACAGCCGTTATGCTGTCAAAATTTTATAAAAAAATGAGTTTAAAAATCGAAAAAAATTTCTACGCCTTTTTAGTTTTAAAGAAAACCAACCTAACAATGTTTTAAAAAGTATTAGAAAGTTTAGGGTTTGCTCCACGGGTTTCGCTTAGCCCGACGAGTCGAGTCTGAGAAGGATTCGTTGGGATGCCCGGCATGACCTACTAGATTAGAGCTAGAGGTATTCGGATCGGGTCGCGTCAAGGTGGTATCAGAGTCCGATTTTGGGAAGTTTTGAAAAGTTTCGAGAAATGTCATTTTCAAAGAGTTTTAAGAAAAGTTTTAAGTATGTTTTAAATCGTTTTAATGCGTAGCATTACATGATTTTGCATGATTTCTGAACCTCATTTTCATGCATTTCAACATCATAGATATGCAGTGTCGATGGTCATGGTCATGGTCACCCTAGGATTCGGAGGGCAGCTGACGTACCTACAAGAGAGGAGGAGCATGTTGGCGCATCAATTAATGTGCTGGAGCCTCGAGTAGAGTCGCCACAGCCTGCAAGGCCACCGGGTGTGTAGGTAGATGTAGAGCAGATGGCCCAAATGTTGGCAGCGGCTTTATATCAGTCCCGTGAGTCAGGGGCATCTATAGAGCACGCACTAAAAATTGGGTGCGAGACCGTATGATGGCACGGGAGAGCCAGAGCGTGCCTTATCCTGTCTGGACGCCAGTGAGGAGATATTTCAGGTTATGGGTTGTACCGATGATCAAATGGTCACTTTCTCAGCTTTCTTGATGAAGGCAAAGCTAAAGACTGGTGGAAGGCATTACAACGGAGACATCCAAATGGGGTAAACTGGGCAGTATTCAGACGGGAGTTCCTTAAGAAGTTCTACCCCTACAGTTACAGATAGGCCAGGATCGAAGAGTTTTACAAGTTGGAACAGACAGCTTATCAGTAGCAGATTATGAGAAAAGATTTCAAAGCTTGGCCGCCTTGTTCCATCAGTGGCAAATGATGAGTTACAGAAGATCAGCAAGTTCAAATCCGGTCCTGAGTCCTAGAATCAGAACGTATATGGCCTCAAATGTCTATAGGCGGTATGGGGATGTGGTAGAGACAGCTATACAAGTGGAAAAGAGCATGGAGACCATTCCCCGACCGTCAAAGTTCAGTCAGAAGTGCACCTGGACCAACGGTACTAGCCACCAGGGAGGATCTAGTAAAGTTGCAAAGAGTGGTGATTGATCTTCTAGATCCTAGAACAGGGGGTAGAGTCAGGAGTCCCAAAGTAGTCACAGTTCAATAAGGTCTTCAGCGGGATCCTCGAGCTTTAGAAGTGGCTTCTGTTCACATCCTCGTTGCAGTAGGTGCGTTATGAGCCATTCGGGCGAGTATTTTGCTAGTAGCACCGAATGCTATAAGTGTGGTCAGAAGGGCCATTTCATGAAGGACTGTCCCTATATTGTAGCGTCGAATAGACCGAAGGGTAGGAGCACCATACCTAGATAGATCAGTAGGGGTTGTGGACCCGAGAGGAGAGGCTCCCAAATTAGAGTAGCTATTGGTTCAGATACCTCTAGTGGTGAGCCCAGTAGAGCAGTACCACTCAGGGGACAGCTTGGTAGATCACGGACTCAGGCTAGGGTATTTGCAATCACTTAGCAGGATGCTGATGCGACCCCAGATATGGTCACAGGTATTATATTTTTATCTAATTCGAGTGCGCATGTGTTGATACACCCAGGAGGCCACACATTCCTTTGTATCCGCAGAATTTGCTGTTAAAGTAAATGTAGAGATGGAGCCATCGAATTGTAGCATGATTATATCACCTCCCATAAGAGAATCTATGATAACAGATAAAGTATACCTAGGAAGTAAAGTTGTTATAGCAAGTCAAAAGTTTAAGGCAGACTTGATCCTACTAGATATTCATGATTTCGACGTCATCTTAGGTATGGATTGACTGTCGAAAACATAGGGCTATAGTGGATTGCTATAGGAAGGAAGTGCGGCTCAGCCGACCAGGGGAGCTAGATGTGATTTTCAGTGGTGTAAGGAAAACTCTCCCCACGAGCCTTGATTAGTGTGCTGAAGGCAAACAAAATGTTAAGAAAAGAGTGTTATGGTTACTTGGCCTATGTAATGAAGTTGAAGAGTACAGAGATGAGGTTGGAAGAGGTTCCAATGGTCAAAGAGTATCCTGGCATTTTCCGAGAGGACCTTCTAAGGCTACCACCTAATAGAGAGATAGAGTTTGAGATAGACTTAGTGTCGGGGACTGAAGCCCATATCGATAGCGCCATATAGGATGGCCTTAGCTGAGTTGAAGGAATTAAAGGTCCAGATGGAAGAGTTGGTGAGGAAGGGATTCATTAAGCCGAGTGTGTTGCCTTAGGGAGCTTCAGTGTTTTTTGTGAAGAAGAAAGATAAAAGTCTCCGATTATGCATAGATTACAAGCAGCTGAATCGAGTCACTATCAAGAACCAATATCTGCTACCGAGGATTGATGACCTTTTTGATCATCTACAGGGTGCTAGGGTATTTTCGAAGATTGATTTGAGGTTAGGGTACTACCGATTGAGGATTTGTAGGGAGAATGTCCCTAAGATGGCCTTTAGGACTCGCTACGGGCATTATGAGTTTATGGTGATGCCAGTTTGGATTGACGAATGCTCCAGCCGCTGCCATGGATTTGATAAACAAGGTATTCTAGCCGTACTTGGACACATTTGTCATCGTCTTCATTGATGACATACTACTGTATTCAGATAGCCGAGAAGAGCACGTTGAGCACCTCGGGATAGCGTCACAAACATTGAGAGAGCATCAGTTGTATGCTAAGTTCAGTAAGTGCCAGTTTTGGTTAGACAGGGTAGCATTTTTGGGGCATGTAGAATTAGCATATGGATATCAGTGGACCTCCAGAAGATAGAAGCGATAGTGAACTGGCAGCCACTTACGAACGTAACTGAAGTTAGAAGGTTTCTAGGGTTGGTTGGTTATTACAGGAAGTTTGTTGAGGGATTTTCGAAGATTGCTGCTCCTTTATCAAGGTTGACCAGAAAAGAAGAAAACTTTGTATGGTCTAAGGTGTGCCAACGTAGTTTTGATGAGTTGAATGCACAGATTGACCTCAGGCACATGTATTTACAATTTCGTCAGGGAGCGACAGATTTACAGTTTATTGTGATGCCTCCAAACAGGGATTAGGTTGTGTACTGATGTAGAATGAGAGAGTGATCGTTTATGCATCGTGACAGTTGAGGAAGCATGAGCATAGTTATCCCACACATGACCTAGAGTTAGCAGTAGTGGTGTTTTCTTTAAGGATATGGAGGCATTATCTCTATAGAGTCCTTATAGGATTTTCACGGATCATAAGAGCTTGCAGTACCTGTTCACTCAGAAGAAACTTAATATGAGGCAAAGATGATGGATTGAGCTCATTGAAAATTATGACTATACCATAGAGTACCACTCTAGCAAGGCGAACGTAGTAATGGATATCCTTAGTAGGAAGCCTACCGGTTCATTAGCCCAGCTGAAAGTAAAGTACCTTCTGATGCTTGTAGAGTTATAGTCCATGGGTGTTAGACTGGAGACGATGAACTTAAAAGCCCTGTTAGCCATATTTCAGGTCCGTCCAATTTTGGTGGATCAGATTAGAGAGCTAGACCCATGATCCATATCTGATGAAGATTAGAGGGGAGATAGAGGCTGAGCAGCAGAGCACATTCTCAATCAGAGATGATGGGACACTAGTTATGGGACAGAGATTGTGTGTGCCAAATGTAGAAGATCTGAAGAAAGAGATTATGGACGAGGCACACTCATCAGTTTATGCCACACATCCAGGGAGCACGAAGATGTATCAAACTCTAAGAGATCACTATTGGTGGAAAGGAATGAAGAAAGAGATAGCAGAGTTCATTTCCAGATGCTTGACTTGTCAGCAGATTAAAGTAGAGCACTAGAAGCTAGCAGGTTTACTACAGCCCCTACCGATCCCTGAGTGGAAATGAGAGAAGATTACTATGGATTTTGTGGTAGGGCTACTGAGGTCACAGAGCGGACATGATGCTATATGGGTGATTGTTGATCAATTAACAAAGTCCGCTCACTTTTTAGCGATCAAAATACATACTCCTTGGAGAGACTAGCTCAGTTATATGTGGATAAGATAGTCAAGCTACATGGTGCACCAGTGTCCATCGTATCAGACAGAGATCCTCGATTCACATCCAAATTCTGGCCTAAGCTACAGGGAGCTTTAAGCACCAAACTGCATTTCAGTACGACATTTCACCCGCAGACGGATGACCAGTCTGAGAGGACTATCTAGACCCCTGAAGATATGTTGAGAGCTTGTGTTATGGAATTCAGAGGGAGCTGGGATACTCACCTACCACTGATAGAGTTTGCTTACAACAACAGCTACCATTCAAGTATAGAGATGGCACTTTATGAAGCGTTATATGGTAGGAAGTGTAGGACCCCAGTTTGCTGGGATGAGGTAGGTGAGAGGAGATTGATTGGCCTAGGGATTGTCCAGATCACCACAAAGAAGATAAATGTGATCAAAGAAAAGCTAAAGGTAGCCAATGATAGGCAGAAAAGTTATGCAGACAATCAAATGAGAGATTTGGAATTTCAAGTGGGTGATAGAGTGTTCCTGCAAATCTCGCAATGGAAAAAAATGCTCAGATTCGGAAAGTGAGGCAAGTTGAGTCCGAGGTACATACGGCCGTATGAGGTCATGGAGAGGATTGGAGAGATGGCGTATCGTCTGAAGCTGCCACCAGAGTTAGCAAATATCCACGATGTATTCCATGTTTCCATATACTTAGAGAGCTGGCGTATCATTCACATATACTTAGAGAGCAGCCGATGCAACTGAAAGATAATTTGACCTACGAAGAGCAACCTATGGAGATCTTGGATTGTAAGGAGCAGGTGTTACGCTGCAGAGCAATACCGTTGGTCAAAGTCTTGTGGAGGAATCACGGATCCGAGGAAGCTATATGGGAGCATGAGGAGCAGATGCGCGCACAGTATCCGCACATCTTTGAGTTAGGTATGTAAGTTAATTTCGATGACAAAATTTTTATAAGAAGAGGAGAAATTGTAAACCTTCTAGTTTAATTTTATGGAATTCCCAGTAAGAGTCCCTAGGTAACAATTAGAGCCCTAAATGGTCAATGGAAGCACCTAAGGTTATGGGGAACCCTTAGAGATCAATTTAAACCCGATTGGAGATTAAACGGAAGGATAAAATGGTGAACGAAATCGAATAATTATTTAATGTGATAAGAGACTAAATTAAAGATAAGTTTTAATATTTGTGGTCAAAATAAAATTGATCTAAAAGCTAAGAGATGAGAATGAAATTTTCTCAAGACGTGACCGATATTATTGAAGTTGTTTGTGGAGAAGAACATAAACAAAAGAGCACAAAAATTGAAACAAAATAAAAAAGAAGACAGTGACGCATAGACCCTGTCGCCGAAAGAAGAAAAGAAGAGAAAGAACAAGAAGAAAAAGAAAAAGAAGAAGAAGAAAAAGAAGAAGAAGAAGAAGACGAATAAGAAGAAGAGGATGACGACCAAGACAGACCTGAAGCAGAGCAAGGCAAAACTCGACGTGAAACGCCCCGATCCGGACCGCCACTAGGCTCATATCCAGAGGGTACGCTCGGACGCCCCAACGAATCTCTCTAAGCCCATCTTGATAGGAAAAAAGGCGTTCGAGGAGCGACCCTCTTAATTTGAAACTTAACTTGAGCGGAAGCTCAATCTTTTAAACCTTAAAGTTGAAATAGTTTGGGTTGGTTTGACACTATTCATTTGATCATTTTTAAGGCTCAAAACCAGCAGCATAACCGCTTGTGATTTGGATAAACCAAAAACCTGAAAAACAATTTGGACACTTCGAACTATAATCACAATCCAACCTAACTTCTTGCAATCAAGTTTATTAACATAAACACAAAAATTTGAAATCTTTAAGGGACAAGATATAAACATGCACTTTTATATCCAACAAACTTGATTTTGCAAGCACGAAAAGTGTACTTTTACACAACTCAAAAGATATAACTCTTTTTTTACAAAAGTACAAACATATGCAATATACAAAAGACACAAAATATGCATATTACAGTCTTTAAGAAGCAAATGTCAACTCTTGCGCCCACTTAAATACAGAAGGAGGGAGTCCTCACTAGTCTTCACCCACATGAATACCTGAGGAGGTTTTAAAAACAATTTGAAGAGTTAGCTATAAAGTTTAGTGAGTACAATAGTTTATAAACTTAACTTTACTTTTTGAAAACTTCCTCCTTAGAAAACTTTAATAAAAGTTTCTATTTCTTAAAAGACATTTAAAGCATAAATCTCATTCAATTGCATAGCATTAATTAAAACAACTTATAATAAACTTGTAAAGCATAAATTTGAACATGCTTAAAGGTAACTGAACTTTATAAAAGCCCCATTCGTAACCCAAATTTCTTGACCACATGGAGACTTAGCTAAGGCCGCAGGTGTGGTAGGTCATAAGGCGATGTATCTGACATCCGCCGCAACCAATTTTCTGAGACCTCTCAGCAACTACGTGCAGAATTCTGCATCACTAGCCGTAGTACGAGACCATATCCCACAAATTAGGGGCGACACACTCACTCATAACTCTAACCACACAGTTAGTGACTCGTTTCCCCCCCAACCCTTGCCTTACTAAGTGGGATATATCGTACAGGTCTGAACTCGATAAACTGGTGGGTACTTATGGCCTTTGAAAACTTGTTTTTCTCTAATGCTATGCCTTACAAATCTTTATACTTAGTGCACAAGCACAAAAACTTTAACTTGAAAGCTTTAAACTTGAGTCCTTGGACTCATTTCGTTTACTTTACAAATACAAGACATGTATTTAAATACAAGAACTTATACATGCAAAAACATAAAATCACATAGAAAACTCTTTGAAAGTGCACTCACCTTAAGCTTGGGCTTAACTCGGATGAGCTTCAAAAGCCCTCTTGTGATCCGGTCGGATGCTCCTCACCTACATATGATAAGCACACTTAGAACGTGTTCAATTAGACAATGCGAAGATGCACCTAACTATACTAACTCTATAAAATTCTCTCTATACTAGTAGCTTCTCCTTTCAATTTCTCTTTGATCTATGCTCCAAATTTCCAATTTCTTTGCATGAATCCTTCTTATATACATCAAGAAGTGTCCCCACATGCTTCCCATCATAATTTGGAGCTTGGAACTCAAAATGGTCGTTTTAGACCCTCAAACCCGAATGTAATGCATAGTCCAAACTGTGCATGCTTTTGCTCCAATTCTTTCTCCCACACTCTTCTTATCTCCCAATGTGGTCACCCATAAAATTTCATCGAATTCCGATATCGTTTGATGGGTGTTTTGGGTCAAAAACACCACCTTACAATCACTTTTTAAGGGGTTTTTTCACCCATTTCATTCTAAAACTTAACTCTTTCTTTCCTAGTGTTATATATCCTCAAACCTATCCATACAATTCATTTCAACCCATAAAAGAATGGGCATTCCATGAAAATCAATAGTGCCCTTCATATGTGTCTTACAATGTCTTACAATAGAATTGATTCAATTTCAATTCTAATCTTTTCATAGGATTATATGTCATCTAAACAACATGGAATCATACTTAAATCACCTCATTTCCATTGGATTGCTAGACTTCTCCATATGGCCTCACATGTCACAACACATACTAGATTCATTTCCTTCAAGTTTTGCATGTGGTTCTTTTAGACATATTATCAAACACCCTGCCTATAAAATTCATTTTAATAATTTCCAATTCAAAACCAACTCAATCTCCCTCTCTAGCCAACCCTAGTTCATCAATTTTAGTAGGTTTCTATGCCACCTACACATACTTTTAAGTCTCAAATAAATCATCTCTTAACATAGATAAAAACCTCTTATCAAAACCAACTTAATCATCATCAAAATAACCAACACAAACATCACAACAATAAACTCAAAAATGAGTAAACTAACCTTGATTGGTTTTGGTTCTTGCTTCTAGTTTGATTTCCTAGCTTAGGAAAGCTTGCTTGATTAATTAGAACCTTAAAAATTGATTGAACAAACTTGGATCACCACTTGCTAGGCTTGGCCGAACCAACTTTCTCCCTTCCTCATGTTTCTCTCTTTTCTCTCTTAGTTCTCACGATTTGGCTTTGTGAGTGGCGTGAATGGTCTCCAAAAATTGACCAAGTCTTGTTTATATAGTGATAACAATTCTATGAATGACCATTATGCCCTTTAGTGATTACTTCTTGATCCTTAACTATTGCTTATTCCATCTTGGCCCTTAATCATGTAATATTGTTTCACTTTAGTCCATGCATCACCTTAACTTATAAAACTCCAATGACAATGACCAATTTACCCTTATACTAATGCCCCAAACTTTTTAAAATCTCACTTGGCCATTAAAACTCTTGGTCCTTAATGCTTCTTTGAAAAATTGCTTTATTCTATTTAACTCCAATGGAAATAACTAAAATGCTCATTCTTGGAACTTGTTATAAAATCATATTCCATGACTTTTATCAAGTTCTCTACACAATTTAAAGACTTAAATTTGGCATTAGTTACTTGTTTTATAATCTTTTTCATCTCTTTATTGAACATTTTAAAAAATTTGCTTATCTCACTCTATGCTCCCAACTTAACTTGACTACTTCTACCTATCTAGTCATGTATGCGAATGAGGGTTTACACGACGCAACTAGCTCAAACTCGATCGGAACCAGCCGTAAAACACGACCAGAACTCGACCCAAAACGGAGTAGAAAATGCACAAATTGAATGACAACCAAGTTGCCATCCCGACCACTTGCAGAACGTAGCTCATGTCGACACCAAACTCGACCAGAATCGTGTACAAACCAGATCGATCGCCAAGCAGAAATGAAGATGAACCAGACGCAATCGACGATAGAATTGCAACTAATCGAGAGGGAGAGAGCGAGAGAGGAAGAGAGGAAGAGAGGAGAAGGAAGAGAGGAAGATCCAACCAAACCCAGGCCAAATCTGCCACTATAATAGCCCTAAACTAGTCCAAAATCGCGCTAAAAACAACTCGAACTAGAAACCAGAGGATGCACAAAATCAGATGACAGAATGAAGATGAAGCGAAGAGGAAGAAGATGAATTTGTGAGGAAGGGAAAGGGGGTAAATTATTCAAGCTTGGAAGTTGTTTTTGTTGATGTTTTGTTGGTGGATTTTACTACGATTTGTTTGTTGGTTGTTGTGAGTAAAAATGAGTTGAAATATAAGTGAATTGATGTTTATTGGGAAGCCTAGAAAACCAAGAAAATATCAATAATTTAAAGAGAAATCAAAACATGCACTAAACTAGTTTGAAGGGCGATTTCATAAATTAACCCATATTGCATCCGTTGAGTGTTTCGGATGACCCTAATGAGTTTAATTTGATGTGTTGAAGCTATTAAAAGTCAAATATTAAATTTAGAAATCGAAACCAAGAAAACGCCCAAAAATTAGTAGCGAAAACAACACATTTTTAGCCTAAAACGCTTACCTGATGACCGTTTCCTTCCGTACCAACACTAAGATTGACTAGAGCGTAAGTTGGGAAGGTGTTTGAAGTGAAAACGGAACAAAGAAAAGCCCTGAATAGGACTGTGAATAGTGTTGGCCTAAAGGGATCGAAATCGGACGATTTTCATTTCGAGCCTTCTAACGCGATTTCGTTAGTGCCAGAACGTCCCTTGGTGATAGTAAATAGGCTTCCAAGGCAAAGAAAGCGGAGTTCGGAAACCCTAGAATCAAGAAAGAAACCAAATATGGAGGTTTACACGTAAAAAGGGTCATTGGGGGACAATTGTGTAATTTTAGTTATTTCAAGTTTCCAAAAGTTGATGCGAACGTAAATTTATGTATCCATATGTTGTGTAGGTGATGAGGACGCGCAAAGATCGAGGCGAGAGGAGTAGGGGCTCTGTATGCACCATTTACAGTTATCTGTTTTTGTGAGTGAGTTTTATTTAAAGATTTTAAAAGTATTTCAAATTATTAAATTTGATTTGATAAGTAATTGCTTACTTGAATCTATTTTAAATACATTGATATGAGCATGAATTACAGCTTGAATGAGAATTTCAATTTATATGCATATGTGTGATTGTTGAAATGAAATTTCAGAAAACTAAGTTTTCTAGTTTGAATTGAGAAAAGAAAAGAAAAGTATTTTCAAAACCATTAGTTTACCCTTAGAGATTTTCATATCAGATTAAATCCGGCAGGTTTATCCCATATCAGTTGGCACAGTCCTAGGGGAGGGATGAGTCACAATCTTGGAGGGATAAATGTCCTAGTCTGTAAATTGAGTTGTCATTGCTGATGTGGGGTGGTGTTTCGTGTATTATGATTAGTGTTGGGAAATTCCGCACATAGCAACGAGATATCTCAGAGCTATCACGGTTGGTCCTCTACGTTGTATTATTCCTCTACGTTGGATTATTCCTCGTACTGAGGTCACGTGACCCCAGAGTTAGGGGTATTATGGTATTTTTGAAAGATATCGAGAAATAGCTTTGAAAGAAAAGTAAATTTGAAATAAAAGAAATTTTATGATTATTATTCAAGTTATTTAGGATTTTAAGTTACGAGTTTTGAATTTAAATGTGTGCTTGCATTTATAGATAAATTCTCTTGTTTAAATTGAGTTAAGAATTTAAAGTTTGAAATGTTTAAAGAAATAAGGAAAAATTACACTAAAGTACCTTAACATATCATATTATTACTTCAATGGTGTGAGTTTATCGTTAATTACAGATAAATACCCTACCATTAGTTGACTTAGTCATGCTTAACAGTTTGACAACATTTTTAGAATGAAATGACACAAGTGGCCTTATCATCTCTGTTTTCCTTCTTTCTCTTCTGCTTCTTATTCTGGGTTTCCGTGTTCATCACTCTCTCATTTTGTTTCTTCTCTTATTCTTCTTCTTCTTATTCTTCTTCTTGTTCATCATCATCTTCTTCTGGGCATCTGGGTTTGAACCCAGATTCGACTGGGTTTGTGTCAAGGAGTTCATGTAGTTATGAACCCAATCAAATCTGGCTTCATCGACCCAGATTCGACTGGATTCACAACGAACCCAGTCGAATCTGGGTTCGTCGAACCGGGGTTTGACTGGGTTCGTCGTGAACCCAATCGAATCTAGGTGAAGAACCTAGATTCGACTGGGTTCACAGTCATGAACCCATCAAACCATCATGAAATCCCTATCACCCTGAATCACGCATCCTCCTCATCACCACACAATCACCAAAAATACAAAAGTTTCGAACCCAGTTTTTTCGAACCCAAAATTCTTGAAAAACCGAGTCAACCCGATCAACTTGCCACCACAACCACCCTTAAATCAATATAGCACCCAAACAGCCAACTATTACCACCAGCAACCAACCATTACCAACCAACCACCACCACGCAAAAAGGAAAAAAAAAAACAAGAATAGAAGATGACGAAGAGAGGGAGGTTGACTGATGAAGTTGAAACTCAGTTTCTGGGTTCAAAGGAACCCAGATCTGGGTTCCTTCGAACCCTAGATCTAGGCTCAATTGGAACCCAGATTTGGGTTCCATTCGAACCCAGAGAAGAAGAAGAGCAGAAAAAGAAGAAGAAAAAGAAGAAGAAGACGAGCAGAGCAAAAGAAGAAGAAGAAGAAGATGAGCAAAAGAAAAAGAAAAAAAAGAAGAAGAAGAAGAAAGAGAGAGAGAGATTTTGTTTTTTAGAGAGAGAGAGACATTTTGTTTAAATAATATCCCAAATATCATTTTATATATAAAAAGACTGATTTACCCTTGAGATGTTAATTTTACCGTTAATTGATTTTTAATCAAACCAAGTCAAAACTATTTATGTGTAATTTAGATAAAACTCGTATCATAATTGTAATAATTCAATAGGTCTGAGTACTTTAGTGTAATTTGCCCAAGAAATAAAGATTGTTTTCAAATTTTTTCTGAGGAATACGTTTAGCAATCAGATTTTCAAAGAAAAAACAATTTATCACTCACTGAGCTTCTAGCTCATTATTTTTCTATTTTTATATAAAAACCTCCTCAGATACTTTCAGCAGGTAGCCAAGCAGTGACATTTCCTCCAACGGGCTAGCCAGCGCGATACGACTTTATTTTGAGCCGTCCATTTTTACATCAGTTATATTTTCATGTAATTTCCCTTTCGAATTGTATAAATAATTTGTAATTTTATAATTATAAGTTCGTAATTGTTTTTAAATTTTTTTTTATTTAAATGTGGCTTATTAAATTTTGATTGGATTTTATTAAGTTGATTTGAAAAATTAAATGCATGTTGGATGCCTACGGCAGCCAGAAGTTGGGTTGGTGTTGAATTTTAGTCGAAGTGTGATTTTTTCGTAAATAGGTTTTTCTAGAACGTAAAAAATGCAGTCATTATGCTGCCAAAATTTTGTTAGAAAATGAGTTTAAAAATCGAAAAAAATTAAAATGAGTTTAAAAATCGAAAAAAATTTCTATGCCTTTTCAATTTTAAAGAATACCAACCCAATAATGTTTTAAAAAGTATTAGAAAGTTTAGGGTTCACTCCACGAGTTTCGCTTAGCTCGACGAGTCGGGTCTGAGAGGGATCTGTTGGGGCGTCTGATGTGACCTACCGGATTATAACTAAAGGTATCCGGATCGAATCGCGTCGAACCCAATTTTTCATTTTCTTTCCTCTATTTAATTCCAATTAAACTCAAAACTCATTCCAAATCCATCAAACACCAAATCAAGCCCATTTACACTACATTTTTCCATTTTGCCATGCACTATACAACACACCCACAATTATTTTCTCATTTCTAATTGCACCAATCAACTTAATTTTGTGCCAAAACATAATATAACCATATTACACATTTAAATAAACTCAAGCTCATGCACAAACATAACTTTACCATACACTAACATGCATTTTCAACCATCCATACTGATAGGACCCAATCCGAATTCACTCTATACTAGTATCCGGAGGGTCTTGCCTGACACTTCGATGGAATCCTCTTAAACCCTATAATAAGGCTAAAAGAAATCCGTGGAGCAAACCCTTAAAATCTTTTAATCTTCCTTCACTTTCTAAAGCTACAATCCAACTTCTCCCACAAACATACTTTAAAACTTCCTTTCCATTCTCAAGCAATTTTAATTCATGTAAAATCATAATGCATAACTAAATTCTTATAAGCAGTTAATTGAGAAAAACAAACATTTTTCACCACTTTAATAAAATTTACAAAACTTTATACAACTTAAAAAACATATGAGTATAAATATTTCTTTTAAGAGCCACCAAAATATGTCATGAAATACAAACAAAATAAGTGGCCTTTAACTTTTATATAACATGCAAAATGTTCATGCAAAAGAAGCAATTTTATATAACATGCGAAATGTTCATGTAAAAGAAGCAATCGTCAAATCTGTGCTCACCTATTTCAACGGAGGAGATCTTGTGCCTTGGTCACCCATATTAGTACTTGAAGAGGTTTTGGAAATAAAACAAAAAAAGAGTAAGCTTATTGAAGCTCAGTAAGTGCTCGTGAGTTTTAGAATAATAGCATTTTCTGTACTAAAATATCTCCATTAAAACATTTGAAATAAAGTTCCATTTCTTCAATGCTCAATTCAAACCTCATATATTGCATAGCAAAATAGATACATTTACTAACATAAAATGTACATAAAGCTTTCGCTAAAAACTAGTAAGGATGAGCATAACATAAAGCTACAAACGGTTGCAAAATTCCTTACGAAATGAAATGGTAAGATTCATAAAAATAGCTTATTTTCTTAAGCTAACTTTTTGCATTCTAAAATGCACCAATTATACCCCATAATGCTTACAATTACGCGATAGCTAGGCCAATGCTAATCGACGTGGAGTCACTTGGTGATTTTGCTACTAACACCATCTGTGATGCTTACAAAGACATCTCAACAACTACGTGTGGAATTTCTACATCGCAATGCGTAGCGTGAGACAACATCCCACACACATAAAGGCAACACGACAGACTCTGTTCCCCCCAAAGTTAGTGACGCGACCCCTCCATGACTTTGCCATACACGTGTGGGACATACCGGCTGGGTCTATAAATCTTATATGGGTGGGTATACATTTGGCCTTTGAAAACTTATATGTATATAAATCGTTTTTGCATTAAACATTTGAATCTACAAATCTCACTTTGGTTTGCATAATCATAAAATATAGCCTCATTTGCTAAAAATGCTTAAAACTAAAACTTTGGATTTCATTTCTAAACAAGGTTTTCATTTGTGAAATCATAAATGCTAAAATTTTAGTACAAAACATCATATCTATCAAAATGCTCATTTCAAATTCTAAAATGGCAAGCTTACTATAAAATGTTTAATATTTCAAACAAGTACAACTTTTATAAAACTATTTTCACACTCACTTGGATTCAAGCTTCGTATAGGGAGTTTCAAATGCCTTGCCTTGCTCCGCTTGCCTCCTCCTCACCTACACATCACATTTTCGCTTAGTATATGCTAAATTTAACTTCACAAAACTCACTACATTACTTCTAACTCAACTAACCCTATTGAAACTCATTTTGCCTATAAGCTTCTCTTCTTGGTTTCTACTTAACTAAAGCTTTAAAATTCCGATTTCTTTCCATAAATCCTATTATTCTCACCTAAGAACACCTCCATATATCCGAAATAATTTTCTGAGACTCGAAACAAAAATTGGTCTTTTTAGACCTCTTTTGGCCGAATAGTAGCTAGGGATTGCTCCCTAGCTTTTCTTTTCTCCATTTTTGCTCCATTCATCTCCCTAACTCGTACTTAGATCGGTCCAAAAATCAATTAGAAAAGAAACACCGTTGAGTGAAGGTTTCTAACTAAAACACCTTATTTTCACTACTAATTTATGGGTATCTTTTCCATTTTTCATTTCTAATCTCCACTTTCTTTTCCTTAGTGTTATTCATACTCAATTATACTCATACAACTCATTCAAACACATAGGGAAAGTGGTTTTACATGATAACCACTAATGCCCTTCCTTTAGGCTACATGGTGTGTGTTGTCTAATTTCATTTTTAACACTTTCATAGGTTTCTCTAATATAAATTCAACCTGAAATCATACTTAAAGACATCAAATCTCATTGGATTCCTACACCCCTCACTATGGCTTTGTATGCCTTAACACACACCATGTTCATTTTATTCAAGTTTTTCATGCTTAATCTCTTATGCATTTCATCAAACACTTAATCTACAACTTATTTAATTGAAATCAAATTCAAGACCAACTTAGGGTCTCTCCCATACAAACCCTAACTTATCATCTTTTAAGTGATTCCATGTCTTCTACTCTTACTTTAAGTCTCTAAATGCTGAACTCATGATATACATGAAAACTCCCATCAAATACCAACTCAAACATCATCACTAATTACCATTCAAATGAGTTCAAAAGTGATAACTAACCACTTTTATCTTGATTTCTTGCTCTTAACTTGTTCTTCTAGCCTAGGTTGGCTTGAAATCTTGATTTGGAACTTGAAAATAGCTTGAACTAACTTGTTTTCCCTTTGACTAGCTTGGCCGAACTCACCCCTTGCTCTCTCTCTTTGTCTCACGTTTTTGCTTCTCCAAAATTAGCTAAGTGTTGAACACTTCTTATATTTATACTTCCATCTTTTTCTAAATAACAATCATGTCCTAACACATTTGCTTTTTGTCCTTAAACTTTTGTTTAATTCCATCTTGACCCCTAATATGTAAACTTGGTTCCAATTAGTCCATATGTCACACTTAATAATCATTTAATGCCATTTTACTTTTATATCTATTAAATCTCCAATTGGGCTCAATCAATTCCTAAAAATTCTCTACACTCTTAAAACACTTTCATTGATCATTTAGGATCTCAAAACATCACTTAGGGACTAGTACTAAGGACATCATAAATAGAGTTGAGGGTTTATAATTTCAAATCTCCTTAAAAAAATTTTCATCCTCGAAATTTAAATTACATACCTAGCTCAAATAAATGTGGGTATTGGGCACACATCTACTCTTCATGTTCCCATGTAGCTTCCTCGGATCCATGATTCTTCCACAACACTTTCACTAACGGAATTACTTTGTGGCGCAACACTTGTTCTCTACGATCTAATATCTCCATTGGTTCCTTCTCGTAGGTTAGGTTCTCATTTAATTGCACCGATTGCTCTCTCAATATGTGTGAAGGATCGGCCACATACTTACGAAGCATGGAAACATGGAGACGTCATGAATCGTAGCTAACTCTAGTGGCAACTACAACTGATATGCCACCTCTCTAACTCTTCCCATTATCTCGTACTGCCCAATGTATCGTAGACTTAACTTCCCACGCTTTCCAAATCTTAATACACTCTTCCATGGTAAAACGCGCAAGAAGACTCTATCGCCCACTTGAAACTCTAAGTCTCTTCTATGATTGTCCGCATAGCTTTTCTGCCTGTCACTTGCTATCTTTAGCCTTTCTCTAATAACTTTGATCTTTTCAGTTGTGGCATTGACAATCTCAAGGCCAATTAGTTTTCTGTCACCCACCCATCCCAACAAACCGAGGTTTTATACTTTTTACCATATAAGGCTTCATATGGCGCCATGTCAATGCTAGATTGGTAGCTGTCGTTGTACACAAACTCTATCAGAGGCAGGTGGTTATCCTAGCTCCCTTTAAACTCCATTACATATGCTCTCAATATATCTTCTAGGGTTTGGATGGTTCTTTTAGATTGGCCATTTGTTTGTGTGTGAAAGGTCGTACTAAAATTCAACTTTGTGCCCAAACACCTTCTGTAAGCTCGGCCAAAATCTAGAGGTAAACCTCGAATCTCTATCTGATACGATAGACATCGGTATGCCAAGCAATCGCACAATTTCATTTATGTACAACTGAGCTAGCTTATCCAATGAGTAGTTATTTCTGATTGTTAGGAAGTGAGCGGACTTTGTCAATTTATTAACTATCACCCAAATGACATCATGTCTGCTTTGACTCCGTGGAAGCCTTACCATAAAGTCCATTGTGATTCTCTCCCATTTCCATTTCAGGATGGGCAAGGGTTGTAACAAACTTGTTGGTTTTTGATGTTCAGCTTTAATCTATAAGCAGGTTAGGAATCTAGAAACGAACTCTGCTATATCTTTCTTCATTCCTTTCCACCAATAGTGATCCTTTAGAGTACGATACATCTTAGTGCTTTAGATGCATGGCGTAAGCTGAAGAGTGTGCTTCTTCCATGGTTTTTTTCTTTAAGTCTTCTACACCTAACACACATAATCTTTGTCCCAAAACCAAAGTTTCATCATCGCTCAATGAGAAAGTACTATGTTGCCTAGCCTCTATTTCACTCCTTATTTTCATTAAGTAAGGATCTCTATTTTAGAGCTCTCTAACTTGATCCACTAAAATAGCATGGACATGAAATGCAGCTAAAAATGCTCCTGAATCTGTCATCTCCAATCTAACGCCCATGGATCTCAACTCCACTAATAATGGCAAGTGTTATGCTTTCAGCTGGGCTACTAAACTTGAGGGTTTTCGACTTAATGCATCTGCCACCATATTAGCTTTGCCAAGGTGATACTTGATCGTGTAGTCATAGTCCTTAATGAGTTCTATCCATCTTATTTACCTCATATTTAACTCTTTCTATGTGAACAAGTACTGTAGGCTCTTATGATCAATAAAGATCCTACAAGTGACTCTATACAATTAATGCCTCTATATTCTCAAAGCAAACACTACAGCTGCAAGTTCTAAGTCATGTGTTGCATAATTTTGCTCATGCTTTTTCAACTATTTAGATGCATAAGCTATCACTTTTTCATGCTGCATTAATACACAACCTAAACCTTGTCTGGAGGCGTCACAATACACTGTAAATCCATCTATCCCTGATGGTAGTGTAAACACAAGTGCTGAGGTCAATCTTTTCTTTAACTCTTCAAAACTGCACTGGCATTCTTCTGTCCACTCGAACTTCTCTTTTTTTCGTTTCAACTTGGTCAAGGGAACAACTATTTTTGAAAACCTTTCCATGAACTTTTTATAATATCCGGTTAATACCAAGATGCTTCTAACTTCTGTCACGTTTGTGGGTGGTTGCCAATGTACTATGACTTCTATTTTCTGTGGATCTACAGATATTCCTTCCATTGAAACAAAATGACCCAGAAATGCCACTCTGTCCAGCCAAAACTAGCACTTGCTAAACTTAGCATAAAGTTGGTGTTCCCTCAAGGTTTGTAACACAACTTTCAAGCGTTCGGCGTTGTCCTCTCAGCTACCTGAATATATCAAGATGTCATCTATAATTACTATTACAAACTTGTCTAAGTAAGGTTTGAAGACTCTGTTCATTAGATCCACAAAAGCTGCTGGGGCATTCGTCAATCCGAACGACATCACTAAAAACTCATAATGCTCGTAGCAAGTCTTGAAAGTCGTCTTAGAAACATCTTCCTTGCGGATCTTTAATTGGTAGTACCTTGATCTTAAATCAATCTTAGAAAACACTTTGGCTCCCTAAAGTTGAGCAAACAAATCATCTATCCTTTGAAACGGATATTGGTTCCTTATGGTTACTCTATTAAGTTGTCTGTAGTCTATACATAATCTGAGGCTTCCATCTTTCTTCTTTACAAACAGTACAGGAACTCCCTAAGGCAATGGACTCGGCTTAATAAAACCTTATTTATCAATTCCTCAATCTGGACCTTCAATTCCTTCAATTCTACTGGGGCCATCCGGTATGGGGCTATAGAAATGGGCTCTGTACTCGAAGCCAACTCTATTTCAAACTCTATCTCTTTACTTGGTGGTAGCCCTGGAAGGTCATCTGAAAACACATCTAAAAATTCTCTAACCATTGGAACCTTTTCTAACTTTAACTCATTATTCTCTGGTTTCATTACATAAGCCAAGTATCCCTGACACGCTTTTCTAAGCATTTTGCTAGCTTTTACTGCACTAATCTTACTAGTAGGGAGCATCTTCCTCACACCACAAAAGACCACCTCTAGTTCCCCAGGTTTGATGAATCTAACTTCCTTCTTGTAGCAATCTACCGTGGCATGGTGTTTTGATAGCCAATCCATCCCCAATATGACATCAAAATCCTGTATATCTAGTAGGATCAGATCCGTCTGAAACTCTTGACCAGCTATAACCACTTTACTACCCGTATAGACTTTTTCTTAAAGGAGTGTATCTCCAGCAGGAAGGGATACTACCATACTACAATCTAATGGCTCATTTTCAATTCTAACTTTGTAGTAAAATTTGCAGAAATAAAGGAGTGTATAGCCCCTGAGTCAATCAACACATAAGCATCAGTATCAAACAAAGAGATAATAGCCGTGATGACCTCAAGAGTAGCATCTGCTTCTTGTTGGGTAACTGTATACACTCTGGCTTGACTACGCGGTCTACCAAGCTATCCTCTAGGTGGTAAACGTCTACTAGCTGCTTCACTAGGCTGATCTGCACAAGTGGATCCTCTACCCTGAGGGCTTCTCCTCTCTGGTCCATGACCTCATTAGACTATCCTAGGTTAGTAGTTCTAGCCTTTGGTTTATTGGAGGAAGCTATGTCGGGACAATCCTTTATAAAGGCCCTCTTAACCATATCTATAACATACATTGCTACCCCTGAAACACTTGCCCAGATGGGCCTTTTCGCATTTCTTGCACGTCGGCCAATTCTTTCATTCTTCTTCAGTACTCCTGAACCCTACTGATTGCCTTACTGAACTCTGACTAGATTGGGCCCCATGGCTTTGTCTACTGCTAGATGACCACGTTGATTTCTCTCCAGTTTTCATAGTGTAAGCCCCAAAATTTCATGAATAATATTTTCATAAAAATAGTGATTTTCGAATGAATAATAGCTTTTGGGATGAATTGTAGTTTTTCGAACGGAATAGTATTTTCGAAGGAATAGTGATTTTTCTTAAAAATGAACCAAGTGAATTACAAGTTTTGGAATAAGTAATAGAGTATAATGAAACTGAAACGAAGTGAAAATGAATCCGTTTAGATAGTTTTTAAGGGCTACAAATGTGATTTAACAAAAATGCTCTTATGGACGGAAAGGTGAATATTGTTAATCTAAACTCTGTTAGAATTTTTCAAAGCATGAGATTAAATGTTAAGACAACTAATAAGAGTATTACATGGTCAATTTGATTATTAGGTGACCATGGAATATTTTTGTAATTATTTAGAGACAAATAGGGATAATTCTGAATCCAACCGGAATTTTGAAAAAATTTTCGGATTCAAAAAATTTTGAAAATGGTCTAAATGAGTATTTAGATGCACAATAGATAATTTAGAAACCCAAATGACCTTTCAAAAGAAATTCGAATTGAAATAAAATCAATCTGAAAATCATTGAAGACGATTTAGTGATTTACGGAGAGCTAAAAAGGGGCATAGAATGACTTTTAAAAGTCCCTAAGGCTATTTGGAGTATGTATGTAGTCCAAATATAGGCCCCAGAGAATTTTGCTAGAATTTCGAAAAAATACCGGAAAAGCTGAATCTGGGCATTTTGGAAAGTTCAAATGCATAAAGATAAGAAATGATAGACATGTGGGGCAAGCAACCATAGAAAAGTGACAAGTGGCAAAGAGATAAGGATGAGGACATTTGTCAAGTTTCTAATGGATAGCAATTTGGTAATTCTAGGCAAAAGTAAGGGTAAAATGGTCATTTGAATTATATATATATAAATTGACCCATGAAATGAAATGAAAGAAGAGAGGATTCAGCCAAAAGGAGAAGAAGTCATGCAAAACCGAAAGAGAAGGAGAGAAACTGTGAGAAGAAAAGGAAAAGAAATAAGAAGAAGGAAGAAGAAGAAGAAGAAGAAGAAGAAAAGAAAGAGGTTCCAAGGTGTTTCCATCAATCTCTTTTCCTTGTTTTCATCAAGAAATAGTCATGAAAAAGTGAAGAGAAGTTGTTGGTAAGTAAGTTAATGTTATGGTTAGTTTGCTGGGTTTTTAAGAATTTATGATTAATTAAGTTCTTGATAAATTTTATGGTATATTTAGGAGTTGATTAGCTTCAAATTGAGATTAGAAAGCAAAGGGAGCTTCAAGGAGTTGTGATCAAGGAAAATTAGTAAGGTAAGTTTAGGGTTTTATGGTATAATGTTATGAAATTTAATGGATTGTGATTTTTAGGCTTTGGTTGATTTATTGATGTTTAAATGATGCATTTGGATATGATTTTTGAGCTTGGAATGAAGAGAATGCATTAGTTGTGTGCATATTAGTATGTGGACAAAGTGGGAATTTGATGTAATTTTTCTAAGTGAGTTCAATTGGTTGGATGTTTGATTATTGAATGATTTTTAAAGTGTTTTAGGTGAAATTGATGTGATTAGAATTGAAGAAAATGAATAAAATGAGTAGTTGTGTTATATAGTAGCATGTGGCTAATATGAGAATTTTGGTGTAATTGAATGTCTTTTGAGTTATGGATGAGTTTATATGAGAATTTATATGATATTGAGATGATTTATTGGAAGAAAAATCAAATGTATGAAGATTTAGGTTGTATACTAGTGTAGGGTCAAGTTATGATATGTATGTGTTGTGTTGATTTTGATGCTTGAATGAGTTGTATGATGTATTGATATGAAATTGAAGTGATTGGATTAAAAAAGAATATAAGAAAATGAAGTTGATAGGCTTAAGGTGGTGTTTGGCCATGATTATGTAATTTTGCTAGATTATGGCTTTTGAATGGTTTTGATGGGTTGATTGATGAAATGTGATGTGTAGATGATGAAATTAATGTGAAATGGAAAGAAAATAAAATGAATGAGTGGATGGGCATGCATACTAGTGTATGGCCAAGTCATGTTTGTGTACAAGCTTCAATTAGTTTAATGTGAGATATGGTTTTATTATGTTTTGACAAAGATTTAAGTTTATTAGTATTCAAAGGAATGAAAGAAAATGGAATAGGAAGTCATGGGTTAGTACTTGGTCATGCCATGAAAAGTAGGTATGCAATTGCCACTTGATTGTTCTTATATGTTTTAGTGATGTTTAGTAGATATTTAAGAGTAATTGTGTAAAAAAAATCAAGAAAATTGGATGTTAGGATGTTAATTTAAAGATGTGTCAAGAATGAGATAGTATTGTACATAACTTGTTAAAGATGGTTTAAGTGGTAATTCTAATAAATTTTATGCTAATGTATGGCTTATAGGGGAGGCGGAAGCACAAACGGAGCCTTTAAGACATTGCTTAAGTAGTGGAAAAGAAAGTTGTGAGTGGATAGTTTTAGTTTATTTCAATTTATTTTCTTATTAAGTTTTTATAATATATTACAGTGAGTTTGAGAATTTTTAAAGTTTATGAGATTTATTTGATGATAATTAGTTATTGCAAAACTTATTTCAATTGTAAGTTATGATATTGAATTGACTAAATTTTTAGTATGTTAGCATATTTTTTATGATGTATGTGAGCTTTTATTTTTACGTTATAATATATATGATTTAGTAGTAAAGCAAATTATCAAGTTTTAGGCATTTGCCTTAGGAAGATTTTGATTTTATTAAATGTATTAGTTTTTGATATTTTAAATATTTAGAAAGAGAATTGCTTTTAGTGTGTCTTTTAGACACAACATGTTATAATGTTGTAGCATATATGTTTTGAGTAAAAGTATTAATAAATTTTAATACTTGATGAGATTGAGTATTTCGAAAGTAAAGAAAATACCTTAGTATTTCTAAAAGCAAAAGAGAAAGTTTTTAGTATTTTCAAACGAAAGAAAATGATTTAGCATTGGAAAAAGTAAAAGAAAGTTTTCAAAGGCCAATGGATCACCCATGTTAGAAAATATGGAATTGACGGAAAAAGAAAGAAAAGCAAGTTAAAGACCCAACCGTAGAGCCCTATGTGTATGTTGCAAGTATTGGGGGCGTGTCACTAGTATTGGGGGATTGAATGGCTTGTTCCACCCTGAGTTGTCAGAGTTGGGGCAGAGTCTATAGAGTCGCCTCCACACATGTAGGGTGATATCCCACGTCACTTATGTGATGTAACATTTCATTTTGTGGTGGTGGGGGGTCTTTTAGAGTCACGGTGAGCGGTGCTAGTTTAGTCGCCACATGACATCACATTGTGCGGTGCTAGTTTAGTCGGCATGTGACTATGTTTTTCACTCACATCATACAATGCTAGTTTACTCATCATGTGAGTTTATAGCTTCCTTGGGTCCAATTGGTGCATTTTAGAAAAAGAAGCCAAGCAAAAGCATTTGTAGATTTTAAAGCTTGATGATATTTTAAAAATCTGTACTTTATATAATTTCTAGCCATCACAAGTGAAGTTTTCCCATTTTATGCTTGGCATAAATATAGAAAGATGATTTTATTTTTAGTAAATTATAGATTTTATGAACCGAAAAGATTTGGAAAAAAATGATTTTAAATGATCATTGAAGATTTTATGATTTATTCTAGTAGATTATATCTTTTATGTATTCAACAGTAGATATATGCTTTTATTATGTTTTATCTATGCATATGAGTTTCTTGAATCTATTTAAGAAGATATGTGATTTTAGCGAGTTATTTAGAAACTTCCTTTAAATTTTTAGGAGGTATTTTAGTAGAAAAAGATTATTCACCACTCACTGAGCTCCATCAGCTCACCTTTTCCATTTTGATTTGAAAAACCTCCGCGGTGCAGGAACGTGTGCTCACTGTGCCAGACCTCCTACATGGGACTAGGTGAGCCAACTTCGACACGATGCATTTTGAGATATCATATTCATGTATAGTTTTCATAGTTTATAAATGTATATATTTATAAAGAATTTTGATGCATATATTTTATAAATAATGTTTTAAAATTTATATCAAATTTTTATTTTAGTGAAATGGCTTTGAGTTTTATTTAAAAGCATGATTGTGGTTGGATTGTAGAAAATGATTTTAGGGCCTGAGGCCTAGAAGTTGAGAATTGATTTGCTATAGAAGTGTTGAAAAGTATTTTTGAAACTTTTGCAGGGCAGCATGTTTAGAAAATAATCGTTATGCAGAACAAATTTCCATAAATCCATTTGTAAATGATTGAAACAAAAAAAAAAAAAAAAAAAAAATTTCTCACGTTTCTGCAGTTTAAAGAAGTTTTAATAAAGTACAGAAAAGATTTAAAAATGTAGACGGCTTAGCTTTAAGGGAACTTTCCAGCTGGATTAGATATCCTCTGGAGGGCTACTGTGAGGTGGCCGGCAAGTCACCTAAGGAATGAGGCCTGTCAGGTGGTATTAGAGCAAAGGTTTTGTGTTATTTTGAATTACGATTTTCGAAAACTTTTAAATGTTTGCCTTTACGATGAGATTTCCTAAGACTGCATCCTTGTGTTTTTAATTTTTATACAATAAATAATTTTAGTCATGTTTGAATATTACATTTCCTAGCATCATGCATCGTCGAATTAACCTCACCACTAGAAGGGCAGCTGTTGAGATGCCTGCACCAGAAGAAAAGCGCGTTGACGAGTTGGTCAGCAGTTTTAGCAAGGTGACTGTAAATATTAGATAAAGTTATAGATTGAGTTTGAAGTAAATGTGAAAGATAAAGGAATGAGATAGAAAGATATTTTAGTGATTAGAGATTTTCTTGATGCGCTTAGATGATATAAACTCAAGTTGTGATTGGTTAGAATAGATATAATGTTATTTGTTTGATTACCATTTAGTGCAAAAATGAAGAGCTTGGAAATAGCGATATTATGAATCATAAAAGTGATGGAATTAACTAGATGGATAATATGTAAGTGAAGTAGATCATGCATGATTCAAAATTTTGAGTTTAGATAACATTTTGATTGATGGATAGTATGTGATGAGATTTAGTTATTATATATGGATATAATTCTCTATTTTGAGCACAAATGAAATTTAAGGATTTCAACCTCCCTTAGAGAAATTTTTAAAGTTAAGTGTTTATATCGAATCTATTTGTTATTAATTATATAAGTAAGGTATTGTTGTTGAACTAGTAGAGTTACGCAGCGAAAGCGTAGAGTATATTCTTTAGTTCAAAAACATTCATGTTTATTAGAATCAAAATCAAGATATGAAACCTTAGACTGTAAGTTTGAGATAATGAAGAGAGACTAAAAGACATTCCGGTAGTTAAGAAATTTTCGGATGTATGCTCCCAAGGGACACTTCCGATGTACCACCCGAGAGGGAATTTAGTGAATATGACCAGAAATTGTAGTGTTCATTACATTTGAATTGGCTACTGATTTAGGATTGATGCGAATAATTGGCGATTGAGTTTTGAAATGATTAGATGATATGATTTTATGATTTGAGTTGTTAAAACAGATATGACATTATTATGTTTAATAACTACTTAGCATAAAGCGTAAATTTTGATAATGGTGATAGTAGGAATCACAAAAGTCATAGAGTTCATTAGAAAGATAACAGGTAAGTAAGATGGATCCTGTACGATTCAGATTTTTGACGTTTAGATAATCCACTAACTTATGGACATGATAAAATGAGGTTGAGTTAGTATATATGGACATGATTGTCTATTTTTTTTTTATTAATATAGATAATATTTGAGGATTTAAGTCATTTCTTGAAGATTTTGGAGTTAAGTGTGAATCGTGATGAAATAGTAAAATTTTGTAGCAAAAGTGTGATACGTAGCCTTTAATTTAAGAAATTCATGTTTGTTAGATTTGATATTTGAATTACGATACAATAGATATCAACTTTGAGATTATTGAATGAAATTTATAAGAATGTGATATAGCTTTGGTGTCATAGGATATAATCCTTGAATGATTCATCATTTCTAGAAGAATGGATAGAAAATGATCGAAAAGTGTAATTTATAGTTAATTAGTAGATATTGATTCAGTATTTGAAAATTTCATATATGGAATAATTTATCAAGTCTGACTATCCCTAAAAGTGATAGAAAGGAAAATAACTATTATTAAGAATAATCAGAATTGCAGTTTATTAGAATGATACTAGTATAATTGCAGTTGAAAATAAAATCACTATGATTAGTAGCGAGTAAGTACTAGCAAAGACGTTAAAGCGAGATACCTCAAATTAAGATTGTTTGAAAATTTCGAAGATGAAAATTTTATAAGGAGAGGTGAAATTGTAAGCCCCGAAATTTCATAAACAGTATTTTCAGAAAAATAGTTATTTTTGAATGAATAGTAGCTTTTGGGATGAATAGTAGTTTTTCGAACGGAACAGCATTTCTGAATGAATAATGATTTTTCTAGAAAATGAACCAAGTGAATTATAAGTTCCGGAATAAGTAATAGAGTATAATCAAATTGGAACAGAGTGAAAATGAATCCGTTTGGATGGTTTTTAAGAGATCCAAAGGTGATTTAATGAAAATACCCTTATGGACGGAAAGGTGAATATTGTTAATCTAAACTCCGTTAGAATTTTTCGAAGCATGGCATTAAATGTTAAGACAACCAATTAGAGTATTACATGGTCAATTTGATGATTAGATGACCATAAAATATTTTTGTAATTATTTAGAAATAATTAGGAATAATTCTGAATCCGACAAGAATTTCGAAAAGATTTTCGAATTCAGAAAATTTTGAAAGGGGTCTAAATGAGTATTAAGATACTCAAGAGATAATTTAGAAACCCAAATGACCTTTCGAAAGAAATTCGAATTGAAATGAAATCAATCTAGAAAGCGTCGGAGACGATTTAGTGATTTATGAAGAGCCGAAAAGGGGCATAGAATAACTTTTAAGAGTCCCTAAGGCTATCTGGAGTATGTATGTAGTCCAAATATAGGCTTCAGAGAATTTTGCTAGAATTTGGGAATAACCTTAGCCTTGAATTAAACAGAAGTGCTTCAAATTGACAATTGCAAAAATGAGTTCCACCCATATTGATAACAGCTCAAGGAGTTCCAAACTTGGTGAAGATATTCTTTTGCAAGAATTTAATTTCATTACCACTAGAGCATCATTGGTACGAGATGTTATAGTTGACAGCTACCAGAATATATTGATTTTGAAAAGATGGCGGAAATGGACCCATGAAATTAATACCCCATACATCAAATAACTCTACTTCCAAAATATTTTGTAAAAGCATCTCATTCCTTTTTGAAAGATTCCCTGCCTTTTAACATCTGTAGCAATGTTACACAAATCTTCTTGCATCCTCAAAAATTATAGGCCAATAAAACCCAAATTGCAAAACTTTCACTGTTGTTCTTTCTCTTCCAAAATGACCTTTGTAATCAGATGAATGGTAATGATAAAGAATATCCTTTGTATCTTCGTACAAAACACATCTTCTTAACACTTGATCTGCACATTGTCTAAACAAATAGGGATCATCCTAAACATATCTTTTCACATCATATAGAAATCTTTTCTTTTGCTAAAATGATAAATCTGAAGGTAAAACACTACACACTATATAGTTCACATAATCAACATACCATGGAACCAACTCATCTTCACAAGTAAAAAGTTGCTCATCAGTGAAATTCTCATTGATTGTAGTTTCTTCAAAGATTTTTCCCTTCCAATCTTGACAAGTGATCAGCCACTTGATTCTCTATTCCCTTTTTATCTTTGATCTCTAAGTCAAACTCCTGCAATAAAAGTATCCAAATGATCATACAAGGTTTTGAATCTTTCTTTGTTACCATATACTTTACAAATGTGTAATCTGTATAGACTACCACTTTTGACCCTATAAGATATGGCTTGAACTTATCAAATATGAACACTACTATTAGCAATTTTGTAACACCCTGAAATTATTAAGCATGAATATCATTTTTATTATTATTATGATTATTGAGATTTGGCATGCAATAGGTAGATTAAGTGTGAATGTATATATCGTAAACCCTCAATTCTATTTAGGGTTTCCTTAGTAATAGTCCTTAAGTGATATTTTAGGACCCTAAACGATTAATGAAAGTGCCCAAAGAATGAAAGGAACTTTTAGATATTGATTTAACCCAATTGAAGGATAAATAGGAAGGATCATATAGTAAATGACTTTAAGAGATTATTAAGTGTGATAAGGGACTAAATTAAAACAAACAAATCATATTTGGGGTCAAGTTAGAATTAAGCCAAAGTTGAAGAACAAAAACCAAATTGTCAAGGACATAATTGTTATTTTTGGAAAAGATTAATACATAAACATTGATTTGTGCATTCTCTTGTCCAAATAAGAAGCAAAACCGTGAAACCAAAGCCAAAACCAAGACCAAAGAGAGAAGGGAAGAGAATTCGGCCAAGGCAAGAGCAAAAGGTGATCAAGTGAGTTCTAAGCCACTTTCAAGTTCCAAATCAAGTTTTCAAGTTAATCCAAGCTAGATAATCAAGTTTAGAGCAAGATCCAAGTGAAAAGAGGTTAGTTTTCATCACTTTGAAATTGTTTGAATGATGGTTGTGTTGATGTTTGGGTTAAGATTTTGGTTAGTATTTGATGTGGGTTTTTATTTATGATAGGAGTTAAGCATTTGGAGACCAAAACCAAGAATGGATCATGTAGAGTTATGGAAGTTTGATGTGTTAAGGTTTACATGGAAAGACCCTAAGTTGATTTGAGTTGTGTTTGAATGAAACAAGTTGTTTGTTAAGTGTTTGATCAAATGCTTGAATGAGTTATCATGAAAAATTTGAAAGAAATGGACTTGGTGTGTGTTAGACCATGAAAGGCCATAGTGAGGGGTCTATGATACCAACGTCATTTGATGTTCTTAAGTATGATTTCATGTTGAAATCATGTTAGAGAAACCTATGAAAAGGTTAGAAACTAACGTAGTTAAGTTACATTGTAAAGGCTATATGAAGGGCATAAGTGGTTATCATGTAATGCCACTTCCTTTATGTGTTTAAATGCATTGAATAGTATAACAGAGTGTTAATAACCCTAAGGAAAAGAGAATTGAGATTAGAAAGGAAAAATGGTAGAGTTGCACCCAGATTAGTGTCAAAAAAAGGGGTTTTTAGCTAGAAATCTTCATCCGATGGTCATTTCTTTTCGAATCAACTTTTGGACCGACCTAAATGTGAGTTAGGAAGATGAATGGAGCAAGAATTGATGAAAGAAAATCAATGGGATGAGGGCTGCATAGCATTCTGCCAAGGAGGGTGGAAAAATGTCATTTTTTGTTTTGAGCTTCAGAAAATTATTTCAGGTATATGGGTGTGTTTCTAGGTGAGAATAAATAAGATTCATGGAAAGAAATTAGAATTTTAAAGTGTTGGTTAAGTACAAACCAAGAAGAGAAGTTTAAAGGCGAAATGTGGTTTAATGGAAATTAGTGAGGTGTGAAAGTATTTGGATTAATTAGGATTAGTAAATCATGCGTTTTGATTTATGGAACTAGCTTTTATTGATTATCTATGTGTTCTTGAATAATCTAGGAGAGAATGTAGCTCAAGGAAGCCAAGAAAAAGGAAAAGAGAAGGTGTAAGCTTCCATTGAAGAATGAAATAAATCAAGGAAAAGAGGTCAAAGGTTGGTGTACATTTAATTTGAATTTTTGGCTTTAATTGTATGATTATAATTATCTAAAAGGTTAATATTTGAGTCGTTTAATCAACTTGATTTGTTAACCATGTGTGAATGTGTATTTTGAATGACTACGTTGGTCAAATGGAGAATGTGTTTGAATGATTAATGGAATTTTTCTTTATAGAACAGAATGTGTGACTATTATATGTACCCATGTGAAATATTAAAGGAGCCCTAGTAAATCTGAGTATTGGTAGGTGGGGATTGGAATTTGGCATGCCAATAGGTTTATTATAGCAGTACTGCGTCAATATATTTTGAAATAAAAATAAAAATCAATAATTTAGGGACCATGAGAGGCACCGAGTGTCCGATTCTAGATGATTGATTTATATATATGTATATGTAATTCGGCGAGTAGGCACCGAGTGTGTAATGCCAGAAATCTCGTTTTCTAGTCCAAGATATCATGTCAGTGTTTACAAAGGGCAATGGAAAATGTTTTAAACACGTTGTATACTTATATGGATGAATTGGGTTTTAAAATGGTGCAATAAGTTTGATTACATTATTTTGAATTGAAATTTTTGTTTACTTTATTGTATGGTACTTTTATGTTCAAAAAATTATAAATTCGAATTTAGTGTACACCCATAAAACAAATATATTTAGCGCATTGGAATTACCAAGCTCAGGTAGTAGATTGCGTCAAGAGGGCGAGGACTGAAGTGAAGCTCATCTGCAACAAGTCTATCCAGTTACATCCATCCTTTATTATTTTGGGTAGAAACCATATCTTGTTTGTATATAAGAATTTTTAGTTTGTACACATGTGCATGCATATATGTATTTGTATATTAAATGTGGATTTTTGGTAAAGAAAACCAATTTGTATATATTTTGGGATAATATTGTGTATATGGATAATATTGAACCAAACGGAGTTTGGTTCCAATTATTGAATCTTGTTTTGTGGGAAAAAAAAATTGCATTCGAAATGATATAATGAATTTGTAACAAGTTGAGAAAGTTCGAATTTTAGGGGAAACTCTTGCAGTTTTTCCGCGTAAATTTGAAATGGTTTAAATCAAATTGTAAAGTTTTTGAAATTCCTTATTTTGAGATTGTTGGATTATTGGGTTGTTGGGTCGAGTCCACCCAAGATAACCTAAACCCATGACCCGATCCAAATCCATTTGAATTGGATTGAACTGAATAACTGCTTGGTGGTTACTAGCAGTTATCAGAAAATAATCGCCACCCCTATAAATACTTGATGTATTTTATTTTGTTTAAGAATGATAGAAAATCAATTCTAGAAACCATATATACACATTATACTACATATATGAGAGAAAAGAGAAAACAAATGGCAAGGCAAATTACAATGTGATTTGAGATTCCTTTCCGCCTATGTGATTGGAATCCGATCAATTGAACAATTCAGGATCTAGGGTAATTTCCGCTATGTAAAAATGGGTACGCTTTGGGTTTCCGTTTTACTGTTTTATAGAATTTATATACTGTATGAATTCTTTCATTGGTATCAGAGCCTAGTTAGGGTTGTTTGCTGGAACTAATATATGATCAATTTCCATGAAATTCATTTAATTTTTGGATTGAAAACTAAGAAATAGAGACAAGAAACCCGAATCTATTCTTAGGGATTAATGCAATCTTATGTTTTTCTTCTCTATGTGATTATTACACCATTAGATAGGGCTCGAAAAGATCTTTCCAATGGTATATTACATGCCCAATTTGGATTAGAATTGAAGGAGAAAAACAGTTTTAAATCAAAATGTAGAGAATCAAAATCTGGAAAAATAGTTTGATCATAAAAAGTGATTGAAGATCCTGAAAACCATTAGGACACTCTCAATTAAGGAGAGTGTGATTCACCTTAGCCTTAAATTGAACAATAAGGACATAAACGTAATGGGGATGAAATGCGAAAAAATATAAAGGCGGTCCGGTCATCAGACGACATCGATAAGGAGGTGCGTGTGTCACATGCGCCTTCTTGGCACGTGACGCGCTGGACCTCAACCCTCCAGCCACGCGGGCGACACGCGTGCGCAATGGCAACAGTAGTGTCACGTGGCAAAACTTGAATGGTAAAATGATGAAGCATGGACAGTTGCATGTGTGACACGTAGGAGACACTAGGTCATACACATGGTGAATCTTGCACCGTTAAGATCACGACACGTGGAAAGTTGATGTTGTGACACGTGTGGCTAGCAGAATGTGCCACGTGGTCACTTGTGCGAACGACATGTGTCATTGCTTAACTATAGAAAGACGTGAGACCCAATCATAACGCGACACATGTCACATGACACGTGTAGCTGACAAAGATGTGTCGCGTTGGAGAACGACACGTGTCCAGATGACGTCAATGGGCACGAGGAGAAGCGTGACCAGGGCTACTGGCATGTGGCAGGCGTCTTCAGCACATGAACGCCACACGCCGCCATCACAACTGCCGCCGGCGAGTTTTCCGGCAAAAAAATAATAATAATTTTTTTTATTTTTACTTCTCTTCTCATCCCAATTAATTATTCGCTTGAATTGTGAGCGAAATTATATTATTTTGTTGATTTCACTCTATAGGGAGTTAATTTTAAAAATGTTTTAGTTTTTAAATTAAATTTTATTTAATCTAAAATTAATCATGCATGTATTTATTTAGTTTTAGGTTATGCCATGCAATTTTATGGGACTGGGTGAACTCATTTTGACGATGAGTTTTCTGATGACGTGATTATGATCATTGTCTTATCAGATGACGAGGAGATTACTGATATCTCAAATATTGACCAGTACCTTGAGATTATATAAATCTCAGATGATTAGTAGGATTTTGAGATAAAATATATATATATATATATCTTGGACAATAAAATGACGGAGGTCATAGGGATTCCGATTAAGAGATGTCTGAGAATATAAAGATCTCAAATGATGCTATTTAAATTGTGGGTGTCCTAAAATCTTTAGAGAATGATATTAGGACTGCTTTGCGTAAAACACTTACATATATGATTTAGTGAATATTTGGAAGTTGGATGATGATGGGTAGCTTGATTATTTTTTTGATTTCTGTCCAAAGATTTTTTTTATCATATTTATAAGTGTATAGTTGCTGCAGTATTTTTAGTGAAATGATAGTGGATGTGCTAGTATAGACATAGATAGATATAGATCAAAGGTCTCTAAGTAGAATTAATGTCATTTGAGAAAATGATATGTGCTTCGATAATAATAGTTGCTGAATTGAATATAGGTGACAAATTAAATAGTGATAACTATGATATTTGACACCGTAAAATTCAGTATATCCTAGAGGAGTAAGAAGGTCTCGAAACCCTAACTAATACCATGGTCAAACTTAAACATGGTACTTTTGCTCAACATAGAAAATATGTCGAGGCTTATCAGGCCTTCCAAGGTAAAAAACAACATTGCTCGTATAACGATATTGTCTCACATGGCTGATGACCACATGTGTGCATACGAAGAATATAGACAGCACTAGACATTTGGTTGACTTTGAAAGACAAATGTGGTGGGACATCAATCATTAAACTGAGGAGACTCACAATCAAGTTTGATACTTATCAGAAGTGTTGAGATTACAACCTAATGCAACATCTGAGAGAGAAGTCAAACATAATACATGAGTTGAAATTCATAGGTCATGCCTTAACTAGTGAGCTGTAAGTATAAGTAGTAATTCGATACCTCCCAAATAATTGGAAAAATATGATAAATCAACATGACCAACAACGATAATATCAAGTCGTTTGATGATATCTCACATCATGTTAAACTCGCAGATGAGCGCCTAGAGGTAGCCAATACTTCGAGTTAGCTTTATTTGGTTAAGTCCAATATGCGTAAAGGTTTAGGCTCTAAGTGCAAAAAGGGGGGAAAGAATATAAGTTGGAAGAAAGGGAAAGAGAATCCCAAATCCAACATAGATGAGATCGGAAAACACAAGAAGGGTAAGCGTAGTTGTGCAAGGAAGGACAAAAGTTAGTTATAGTATTTCAACTATGGCAAGATGGGTCATTTCACTGGTGAATGCACTAAGCATAGGAAGGAGACTCAAGAGGCATGAATTATATGACTAGAAATAGAGAAGCTTTTGTAGAGTACCGTTGGATCAATTGAGGAACAAAATAAATATATATGGGGAACAACTTAAAATGTATTGGTACCTACAAAGTGATTCTACGAGGTGGCCAAGTGTTGTATCTCCATGATATCCTGTATGCTTCGAAGATTCGACTGAATCTTGTCCCTGTAATTATTCTTTTAGGTTTAGGATATAGTTTAATTTTTCATAGCAACTGTTTAAAGATTTGTCTAAATTTAGTGTGATTAGGCACTAGATATCTAATGGATGGTTTTATTATATTAAATATCGAATTTGACGGTACTATTAATGTGATAGTTGTCTTTCATTAATCGCTTTCATTGTTGTTGCCAATATTGATGTTTATACTTGGCATACTAGACTAAAACATATCGACTAAAATCGAATGAATAGATTGTCCAAAGAGGGATTTTAAGATTCCCTCAATAAGATAGATTTGCCTTTATGTGAAACTTGTCTAGCAGAAAAACAACTAGAAAACCATCTGGAAAAGGAATTGAGGTTGAGAATCAATTATAGTTAATTCATTTTGATATTTGTGGACCAATAAATGTCAAAGTTATAAATTATTGCAATCATAGATGATTACATGTTTTGGTCATATTTATCTGATCATCTATAAATCTAAAGTATTAGATTGTTTTAAAATGTATCTAAACTTGGTGGAGAATCAGTTAGATAGAACTATTAAGGTCTTGCAAACTAACCGAGGATAAGATACCTTTCTGAATAATTTGAGACATTATGTCATGAGAAAGATATTGATATACAGTTGACCATTCCTATGATTTCGCAATAAAATGGTGTAGCGAAAAGAAGGAATAAAACATTACTAGAGATTGTAAGATCTATGATGACACAAGCAAAACCTCCTAGTATCTTACTAGAGAGATACATTATTAACGACTACTTACATTCTGAATAAGGTCCCTACCAAATCAGTAACTTTCATACCCTATGAATTATAGACAGATAGAAAACCTGAACTTACTTATATGCGACTTTAAAGGTACGCAAGATATGTACACGATTTTTTCAATAAATATGGAAAGTTGGGTGCTAGAGGAAATAAGTGTATCTTTATAAGATACTCCGAGCACTCAAAAGGATATGTAATTATAGGAGAAAACTCAAATGGAAACGTTACTGAATTAGAGTCACTAGATGTGAACTTCTTAAAGAATGAATTTTCTAGCAAAATGTGAGATTGAAAAGGAATTTCAATAGTACGAATTGAACGATTCGGTTAATATTCCAAATCTGAACACTCAACTAGAGGAAGATAGAGAGTTATTTGAATACTCTATCCCTAGTGGAAGTGACAAAGCTATTGGAATAGCTTATTCATTTGTTCCCATTGGGAGCAAAGGGACTAACAAGTTAATGTTCTTAAATAAATCAACTCGTAGAAGTAACCACAAGGCTATTCCTTGTCATCAATTTGAGATTGAAGGGAAACTTTTATGCTTGCTTCACATAATTGTGATGAGCCAAAGAATATGAATGAGGCTTCCAATTCACCTACTAGAGATTTTTGGGTTAAAGCCATACAATAAGAGATGGAGTCAATGGAGTATAACCATGTCTGGGACTTGATTAAATTATTGTCTGACCGAAAATCCATTGGAAACAAATGGGTTTTCCGCATCAAGTATAAGGAAAATGGCTCAATAGAGAGATACAAGGCGAAGTTAGTAGCAAAAAGATATACTTAAAAGAGGAGTATAGACTGTGAAGAAACCTTTTGCCTCATGGTAAGGTTTGCTTCCATCCGCCTTATATTAGCTATCGTCACACACATGAATCTAAAATAGGATCAGATGGATGTAAAGATACCATTTCTCAATGGAGAACTAGAGAAAGAAATTGACATGGAGCAGCCAATAAATTTTGTTTCAAAAAAGATCAAAAGCTGAAAGTATGTAAGCTCATGAGATTGATCTATGGCTTGAAACGATTCTTGAAACAATTCTCCAAATAATGGTATCTCCATTTCCATGAGGCGATCATGTCCTATGGATTTCAGATGACCAAAGAGGACCGTTGTATGTATGTTAAGCCGATAAAAGATAAGTTAATAATACTATCTTTACACGTGGACGATATTCTATTGGCCGAAAATAACAACGAGTTTAAGGTAACCATAAAGTGATCGTTATTCTTAACTTTCAAGATAAAAGATATGAGAGATGTTACCTATATTTTAAGAGTTAAAAATCAATAGAAATCGTTTAAGGAGAATTATGGCTTCGTCACAAGAGCCATATATCAAAAGATTCTCAAACGATTCTATATGGTTGATTGTAAGCCTATGGGTACTCTCATCTCAAAAGGGTCAAACTATTTGTCATGAAATATGCCCCAAGACTCCATAAAAGTGTGAAAGAATTGAAAGAATCCTTATTCTAGTACTATCGGAAGTCTTATGTATATTATGATATGTATGAGACCTGATATTTGCTATGTAATTGGACTGATTAGTAGATATCAATCTAATCCTGGACAGAAATATTAAATTGCTGTGAAAAGAATTTTAGAAAGAGACTGCTGATTACTCCCTATGTCACCAAGATGACAACATGCGTCTTGTTGGGTATACAAACGCTAATAGGGGAGCTGATTTGGATAAGCAAAAATCTGCATCTGGTTATGCATTTTTTGCTCAACCAAAGTGCTATCTCTTGGAGCAACAAAAAGCTATCATACATTACGCTATCCATCATGGAAGCTGTATTCATACTATGTTCAACTATAGTCTAGGAAGCAGTCTGGCTCAAGAGATTTGTGAAGAATCTAAATTCGAATTCATGTGAAGAAGCCAGTTACTGTATACTGTGATAGTTAGACAACAATTTTCTATACAAAAGATAAGAGAAATATTATAGTAAATCGAAACACATAGAGACTAAGTACAATTTTATCAGGGATATAATAACGAAAAGAATGTAACAATTTAGTATGCATGTATACATGAGATGGTATTGGATCTACTCACAAAAGTTGTGACAAGAAATGTGTTTATGTCACATACTAGGTCTTTCAATTTGTCTAGATTGTGATGTTATAATTGTTACATTAAGTTATATCTGTTTTATGATTAGATAAGTCATTTTGTTTATATAAAGCTAGCACATATTCATTTCACATAGATTATATATGAAAGTATGCCGTCAGGTTTTGAGATTGGTATTCTTACACGTACAATCGCCTTGGTTGCTAGAAGAGCAAGCTAAGATGAGACACATATATTTTAAGAAGATAAAAATGGGGTTATTCTCTTAAGGGCTTGAAATATATGAAATATCGCCTTGACTGTAGTCAAGATGAGGTTCTACCTAAAATTAATTATTGAACCACTCATGATGTATCCCCACTATCATGAGAACCTGATTAAGCCAGATGTGAGTTTCTCGATAATAGGTGCCGAAAGGGCAAGCTTTAGAACTCAAGTTAGGCGCTAGGAAAGCATCTGAACTAAGATTTGTACAATGAATAATCTTAATATGAAAGACATACGCGTCCTTATTAAAGGATATGATTCACTGTAACATGCGTTTCATACCGCATGTGCTTATCATGACCGATATGGAAAATGAGTGAATTTATCCCTGATTTCTCATTGTGTAAGTTCGATTGAAGTTTATACTAAACTTCTACCTATGTCCTCAATGACTGTTCACTTTGTCTCAAAGTAATGAGATGATGTTTGTATCATTAGTGTGTCTTCTATGGCTATGATAATACGACCTATGGGACATTACTATGATGTCAGTCATTTTTGTTGACTGAGGGAGGAAAGTGAGATAGGAAGATTTAATGAATTTTATTTTGTTCCTATACTATAGTTACTAGTCGTGACTAATTACAATTTGAAATTGTAATTGTGATTATAAGGAATATTAAAGGATCGAGCATGTTAAGGGATTAAATATGCTCGAGTGAAAAAAATTCTATTAAATCTAGGACATAATAATGAACAAATTTATAATCTTTTGTACAGTAGTACAATTGAGATTTGAAAGATAAACCACATTGCATATATTATTGTTCATAGGTCACACGGTATATTTGTCTGTATGAATGCCTGTACTCCTTGTCATTAAGGGGTCACCAGTGCTTTTTCTGTGAGTTCTATTTGACTCATCTTGTGTGAGTGGGAGATGTTGGATTATTGGGTTGTTGGGTCGGGTCCACCCAAGATGACCCAAACCCATGACCCGATCCAAATCCATTTGAATTGGATTGGATCGAATAACCGCTTGGCAGTTACTAGCGGTTATCAGAAAATAACTGCCACTTCTATAAATACTTGATGTATTTTATTTTGTTTAAGAATAATGAAAAATCAATTCCAGAAATCATACATACACATCATACTACATATATGAGAGAAAAGAGAAAACAAATGGCAATGCAAATTACACTGTGATTTGAGGTTCCTTTCCGCCTATGTGATTGGAATCCGACCAGTTGAACAATCCAGGATTCAGGGCAATTTTCGCTACGTGGAAACAGGTACGCTTTCGGTTTCCGTTTTATTGTTTTATAGAATTTATATACTGTATGGATTTTTTCAGAGATGAATAACTTAAATATATTGTTTTCAAAATAAAGATTTTACAATAACGAAGTTACAGGTAGCACTCCTTAGACTCGTCTGAAAGAAGGACTGGTAAGGGGTGTTACAAGTTCTTTCTCAGTAGTTGTGTAATTCAATAAAGCTTCATTCAAAGTTTTGCTAGTAAAGTTTATAGAATGAAAAATCATCTCTTTCCTTTGTCCTAATACTATACCAACCGTATAACCACTAGCATCACACATCAGCTCAAAAGGATAATTCCAATTCGGAGTTATGATTATTGGTACAGTAACTAATTTGTCCTTTAGAATTTTAAAAGCTTTAAGACACTGTTCATCAAATTTGAAAGGAACATCTTTCTCAAGCAAGTTGTATAGCAGTTTTGAAATCATCGAGAAATCTTTGATGAATCTTCTTTAAAAACCTTCATGAACCAAGAAACTTCTTATTCCTTTCACTGAAGATAGAGAAGAAAGTTTCTCAATCACTTAAATCTTGGCCTTGTCAACTTCTACTACTTTTTCAAAAATCTTGTGCCTCAAAACTATCCCTTTTTGTACCATGAAATAGCATTTCTACCAATTTAACACTTGTAACACCCCAAATATTTTTCAACATGCATATAATTTTTAAATTGAGATTTGATATGCAAAAGTAGATTAAGCATGAATATATATATTGTAAACCTCAATGTTATTTAGGGTTTCTCAGTAATAGTCCTAAGTGATATTTTGGGACCCTAAATGATTAATGGAAGTACCTGAAGAATGTAGAGAGTTCTTAGATACTGATTGAACCAAATTGGAGAATAAATAGGAGGGTAAAAAGATAAATAGCTTTAAGAGATTATTAAAGTGATAAGGAACTAAACTGAAGTAAGTTTATCTATTTGGGGTCAATTTAGGATTAACCAAAGTTGAGGGACGAAAACCAAATTTTTAAAGGACGTAATGGTCATTTTTGAAAAAGATAAATATATATATATATATATATATGTGTGTGTGTGTGTGTGTGTGTGTGTGTGTGTGTTGACTTTGCATGTTCATTCAAACAAGAGGCAAAACATAGAAACCAAATGGGAGAAAGGGTGATTTTTGGAGATAAGGGGATTCAAGTGATTTCAAGCCATTTTCATAATCCAAATCAAGTCTTCAAGTGAACCTAAGGTAGATAAACAAGTTAGAGGCAAGAAATCAAGCAAATCAAGGTGAGTTTTCATACTTTTGAAGTCATCGAAACGATGTTGGATTGGTGTTTATGTTGATGATTTTGTTGGAAATGGATGTGGGTTTTTGTTTGTGATAAGAGTTGAGTATTTAGAGACCAAAACCATGAATGGATCATATAGCCATGAAGTTTGATGTGTACACTAAATCTAAATTGAATTGGTTTTGATTGAAAAAGATTGTACATTAGGTGTTTGATCAAATGTCTCAATGAGTTAGTATGAAAAATTTGAGAGAAATGAACTTAATGTGTATTATGCCATGAAAGACCATAGTGAAAGGTGTAGGAATCCTATGACATTTGATGTTGTAAGCATGATTCCATGTGAAAAACATGTTAGAAAAACCTATAAACAAGTTAGAAATCAATTTAGCCAAGTTCCACTTAAAAGTCTATATGAAGGGCAATGGTTGATATCATGTAATACCACTTTATGTATGTGTTTGAATGCATTGAATGAGTATGTTTAAGCATGAATAACACCTAAGAAAAGAGAATTGAGATTAGAAGTGAAAAATGTGAAAAGTGCAGCTAGATTAGTGTCGAAAAAAGGGGGTTTTCCTAGGTTTCGCCACCCGATAGTTGAAATTTTTCAGAACCACTTTACGGGTGACCTAAATACGAGTTAAGGAGATGAATGGAGCAAGAATTGATGAAAGAAAATCAAGAGAGAGAAGTGTACATACCATTCGGCCTAAGGGAGTCCATTTTGGGTGATTTTCGTTTCGAGCTTTAGAAAATTATTTCGCACATATGGGTGTGTTTCCAGGTGAGAATAAGTGAGATTCATTAAAAGAAAATAGAATTTTAAAGCGTTGGTTAAGTAGAAAACTAGAAGAGAAGTTTGAAGGTGAAATGGGTTTCAAAGGAAGTTAGTAAGTTGTAAGAGTATTTGGATCATTTAGGGTTAGCAAATCATGCATTTTGATTGATAGAATGAATTTCTTTTTCATTTTCTACGTGTTCTTGGAAAATCCAGGAGAAGAGGTTGCTTAGGGAAGCCAAGGAAAAGGAAAGGAAAAGGTTTGAACTTCTGTAGGAGAGTGAATTAAACCGAGAGAACGTGGCAAAAAGGTTGGTGTACATTCGACTTGAATTCTTACTTTTAATTGTATGTATATGGCTATCTAAAATGTGAATAATTAAGTGGTTTAACTAAATTGATTTGTTAACTATGTTTGGAATGCATATTTTGAATGATTATGTTGATTTAAGTAAGAAATTGTGATTTTGAAAATTTATTCATTTGAAAATGTTAAATGAGCCTTAGTAAACCTAAGTGTTGATAAGTGGGGATTGGAATTTGGCATCCCAATAGGGCTATTATAGCAGTATTGCGTCGAAATGTTTTGAAATGAAATGATAATTATTAATTTAGGTACCATGAGACACATCGAGTGTCTGATTCCAAATGATTGATTTATATATGTGTAATGCAATCTGGCAGGTAGGCACCAAGTGTCCGATGCTGGAGAGCCCGTTTTCCAGTCCAAGATATCATACTAGTGTTTACAAAAATCAATGGAAAGTGTTTTTGATAAGTTGTGGAATTTGCATGCTAAAATTGGTTTTTTAAAATGTAATATGAGTTTGTTACAATTATTTGAATTGAAATGTTTATTATTTTTACTGTATGATATTTTTATATTCAAATTTAGCGTACACTTACTAAACAAAAATGCTTAGCACGTTGGAATTTCCGCACGTAGATAGTAGATTGCGCCAAGCAAGATAAGATTGAAGAGAAAACACATCTGCAACGAGTCGATGCAGTCACATTCATCCATCTTTCCATTTTGGGTATATATCATATTTGGTTTTGTATATTAAAGTTTCAATTTGTATTCATGTGCATGAATATATGAATTTGGTTTTAAAATGGGAACTTTTGTAAAGAAAATGAATTTATATATATATTTTGGTAAATATTGTGTATATGGATAATAATGAGCCAAACGGAGTTTGGTTCTAGTTGGTGAATATGATTGTGGAAAATTTGGTGTTTGAAATGAATATGATGATTTGTAATATGTTAGGAAAGTCTGAATTTTAGGGGAAACTCTTGCAGTTTTTCCTTGTAAAATAAAATGTTTCAAATGTTTTCTAAAGTTTTTTTGAAATTTTGTATTTTGATATGGTTAAATTAATATATGGTTCTCTAAAGAAAGAAATTTGAAACGTATGATTTTTATATTATGGATTTTATGAAAAAGATAAAGGTAGCGCCCCTTGGAATCGTCTGGAAGAAAAGGACAGGTAAGGGGTGTTGCAGTTAAATCAAATGTGTTTCTTTACATCTTTTCAACACGTATCCCATATTCTGAAGACAAGCAACAGATGAATCCCTAAACACAGAGAAGTCATCCATGAAAACCTCCAAGTACTTCTCTACCATGTTAGAAAAAATAGCTATCATACATCTTTGAAATGTTATGGATACTTTACATAACCTGAATGGTATTCTCCTATAGGCAAATGTACCTTATGGACAAGTAAATGTCTTCTTTTCTTGGTCTTTTGGTGCAATAGCAATCTCATTGTACCCCGAATATCCATCCAAGAAACAATAATACGCATGCCCAACCAACCTGTCAAGCATCTGATAAAGGAATGACAAAGGAAAGTGATCCTTCCTGGTAGCTTGATTGAGCTTCTTGTAATCCATGCAAACCCTCCAACCATTAATCACATGAGTAGGGGTGAGTTCATTCTTCTAATTGGTCATCACTGTCATCCTCCTTTCTTCAGCACACATTAAACAAAACTCATCTATGGGCCGTCAAAAATTGGATAAATAATACCCGCATCTAATAGCTTGATTATCTCTTTTCTTACCACATCCTTCATTATAAGGTTTAATCTGTGTTACAGTGGTATAGTAGGCTTGAAATTGTCTTCAAGTAAGATTTTATACATACAGAAAGCTAGACTAATAGCTTTGATGTCTACAATTATCTACCCTAGAGCCAATTTATTCTCTCTAAAGATATGTAATAGTTTCTCTTCTTGATTATCATCCAACTCTACTGAAATTATCATTGGCAAAGTAGAAGTTTCTCCTAAGTCAACATGCCTTAAATGTTTTGGCAAAGGTTTTACCTCCAATACAGGTGGTTCTATAATTGATGGGCTGAGCATCTTGGATTCTTAAAGAGGTTGAGCGTCATGCATAGTTAAAACTTCATACTTAGAGGCTGCTTCTAATATCTCCACATAATCTTGAACCTCATCACGTACCCCTTTATTAACATGCACCAATGCTGCTTTCAGATCATCTTGTGAAGATTCTTCTTCTATTAGCTCTTGCACACATTCCTTTAACATTTTCACTCTAAAACATTCTTCAACTTCTTTCAGAAATTTCATTATTTTAAACACATTGAAGGTTACTTGCTCATTTTGCACTCTCATAATTAACTGTTCCTTTTGCACGTTAACTATAGTCCTCCTAATTGCTAGAAAAGGTCTTCCTAAAACGATTATCTCTTAATCTTCTTCTATATAAAGAATGATAAAATCTATTAGAAACATCAACTTGTCTACCTTCACCAATACATCGTCTATTATGCCTCTTAGTCTTTTGATAGTTCGATCTACCAACTATAGAGTTGCAAAAGTAGGTTTGGCTTCCCACTCTTGATCTTGTGTAGATAGACAAAGGCATTAGATTAACACTAGCTCCAAGATCGCACAAAGTTCTTCCTTCAAAATTATCCCCTATCTTTTAAGGTATTGTGAAACTTCTAGGACCCTTCAACTTCAAAGGTAGCTTTTGCTGCAAAATTGCACTACATTCTTCGGTCAACACTGCCGTCTCATAGTCTTCCAGCTTTGTTTTCCTAAAAAGGATCTCCTTTATGAATTTCACATAGCTGAGCATCTACTTCAATGCTTCCATTAATGGAATGTTGATATGCAATTTCTTAAATGCCTCCAAAAATTTTATAAATTGTTTCTCCAACTTCTGCTTTCTAAGTCTCTATAGAAAGAGCAAAGGCAAACTAGAGGTTTAGCTGAAGCCTTACTTGCTTTCACTACTTCATCTTTCTTCAAGTTTTGAACTTCCTTTAGTTCTTGAATTTCCTACGACTCCTCTTCCACTTATTTCCTTCTTCTTCTTTAGGTGCTACAGTAGAATTACTCTTTACCACTTCTCAAAGTAATAACCTTGCAATGCTCTGTACCATCTTTCTTAGGATTCTCTATATCACTGGGTAAAGTTCCATACAGCCTACTATTGATAGTATTGGCTAATTGTCCTATTTGCACCTCCAAGTTTCGAATAGACGCATTTTTATTTTATAATTGAGCTTGAAATTGAGTTTACTAGTTTTGCTGATTCTGTAACTGATTTTGTTAAGTCTATAACATATTTTTTCTAATATTGGAAAAAAAAAAATCAATCTTTAACATGTATTGCATTATCATGTCCTTCACTACAAACTTCTTGACTTGAGTTTGAAGCTACTACTGCTGACCCTGAAATTGAGGTGGAATTGCAAGTTTCAATTGTTGTCTCTTATCTAAATTCTGCTTCTAAAAGAAATTAAGATCATTCCTCCACTTAGGATTGTAGACATTTAAGAATGGATCTTTATGTTGTCGATCAAAATTGGCTAACTGTGTTGAGTCCTTATTAGTCGGACAACTATCCGTAGTATGACTACCTCCACATTCTTCATAGTTAACAAATACACCCTAAATTGCATTAACATTATTCACCCATAATCTAGAAGTAACAAATCTCTTAGCTAAAGTTGATACCTAAGTTGTTAAAGCTATAATAGAATCAAGCTCATGAACTCCTGACACTATCTTAACAGATCTTGTTCTCACTGACGGCTATTGATAGATGTTAGAAGACATCTCTTCAATCAATTCAAAGGCATCTTTCATATTTCTCTTCAATAGTGCATCGCCAGCCATGGATCCAACATTAGCCCTTGTCATTTCTGATAACCCTTGATGATGAGGACACTTTCGAAGTAACTTCTTGAATCTCTCTCAAGCTTCATATAAAGACTCCTCTTCCTTCTATGTGAATGTAGCAATATCATTCCTTAGCTTATGTGTTTTTGCTGAAGGGAAATATTTAGCCAAAAACTTCTACACCGTCTGATCTCATGTAGTAATAGATGTCCGAGGTAATGAATTCAACCATCTTTTTGCCTTATCCTTCGACAAGAAAGGGAACAATCTTAGTAGAATAGCATCATCTGTCACCCTATTATACTAGAAAGTATTGCAAATTTGCAATATGCTAATTTAGATCTTCATTGAGTAGTTTGCAAAACTACACTGTAAACTGAATCATTTGAATAGTCACCGGTTTAATCTCAAAATTGTTAACTTGAATAGTCGGTCAGCGAATGCTTTGGTAAATACCTTCCACCATTAGTATCGAGTAATCTCTGAGCAGCTTTAAAGCGTTACCACCATTCTGACCATCCTCACCATCTGTTATGTTATCTCGTTGCTCTACCAACCTTTTTAGTCTTCTAAGATTTTGAGCTGTCTTCCCAATTTCGTTATACAAAGGCAATATTTCAACACTTCTTGTCCTTTGCATGAAAGTTCAAGAAGTACTTGAAATAGAAAAAATCTAAATTAAAGTTTTTTCAAGTAGTATCAATACTAGCACAATGATTTGAAACACCGTCCCTAGCAACGATGCCAAAAACTTGATGCGCATTTTTGGTGTAACACTTTATTATACAAAACTTCATATGAGTATACATGGTCTCAATGTAATATCATAGCGAATCAAGGTCGATCCCATAAAGAAGGTTCAAATCAGTACTAATTACTGAAATTGATTTACGCAACTTTATTCAGAAATCGATAAATAAAATTTGAATTAATAAGTAATTTATGAAAATTCTAATTAACAAAAAAAACTTAACAAAATAACAACAAACAATTGAATAAAAAATCTAGGGAAATTCAATTTCATTTAATACTTCACTATTCTTGTGTCATTTTTCCTTCAATACATAATAATTTTGTATTGTATTTGATCGAGTAAAAAATTATATCCATAAGCCTCTTTCGAGTTCATTATAAGCATATTCGCATTAAACACTTAGTGGTATTTATATACTAAATGGTTAGTACAAACTTATTACACACAAATACTCAAATAAGATCACATATGAAAACTAGATATATGTTCTCAAATGCTATTTTATTAAGTTCTAGTTATCAACATCTCTTTCATGGTTATTAATAACATAAAGATGATCCAATCGGCTAGGCCTAAACCAACTGAAAACATTAAGATATGGTAAAGCAAAATACCAATAAATAAAATCAACACATTAAACATCCATAAATCATCCACAAGAACATATTTGTATCAAATGACATTGAACTCCCTAGAATTAACTTAGTTCTCCATAGATCTATGTAAAATCAAGACAAAAATGAAAGAATAAATAAACAACATAATAAATGACATAAGAACAAAAGATAACATCATGAGTTCACCACTGCTCTTGCTCTAGAATCCACCCAAATCGCTTCTATGTTGCTCTTGAATGATTCCAATGAGGTGTTGAATGAATCCACAATGAAACTTGACTTGAATCTTCATAAAATCTTTATAGAAATGAAGAAAAATGACTTTGAAAGTGTTTTATGGTATGCTATGCGACTGCTGAAGTGAGAAAATCATGTATTTATAGGTGAAATTAGCTTAGCATTAGAGAGTTTCTTCCATGCTATGTGACACAAATTCAAGACTTACAACCGCGAGTCACATTTCATAATCTCGTTTAGGGAAAGTCCCTAAAAAACAACGGAGATTGGCGTTTTAACGAACTACGCTTAATGAGATAATCTAAATATTTCATGACCCGAGATTACAAGTTACGATTAGCGAATACCCTTCGCGAAAAGCTCTAGCTCCCTTTTAAAACTTGAATTCCTTTACCATTTTCTACCATCTTCTCTTAACTAACACTGCAAACACAAACACTAGAAAAATACATTAAAATAATAGAATTTACTCAAGTATTCCTCACAAAAGCTAAGATAAAAGATATAAAATCATATCTAAAATCTATATGATCAACAGTTCGGCTTTGAATAAGGCATAAGATGACTCATGGATGATGGTTTTTGTGATGATGGTGCGCTAGGCTAGCTATAAGCTAACAAATGAGGAGTGTCGGAAACAATGGTGAATAGTTGATTGGCATGTTATTACTTTATAGATGGACCGAGTTACATATACCCAAGGTCGAGAATGATTCTGATAGAGTAACAATAACAATGAAAGATCGGATGCCTTGACTGAAGGATTAAGGACCTTTTTATAGACATACCTTTCTACAAAGTCGGATATAGCCCAATTTGGATAAAACTAGGAGTTTGAAGTTGGGTGAGATTCGTGAAAGTCATGATTATCCCTAGATTCTAGGAGACGAGGTTGACTCCTACTTAACCTGTATCTAGTTTGTATGTAAATCTTCAATTCTATTTATGGTTTCCCTAATTAATGTTTTGAGATCCTAAATGATTCAATGAAAGTTTTCAAAAATGTAGGAAAATTTTTAGAGATTGATTGAACCCAATTATGGAGTAAATAAATAAAAGAGGTAAAATGGTCATTCTATTAGAGTCCTTATGAATTAGTGTGATAAGGGACCAATTAGAAACAAACACATCTTATTGGGGTCAAGATAGAATTAAGCAAAAGTTGAAAGATAAAAATCAAATTTTCAAGGACATGATTGTCATTTAGAGAAAGATGGAAGTATAAATAGAGAAGTGTTAATAGAGAAGTGTTTTACACACTTAGCCATTTTTGTGAAGAAAAACATGAGAGAGAGCAGAGGTGTTCAGCCGAGCAGAGGTGTTCAGCCAAGCATAGGGAGAAGGGGATCAAGTGATTTCAAGCCATTTTCAAGCTCTAATCCAAGAGTTCAAGCTAACTTAAGCTAGAGAATCAAGTTTAGAGTAAGATCAAAGCAAGAAATCAAGCTAAAAGAGGTTAGTTTCATTATTTTTGAAGTTATTTATGATGGATTTTGTTGATGATTGAGTTGGAATTTGATCGGGGTTTTTATGTATGTTATGAAGTGAACTTTAAGAGCCCTAAAACAAGAGTGAAGTTAGTAGAATTATTCAAGGTTGATATGTTAGGGTTTATATGGGAAAAACCCTATGTTTGAATTGAACTTGAAGCAATGGAAATAAGTTGTTGATTAGGTATTTGATGAAATGCTAAGAGATTAAACATGAAAAGGTTAAATAAAATGAACTTGGTGTGTGTTAAGGCATACAAGGCTATAGTGAAGGGTGTGTAATTTCAATGAAATCTAAGTCTTTTAAGCATAATTCCATGTAGATTTCATGCTAAATAAACCTATAAAATCTTCAAAAACAAATTAGATAACATTCACATTTGTTAGGTCATTAATTATCATTATTTTATACCTATTTTACCTATTATTTATGTTGTGTTTTTGAGTAAAATTGGTGCTTTTAATTTGTTTCGTGTTTTTATGTGTAATCTTAGGTTTGGAGAAGAATAGAACGGAATTGGTGGTTTTTCATAATTAATTGCGGTACAAAGAAATCGAAAATCTGGACCGAAGAAGTGCAAAAGTCAAGAATCAAAATAGGGGTTAAATCATAAATATTCAGAGTTGTTTGGGTTTAAATGAAAAATGGAAGAAGCGGAGGACCTAACTGCAATTTGCCAGTCTACAACATGTAAAACGCGCAGAAAGGATGTCGTTTTGGCGTGCTTACTCAGGTGTGGATCTGGTGTGGTTGAGTGCACAAAAGCGCGCTTGAAGAGGATGCTGATTGGTCTAGCGCGTGGATCCGGGTCGGGTCGCAAGGATCCGCGCGTTTTTGAAGTGGCGCCGTTTCGGAGCGGGTTGCGTGGATCCGGTTCGGGTCATGCGGGTCAGATCCGCGTGTTTTTGATTTTTCTCTCTTTTGTCGCCGTTCCGGGTAGGGTTTTGACCCGTGCGCACATCCGTGGGTCGCAAAGCAGATCCGCGTGTTTTTTGTAGTTTCTTAGCCACTAAGAAACCTAATTTTGGCCGACCTAAGCACTCTATAAATATATGTTTTTCACCATTCAGTCAGACAGATAGAGAGGAGGAGAGATCAGAGGCTTAGGGTGGCAGCAACTATTCTTGGGTTTATTCTTCTCTATTTATTTTTGTTTTTATGTTTTCCTTTAGAATCATGTGTAGCTAATTTAATTGTTAGTTAGGGCTAATTTGAAGCCCTAAACATGAATTCAATCTATTATTATTTTCAATGAAGTATTTTATTTTTGCATGATAAAATTAATTGTCTCCGTTTAAATTGTATCATATTTATTTTGTTTCTTTGATTGGTCATCTTAGGAACATATTTTTAGGATTGTGTTGTAGGAATATAAACTGCACATCATACAGAAATATTCTTAATTTGCAACAATCAATTGATTACGAACCAATTGAGAGACATTAATTCATAAATACTTGGGATAGACATAATGTTCTAGGATTTGTGTGACATTCATATTCTTTTAATGCTTAATGGATTCCTGTTATTTAACCTGAGTAGACATCATGCTAGGTTATAATTAGGAATACACGCATCTACGTAGACATCATGCGATTTGCATATTATCCAAGGAAGAATCGATACGACCTGAGTTAATCATACCTTGTCGTGAATGTCTTTATCATGCATTAATATTATTATGATTCATTTATTTATTTATTTATAGATTGAATGATTGTTTAGTGGTGGATAATATGTCCTAGCTAAGTTTTTCATTTATTGATTGTCTTTATTAAATTTTGTTTTCTTATTGCAATTAGATTTCAACCCAATTCTGAAAATCTCTTTCATTTAATTTAATTGTTTAAATAAACTTGAAATTTAAAGAAAGATAATAACTTCTCGTGGGATCGACCCATGCTTGTCGCTATACTTAGTCAAACGATTTGTGCACTTGCAAGGTTTTAATAAATTTGGTTTATTGAAAAATTAACCAACAACATTTAAGCCTCAATGAAAGGCATTAGTGGTTATCATGTAATACCACTTCTTTTATGTGTTTAAATGAATTGTATGAGTAGAATTGAGTATGTATAGCACTAAAAAAAAAGAGAATTGAGATTAGAAATGAAAAATTGAAAAGTTGCCCTTAAATTAATGGCAAAAATAAGGCATTTTAGCTAGAAACCATCACCCGATGGCCGTTTCTTTTCGAATTGGCTTTTGGACCAACTGAAGTACGAGTTAGGGAGATGAATGGAGCAAAAATGGAGGAAAGAAAATCAATGGGGAGAGAGCTACATACCATTCGGCCAAAGGGTGTCTAAAACGGGTGAATTTTGTTTCAACTTCAGAAAATTATTTTGTGTATATGTGTGTGTTCTTAGGTGAGAATAAATAAAATTCATAGAAAGAAATTGGAATTTTAAAGCTTGGGTTAAGTAGAAACCAAGAAAAGAAGATTGTAGTCAAAATGGCTTTCAATAGAGTTAGTTGAGTTAGAAACAGTGTATTGAGTTTTATGTAGTTAAATTTAGCATATTCTAAGTTAGAATGTGATGTGTAAGTGAGGAGGAAGCAAGTGGAATACGGCAAGGCCATTAAAGTTCTTTATACGAAGTTTGAATCCAATTGAATGCTACACTTTATTTTACAATATTTGTAATTAGATTTGAAAAGTTTATTATGCATTTGAAAAGCTTTAAGAAAAGTTTTTATGAGAATTCGGCTTAAAAGCCCTAGCTTATAACTTTTAAAAGATGAGCTATTTTGTGCTTCTTGCACTTAAAAAAAAAAAGAGTTTTGGTGCTTGATGCACCCAAAAGTGAGTTTTAATGCTTCTTGCACTTAAAAAAAAAAAAAGAGTTTTGGTGCTTGATGCACCCAGAAGTGAGTTTTAGTGTTTAATGCACTTAGAAATGAGATTTAGTACTTTATGCACTTAGAAAAAAGATTTGTGATTATTGTACTAGAAAGCTAAAGCAAAAAGAGATTTTCAAAGGTTATGAGTATACCCTCGGATTACATTTTCAAATTTAGACCCGGCTGATATATTACACACTAGTATGGCAAAGTCCTAGGGGGATGCGTCACTAACTTGGGGGGAAATCAAGTCTGTTGTGTCGCCTCTACTTGTGTGAGATATTATCTTACGTTATGGTTAGCGATGTAGAATTCCGCACATAGTCATGAGATGTCTCAGATAACGTTAAGGTTGGTATTAGTTCAAAATCCCCACATGACATTGCCACAACGAGCGACGTTAGTTAGTCGTCATGTGGTAAGAGCATTTAGGGGTACGAATGGTGTTTTTAGAAAGAAAAGTTAGCATTTGAGATTCAGAAAGCATTTTCAGATTTTTATTTCAAGTGTTGAATTTGTTTAGCATTTTGTATGCTTTACAATTTATAAGCTTTATATAAAGTTTTATGCATATATGAGTTTTATAGATTCTTTACTCATGCTTTGCATTGAAATGAGATTTAAATTTGAGAAATTTTAAGAAATAGAAATTACTTCCAAAAGTTTTAAGAAGGTACTTTAGAAAACAAAGATTTTAGTGAGAAAATATTATAAGCACTCATTGAGCTTCCAAAGCTCACAGTTTTCTGTTTTTATGTTAAAAACCTCCTCAGGTGTTAGCGTGGGTGATCGAGACGAGAGGGCGCCTCCAGAAGAGTAGGTAGGCAAGACACGACAATGCTTCTATATAGTTACATGTTGCATATTTTATAGCTCTAAAGCTATTGTTTGTAAATATATCTTTTTGAGCATGTAAATGAGTGGTAAATATTTCTTTCAAAAGAATGAAAGTGTTATGTTTCCTTTAAGCAATTGTGTAAGTTTGTAAATGACTTAAATGATGACTTTATGTTTTTAGTTTTGATGAAATGAAATTGTGATTGGAAATAAATGTTTGGGGCTAAAAAAGTTGGGTGGTATTTGAGAAACATTTGGAAGTGTAAATTTCTTTTACAGGTTATTTTGGCAATGTTAATAACGCAGCCGTTATGCTATCGGATTTTAGTTTTATAAAATGATTTGGATTTTAAAAGTTGAAATGGAATTTTAGTTTTAAACGGAACCAACCCAACTAGTTTAAAAAAGGAAGTTGATTAAATTAGTTTAAAAGAGAAAGTTTAAGGATTCGCTCTGCGAATTTCTCTTAGCTCGTCTAGTAGAGTTTAAGAGAGATCCGTTAGGGTGTCAGGCAAGGTCTACCGGATAAGAGTTTAGAGATATCCGGATTGGGCCGTGTCATTGTAAATGGTTGAATCCTGATAGAACTAAACTCATAGTGGGTTAGTTGATTAAAGATAATAGACGTTGGGTCCTTGCTAAGTCAATCAATATATTAGGCCAACATAGAGTCGACTGGACAGTTATATCTGCATTTGGTTGATCAAACCTTCGGGTCTTTGATGAGTCGATTAATCCATAAAATTGGTCCTTGACTTTTGCCTACTATAGTGTTCAATTCGGTTACAAAGGGAATTCAACAAGAACCGAAAAACTTTTAGTTCTTAAAAGGCAAAACCGAACACCCAAAAACTTGGGGATGAAACTAAGGTGAACCAAACACGAACAAATCAAATCAATTTGAATATGTTTCCTCGGTTTTGTCTTTCTTTCTTATTTTGTTTGCATCAAACAAACAAAATAAATCAAGATGGAGACCTAAAATTCTCAAAAAGAAACAAGCAAGCAAACCAAACCCAATATCACAAATCAAAATCTCAAAAAACAAACACCAAATCCATATCAAAAAGCCAAAGAAATCATATCATGAGCCAAAAAAACTCAAAAACCAATCATACGACAAAAACCAACACCAAATCCAAATCAAAAGCCAAAGAAAATAAAATACCAGAAAACTTGGAAAACAAAACAAAAAAAAAAAAAAAAAAACCAACACTAAATCCAGATAAAAAAGCTAAAAAAATATCACAAACCAAAAAGTCAAAAAGCTAATCAAACAATAAAAAACCAACACCATACCCAAATAAAAAAGCCAATGAAATCAAGACATCGGAAGACTTGATAGCGACAGAATCCACTGGTTTCCTCTTCACCAAAACCCTTGAAGCTACCACCCAATGCACCATAACTACTATTACCACCCTCTTTAAATGATTCACTAAGTAGTGAGAGTGAGAGACAGAGTTTAACGACAAGGGTTAGCAAAGAAGAAAAAGAAAAAGAAAAAAGAAAATGGAACTAAAAGCTTGCTTCGACAAAAAAGCTCAATCTAATTGGGGTGTCGACGATGAAGAAAACCAAAAAAAAAATAAAATGAAAGGGTATGGCCGATTGGGTTGTGATTCAGGGTTAAATGTGTGCAAATTTACAAATAAACCCTTAAAGGTTAATCAAAATTTATTAATAGAAAAAGATAGAAAAAAATTTATTAAAAAAAAAAACAGGAAGAGAGAGAGAAGGGGAAAAGAAAAAAACCAAGGCATTCCAACGAACGCAACCAATTTGACTTCTGACAGAAATCCAGTACTCTCAAGTCTCATGAGCTCGTGAAAAAGAAAAAGAAAAAGGAAAAAAATCGATGAATTGGCAAAGATTCAAATCAGTCCCAGTTTTTGCGGTGGTTTTTGTAACTGGTTTTATGTATTATATAACAGTTTTTGTTTTTATAAGAGAATGGGTTGGTTTGCAGACATCAACTGGATTCTGGAACGCTTTGATCATCAGTTTGTTGGTGTGTCTCTGTCTCTTCTCGTTCTTTGTCTCCGTTCTCACTGACCCAGGTCACGTTCCTCCCTCTTATATTCCTGATATTGAAGATAGCGTTGGATCAGATCAAGAGCTCAAGAAACCTGTATGTGCTATGGTTGTTGTATTTTTTCAATGAGTCGGTGAATCTTATGTTCCATGTTGTCTTGGCTGAGTTAATTTTGAAGAAAAATTGCAGTCACACAATTATTTGATTGGTATGCAATATGGTAGTTTTGTAAAAATGATATTATGAAGCAGTATAAATGGAAGGTGATGATATAATACTCTTTTCAGTCTAATTTCTTGAGTGGCATTGTATATGACCTAGTGTAAGTAACTCTACTTGATCGATTGCGGTTGGAAGTCTGTTTCTGCTTAGTTTGGTAATGGTAATGGTAGCTCGTAAAACTTACTCATTCGGGTGAAGTGATAATGATTGTGCAACTGCATAGTAGAAGAGAACAAGCTGATGTTACATTAATTGAATGTGTTAAGAAAGTTTTGGATGAGTAATTGGGGCCAGTGCTAACATGAATTACTTCTACCAGTTTTGGGTTCATACAGTTTCGACAATTTTCCAAATTTTGGCGGTAGCTCTGTTGTTCTGTTCAGAAATATGGAGGTTATTCAGTGTTCTTTTTGGTTTAAGTATGGAGTTCTCTACAGTTATGATGATTTTGAACAAGTTAATTATGTTGATATTGCTACCTGTAGTAATCAGAAGGCTGTGCCTGAGTAGCTTGTAAATGTTTGGACTTGTTAATGAATAAATATGTCTCTGTGTTCATATACTTTCTTTTTTTATTATAGTCGGTTTAGGTCAAAAATGATTATAAATATTCCAATTACACAACAAGCAAATTGATCTTCATAAATAACTATGTAATCTTTGTCGATTCTCTCCTTGATATTCTTAAGGGTTACATAAGTTTTTAAAGTGAGGTGCAAGCAATTATATATGAGTATTGGTGAAAGTTGATTCTGTTACGAATCTAGTGATAAATGTATCACCTTGGCTTCACATTGTAATTCTGTAATCATGTTTTGTAATTTCTTGTAGGCTGCTGAAGTGCGGCAATGTGACAAGTGCTCTACATGCAAACCTCCTAGGGCTCATCATTGCAAGGTTTGCAGAAAGTGTGTGTTAAGGATGGTAGGTCAGATCGCATTTCTTTCAAATAATAATTTGAATCTTAAATCTTTGTTTTAGCCATTAAGAAGATTTACAGTGTGTCATTTCTTTTCCACTAAAATTTGTCTCAGGACCATCACTGTCTGTGGATAAACAATTGTGTTGGTTATTGGAACTATAAGGCCTTTTTCGTGCTTGTATTTTACGCAACAACAGGAAGTCTTTACTCTACAGTACGTATCAATTTATTCTGTTCTTTTTCCTCTCTTTTTCACATTACAAAATTGCTTTCAATTCATGACCAAGGTTCTTGGCATGTTAGGTTATTATCATAAGCTCTGCATTTCAAAGGGACTGGGATTTCAGCGGAAGGACTCAACTCAAGCTATTTTATGTAAGTTGGAAGGTCATCATCCAGAGCTTTAATATCAAATCCAACCTTGATATTTTGCTGGAAGCTTTATCAATTATGAAGAGCTTTATAATAGTTTAAACATTATATGTACCATAGAGGACCACAAATAAACTTTTCTCTTTCTATTGATAGAATGTTATTTAAGGTGGTTTGTTCTTTTATACTCTGATCAGATTATATTCCAAAACTTTGGTGATTGATTCTTCTAAAGTTTTAGTTGTGAACTTCATGTTATACAGTCCCATCATTCTTAAAATCTAAGCAAACTGAAATAAATCCCTCTTTCTTCCCCACTTATAACCTTTATCTTCGAATCTACTATTCTTGTTCTTAGATTTTCCATTGGAAATATCAAAAGTGTTAATAAGTGTCTGTAAATAGGTTTGTTGTGGGGTAGTGATGGTTGCATTGAGCTTAACACTTGGAACACTCTTTGGTTGGCACATCTACCTTATCACTCGTAATATGACCACTATAGAGGTATACTTACAAATTCTCATAGTTAAATACTCAGCATGGATAAATATTTTTTGGTTGTTTAAAAGATCTACATATGGTTTTTTGCCAGTATTATGAAGGAATACGAGCAGCATGGTTGGCTAGGAAAGCTGGGCAGAACTATATACATCCATTCAACCTTGGTGTCCACAAAAACATTACCTTGGTATTTGCTCTGTCTCTCTCTCTCTCTCTCTCTCTCTCTCTCTCTCTCTCTATCTGTATGCTTGTGTGTGGTTGTGTGTGTAAGTCTACATGTCAATTTGCATGTCATTCAAGTTGATATTTAGCTCTGTAACTATCCATTAGCGTAATTTGTCGGCCTTGTGATCAGATCTTGGGTCCAAACATGCTGAAATGGTTTTGTCCGACAGCAGTAAGCCATTTGAAAGATGGAATTAGCTTCCCTACTTCTCGCTATAGTTCGTAACACATCTTTTGCCTCCAGTTGGTCTTCATAATTGTGGCATTGTGCACTATCTGTTAGTGGATGAAGAATATATATTGTTTGTTCATTCTGTCCGTCATTTCTCAAGGCGTGCGGAATAGCATCAAACCAAGCAATTACAGTTCGTTCAGTTTAACCTTGACAAGTATACATCCTAAATTGGGACAAGCATAAAGTTTACCGACAGTGTCATGGGAGATTCAATTAGCCAGATAAGTTACTATCCTTTCTAATCAGCTAGAGGTATGAACTGCAATGCTTTCTTTCTTTCTATTCATTTCATTATATACATCATCAAAGGATATAGAAATTGTAGCTTCTATAAAACACATGCTAGATTGTTTTGATTTATAAATCAATCTCTAGTTTTACCCAGTACATGGGCAGCAGAAAGCATGTAATTTCCTCATGAAGGGACATACAACCTGTTCATAATGTTAAATTGTTAATAGAGTGCTTGGATTGAGATTTTTCCATTCAATTAAAGAATATTATTTCTCCTGTACTAATATATTGATGTCTTCTCTTATGTTATAAATGGCGCGCAATATCTTTTGTAAATTACATAAAAGATAAACCTAATTTTACATAATTTTTAACGCTATGATCTAATGCAGTTGCAAAGCTATAGCTGACAGATAGTCGCATCTTTATTTAGACATTTTGAAACTAGTTGAATATTTAAACGTGTAACTTGGCCCAAGAAAATTCAAGGGGTAACACAGATGTAGATGCAGACACACACACACACACAATACATGGAGACACAGAGAGAGATGAAGTATTGACATTTTGTGGGTGCAGCAGCTGCTTGCGCATGAAAATATCTAATGAGATATTTTAGGCATTATAACATGCATCACAGTCGAAGGATGAGATTTCATATGCAAAATTTCTTAATTTTTATCTTTTCATGTAAATTGTGTTTATAAATCAACAATGAATGCCAAAGCAAGAATGCTAAAGCAATCTTTTTAGAACAAGATAATGCTGGTTTGTTTAACCTTTAATTACAGTTTCATGCATGGCAAAATTTGTTTAACCTTTAGTTTCAGGTTTCACACATGGCATGGTTTGTAACTTATAAGAGGACAATTATGGAAATTTGATTACACTGGAAAATCTCACAGCTATCTTCATCGGAGTTTTTCTTCTCACAATGTGATTCTGTAGATTTCTGCTGGTATTTCTGGTTATAATTACTAGTGGAGACTGCCACTCTAGTTGTTCTTTAATGTAGAATCTTAATTATAAATAGAAGTACAATAGGTCATAGTTCTCTCAAGTATATTGATAATTGAGCAAATTACAATTTAACTGCCCAAACGAAACTGAAATTCAAGCGGAGCAACTGTTTTAGTTTTATTACAATTGACACCCCCACTGTTAGTAGATTTCTATTAAAATTAACTGATTGGGGGTAAAATTGTCTTTGAACCTTTCTTTGTCACTTTTCTTTTAAAATGCATTTTAAAAACTTTAAAATCAATTATATAAAAAAAAATTTAACCAGAATGGAGATTAATTAAAAAAAAATTATATAAAAATTTAAAATTATATAATTAAATAAGAAAATCTTCATCATCACCTAGTTTTCGGTCAACTGGAAACCAGATTTCTAGGTTTCCAGCCTTCAATCAAACCCAAACATCATCTTCTTCTAACATTATCTTCTTCTTCTAACAACTAACATACATGTTCACGACCGCATTACTCAAACCTTCATTCTTCAATCAAACATAAACATCATCTTCTAAACATTGACTGGAAACCCTAAACATCATCTTCAATCCAATCCAAAAAATAAAACCCAACATCATCAGTCATCAAACAACATCATCATGAACCTTCAACTGATGAATCTATACCCCAAAATCAACAAAAATCATCAACAAAAGCCAAAAAAATCAAGACCAAAAAATGGTTAGGGAGAGAGAGACGATAGATACCAGATTTCATCTAGGTTTTGGAATCTGGGTTCTATTGCAACAAACCTAGATCTGGGTTCATTCTAGAAGAAGAGGAGAAGAAGAAGAAGAAGAAGAAGAAAGATGAAGAAGAACAACAACAACAAAAGAGGGAGAGAGATAGAGAGAGAGATGATCTTTATTCATGTGGGTTCCATCGGAACCTAACTGGGTTCCAATCAAACCCACATGAACATCATCTAGGTTCGATTATCGGCGATCGGTGATGACACAATCAAAATCGGCAAGGAAAGAACGGTGGTGGAGAGAGGGGTGAGGAGAGCCGTAGCAAGCAGCGACAAAGAGAGGAGAGTGAAGACCGTTGGTGGTGACGTTGTCCGAGAGTGCATGTGGCAACGGTACTGTCAACAGACAGATACTATTGACAAATATGTAGATGGGGAGAGACAGAAATAGATGAGAGAGAGAGAGGTGGAGAAGAGAGAGATGGCGAGGATTTCGCTGCCAAAGAGGAGGAGGTGGAGGAAGAAAGAGGAAGAGGAGGGATACGGAGGGAAGGATAAGATTTACACAGTAGAGGGGAAGAGAGGGCTATTGGGGGAAGAAGAAGACCAATAAGAGATGGACGAGCAGGGAAGAAGAAGAAAATGAGTGAACAATAAAGTTATTTTTTTAAAATTTCTTTTTCCAACTTTTTAAGGGTATTTAAGTCTTTTAATTATATTTATACTGTTTATTGTCAAATTTAATGGAGTTGCACTAACGGTAGTAGGGTAAATTGTAATAAACTTGAAACAGTTGCTCCGCTTGAATTTCAGTTTCGTCTGAGTAGTTCAATTATAATTCGCTCATTGATAATTAGACATGAAGATTACGGTTGCCTATCTTTGTTCCTTCAATTTTCTTGTTTAGAGAAAAGTGAATTATATTTATATTCAAAGTGAAATAACCAATTGAGGATTGCCTAATTTTTCGTAATTGATGAGACTGACTAATCAATGTTATGACACTTAGGTAAATGTTATAACAGAATTAACATGTCATAATATAAAATCTATATGTTGCAACATAATTTATATTGATAGAATAAAATTAAACACGAGAACATTTTTAACATGGTTTGGTTTGACCTTACATCAACGAGATCTTGTCTAAAGTGATCAACTTATTAATGAATATTAACAAAGTACAACCTAATCTTAACTTATTTAATCTAAGACTCCCCTTTAGAATTGACGTAAGATGTGCACATATTCACCTAACAAGTTGCAGTAAACTCCCCTTACTTTCAATGGCTTACATTAGCTTGAATTCCTTTAAACTGCTGCAAACTAGCCTCCTTCCGAAGATTTAATGACTTGTTATCCTAACAAGTCTTTAGACAAAAACCTAGACCTAGTAAACTCTCTTCCCTAGTCTAGAAATTACTTAGAGAACAAGCTCCCTAGGTTTTTACAAGTATTCACTCTATTGCTCAATCTACCTGTGCTACTTGCTTTTCTTCCATGAACGAAATGGTCTACATTTATCCAAGAAAGGTATAGCAATTATCCTGTGCAAGAACTCCAAAAAAATCAATTGATAAATAGATAAAAATTAGAAAATAATAATCACTAAAAATCAAAAATAAAATCAGTTAAAAAATAGTGAATCGACTCTTATTTTTTAGTGTTGACCAATTCATTTGAATTTCAAGTTTCTTGTTTGACTTAATTTGGTTCAAAGAATGCCTTGATTCATATTACACCTATAAATCAGCTGAACATCTTACTATTTTAAGATAAACACAAGTTATCTTTAAATCAAAATGATTATTACTAAATAAGATAAAGTCTAATGAATATTTTATTCTAAAAATATATCTTAATACTTCCCAAAAAATTTATAATGAGAATAAATATTTTTTTTCTTGGTAAATAATCATAAAAATAAATTCTTTATCAATCAAATTCTAGAAAACACGAAACCAAAGCAAACTTCATAAAAACTCTGAGTTCTATATTAAAACCTGTTGGAGAAAATTTATTGTAACATTATTACTGATGTTGCAACACTGATTTTGCCGTTATAACACGCCTTTCAAATGTCACAACTGAACACCTACAGTCCATGAATTTTGTTGTTCTGAGGTTTATTGTCTTAGTGCCATATGATGTCAATACATGTGCACTTGATTGTGCACTAACTCAGGGATCCATTAAAAAATAAACATGTGTTGCAATTGTCTTTATCAGTTATTATATGGGACCGGACCGCTATATTATCAGAGATCTAGTGAATCATTAAGACGAAGAACATAACAGTTGAATAATATATCAAGGCCTTACAATTAGCCCAAGTGGCTCACCTATTGAGAGAATATGATTTTGAATTGAAATGAGCATGAAAACCAGGTTTGATGAAGACCTTGAAGTGGGCAGCCACAGCCAGATGTGACATCTCCAGAAGTTCAATCACGCAACCTCATATGACAATATCTTCTGTAAATCTGTAATGACTGCAATACAATAATTGAACTTACCCGATTCTTAATCTTTCATAATTTTTGACATATTCTTTTGAGTCTACCTTTGAGACTCTGCATCAATTTCAATCTACGCATAATTGAAACTTCGGCTTTCTTGGTAGTCATGTTTGATTGGGTTGGTAGGTATGCAATGTGCAGCACCCTTATGCCTGCATCTGCTTCATTTTGTGCTTCAAATAACTGTAATTCCACTCCCTCGGTTTCGTTTTTGTACATGAGCTTCACACGCCTTGGTTTTGACATATTGTCAGGTAATTGTTGACCATGATGGATCTAAAAATTGAACTTAAAAGAAGGTACTTTATATTTTATTTGAATGGGTAAATTTATTTTTGTCCCTACATTTTAAGAAAGTGTAAATTTATAATTATCTATTAAAAATATGTCAAATTTTCCTTAAACTTTCAAGATCACATTTAAATAGTCTCTCCTGTCAATCTACTCATGGTCAAACCAAATAGAATAAGAGAAAATTACACTTTTGCCTTGCTATGAACATCATTTGGATTTGATTGGAACCCACATCATCCAAATGACCTACCTCCATTAAGAAAGATTCATAGTCGAAAGCTCTTAAAATTGGAATTCCTCATTAGTTTAGGTTTAAAATAAATTTACAATTTAAAAGTTAAACTTCTTATGAGATCAATCTTTACTTGTAGTTATACTCAATAAAACGATTTGTGTACTTGTAAGTTTAAAATAAATTTCTTAGTTAATTTTGCAACCAACACTTACGTACCAAGTCTCGTAAAATCCTCAACGTAAAGGGGCTGGGTAAGATCCTCAACGTACATGGATTCTCCAGTCCCTGTACGTTCCATACGAAGAGACTCATTGCTGGTGGCGATCCTCCATGGCAGGACTCGCCAATCTTTCGGGTTATGAAAAACCAACTGTCCCCTCTATGCATTGTGTTTTAGTCACGCAGTTTTCATCATAAACACTATTGTCATTCTCCAGTCGTCTTTTATAAACTGCCGAATTAGGGAATCTTGCCTTATCACCACCGCTCGCATCAACCCAACCTAGGCCTACTGATGAAAAAATTAATAACCAATTTTGATACTTTTGGGCTCAATGTACAGCCTTTTTGGGAAGAGGCCGGCTGTCCTGTTTTCTTTTTTGGGCTTCACTTTGTCATCTTCTGTCATTGTTTTTAAAACCACCTGCCTTAGAAGAAGCAATTCCGAAATTTTTCGTAAACGAGTCAACAATTTTAGGGTCCATAAACCTTTTGTCCTCTATGTCCACCTCCAAAATGTTTCTTCCTTTGTTGGGCCTCTCCACATCAGCCTGGAACATAGGAGAATCTTCATTTTCCCTTACAACTGTGGACGTTGACTTGTGCATTCCAGCAGCTTTGACAGAGTGATTTTGCTGATTTGTTTTAATGCCAAATTGTTACTAAATGAAGTTTGCTGACTGCATCATCAGCCCACATGTTAGTTTATTAGGTTTTGAAAATAAAAATCCAAATTCATTTGCTATTTTAATCGGTTACCCAAAACCCATTCGTTATTTCTTAGTAATTAACAATTTGCTTTGATGAAAAAAAGAATAAGATGTTAAAATAAGAATATTATGAAAAAAAAAAAAACTATTATAAAAATATTTGAAAACTCTAATATAAACAAGCATATTACAAACAATAATTACTCATGTCTAAAATTAAATTCAACTAAATTGAATATATAATAAAACTATATTTTGAAAAACTTTAACAAAAAAAAAAAAAAAATCCAAAATAAGCAAACACTGGTTCAGAAAATTTTTAATAATAATGATGATGATGATGGTAAATAAATAAACCTTGCTTTTGCTATACAAATCACTAACATGTGTAAATTCTAAAATGTTAAAATAGATGGCATCAATATCAACACATTTATTTAAATATATATATATATATATATAGAAAGAACTTGAATGCAATATTTTATCTTTTATTCATCAAGAGAAATTATATTGTAGCATTATGTTGATTTAATAGCCACATGATCTAAATCAAAGACAATCATAATAAGCTCTTTCAATGCATTTTGGTCTTTCTCTACAATTGCAAGAGTAATACATACAAATTTATATTCATGTTATGAATAAAAATTAAGTTAAGCAGAAAGAACAATTAAGAAATTTAGGGCTTGGTTTTATAGTACAATTTAAATTGAAAATAATTACAATATTATTAAAATTAATGGACCACAACAGGTTTTAAGAGAAAAACCCAAAACTGAACTTTTTTTTTTTTTTTTGGATTTTAATAATCCAAGTCGTTAATAAACTTAATCCAATAAAGTAAAGCTAGACCCATCAACGGTGCTATATGAAAAGATTTTGATCAAACTATTGGGTTAGACTTAGGTCTAATTCTGTCCGGTCTTACCACCTTGTTGAGTAAACAAAATCCAAAATAGATTTTTTTTTTTTCGTGAATAAATGACTGAATATATAGTGTTTTTGCAATTTAACTAGACCTGTGTGGTTTGGAAAATAAGTAGAAGAAACCTACTTCGTGATCTAATATATTTTACTAAAGTTTCGAAGGGTCCTAAAGAATTGTAACAACCATAATAGGTACAGGTGAATGAAAGGCTCTATCTTCTGAGAGAAATCTTTTAACATATATGTATAGAATATGTATTACAGCTAATTACAGAAAGTATTTAAAACAGTCCTAAACTGTGGGAGAGAATATTTGGATTGATAATTACATGCATGAATTACATCGAAATTGGTTCAGTTGATGAATGAGCGGCTTGTCTCATGGGATTTTATTGAGATTGGTGAGAGATAATTATTGAGGCTTTACTTAAGGGATTAACTTGACCTTTGACATGCCCCGGCAAGATGATGGCACCGTTGGTAACATTAATCTTGGACCGAAGATACGAAGTTGTTGCCGAGATAGGGGTTTGTGAGTGCATCAGCAAACTAGTCTTTTGTAGAAATATGAGACACTCAAAGTTGGCCATCAGCTACCTTTTCACGAAAAAATGGGAAATCAATAGCAATATGTTTCATCTGTGAGTGAAAAACTAGACTCACACACAAGTAGGTTGCACCCGCATTGTCATGGTATTTAGTTGGTGCTTGATTGAGTGATGTCGAGGTCTTGAATAAGAGATTGTATCCAAGCAGGCTCTGCAGCAATGGAAGCAACAGAGCGGTATTCCGCTTTCGTTGAGGATCGAGCAACGGATCATTGCTTTCGAGAGCTCCAACAAATGCGATTACCTCATGGCTCACGTGACAAGAGACACTAGTATAGGTAGTCCTGCCAAATATCTCTTGACTCACTTGACATTATGCATGCCAAGCAATGCTTCTCTAGCTAGCAGAGTTACGGAGCCCTCACACGCTGTCCTTATACCTAACAAAGCCTTACTAAGTTTCTTCCTTATCTTCTAATATCTAACGAAATCTCCTCCAACGGTAGTATATCTTCAAGTGTTTATACCAACCACAAATGTGGAGAGAGTTGCATATGAGCACTTGATTTTGGAGGAATTGTGCACTTCCCACCCACCCCCTATTTTTATTTTATTTTATTTTTTTCTTATGGTGGAAGAGGAAAATTAAATTCATTTAAAAGTACCCACATATTATGTTTTAGAACAAAGATGAAACTTAATAGATTGATCTTTTGGGATCAAAGGAAGTACTCAACCACTTATACTAAGGTAGTATGTCAAAATTTCTGTTAAAGCTAGTACACTTCCTCCCCCTATCTTAACTAATAAAGTTTTGAAAATTGATATTTAACTTACACTTTCCTCCATTAAAAAATAAATAAATGAATAAAACACTTTTCTCAAGCCAATAAACTTTTGAAACCTTTGCAAGACTAATTTAACTTCGATTAGCTAATGATATGTATGATTGCTACGTATCGAAAGTAACTAGGCTACATCTGTTTGGAAAACAGATTAATGGACAAAAAGAAATTAAAATTAACAATCAACTAAAACAAATTATATTAAAAGCAGGAAACTTAAAAACAAGTCATCACGACCAATTGAATTGAAGCAAGGATTTCAAGAAGCTAGGATTATTGACTTTACTTAATTGATTTTAATAGATATAGTCATTGAGAATGAATTGCATGTGTTGATAGCTAAGTTATCACAAATGCTCTCAATACTCTCTCTCAAAATGCATTTAACAGACTCTCACATAATCACATCCTATCTCCAGCTGGATATCAAATAAATGAGAGAGTTAATTAAATTCAAGATAACATGAATATGCCATAAAAGTGGATTAATATATTTGTTGTGGGGTGGATTTACATTATGTTGACTTTGAGTAATACTTGTAGGTAAACTTTTTTGGAATCTAGCAATCTATATCGTGCATAAATCAAACAAGAAAACACGGATAATCTTGACACCGGGATGAGGTTGACCAAAAATACTTTATCACTCAAGTCAGCATTGAAGGTAAGAAAAATAAAGAGAACAAGTAAAATAATAATAATAATAATAATAAAGGAATTGTAATGTCGTTCAACGTGTTTACGTCATAAGGCAGAATAGTAGTGAGGCATAAAAGACTGTAATTAGCCCTCACCCCCGTCCCCTCACTGATGGATCTTTCAATATGTTAGCGATGGTCTGGCATCGACAGTGTCGTAATTGCAATAGCTTATCACTAGGGTCCTTCAAAGATCAGATTAATGGCAGCCCTGAGATATTAAAAGAATGAACAGCAACAATGTGCTTGAAGAAAGTGAACTTCCAAGTTGAGAACTTTGGCATAATTTTGTCAGAATGGTTGTATAATTAGCAAAGATTGAATACCCTTCCTTATGGTGACTCTCCCTAGTTATAGAGATGTGAGTGTCCTTAAATTAAAATAGAATCAATGGAAGCTGTTGGAGAAAATCAAGGGATTGGCTCCCCCTTGATTCTTGCTGGTGAATATAATGGCTTGAGAGATTTTCTATGCCACTTGCCTATTTGGTAAATTTATAGTATGAAATTGCATGCAATGCAAATTATGTATTTTCATCAATATGGTAGAATTTCTTAAATGGATAATGAATGAGCAGAAACTCTATTCAGGCTTTTGGGCTTTGTTTGGGTTGAGCGACATATAGGCTTATAGTTTGCACTGTCTCACTTGGGGCCTATAAACATTTACATAAATTTTACTGTTACAATATCTCTAACTTAGGTTAGACATTTTATTGAGTATGTTATGGGCATCTCCTCTTGATCTAAACTCACGACCCTAAATCATGTTAAATGTTGGCTAGACATTCACAAGTATTAAATACAAATCATCTACTCGACGAACACAATCAATCTTAAGGTAAATTAAAGTTCATTTTATTAATTTCAATTAAGATCCATCATTATCCTAGTACTAACAACTTAGTTAATGTTTAAGTACAAAGTTAGTTTAACATCCCTAAACATGACTAAATTTATGAGCTTAAAGGGTGAGAGAAAGAAACAAAATAACTCTAATGAAGTATCATCCTCAAGCTCTTGTCTTCTTCTCCTTCTTACTTGTCTTGTTCTTTTCAAATGATCTGATTTTATGGGTTAAATGTCTTGAAAGGTATTTTGGAATGGATTAGTGATATACTTAATGGAGATTAAATGTTAGAGCTTCCAAAACCTAGTTAAGACCCTTTCCCTGCCCCCCCTCCCCTCTAGTTTTTTGGACAAGAGATAGGGTATTTATATTCAACAAGAGTTAAGGCATGATTTGGCCTTGAAAAGACCTAATTGCCCTTGTTGCTACCAGGTATTCATGGGTCTATGGCCATGACAGGACCCAATCCGAATCTTACCATACTTACGTCTGGCGGGCTTTGCCTGGCACCCTAACAGATTCCTCCTAATCCTACTAGATGGGCTAAAAGAGATTCGCGAAGCGAACCCTTAAAACATTTTTTTACTTCGTAAAATTAGAATGGATTGGAATTTATTTTTTTTTTTCAAATAGAAAATTCAACAGCATAATAGCTGCGTTTTTGATATACCCAAAATACCTACAAGGGAAAAATACACTTCCATATACCTCTATTTTTCCAACCCAACTTCTTTAGCCTCAAACATATATTTCAAATCACAAATTCATTTCGTTAAAATTCCAAAATATGAAATCAAACTTCAAACACTTTGTAACTTATGCAATTGCTTTAAATGTGACCAAAACTTACCAATTTCATACATAATTAATTTACCACTCATTTACAATTTAAACATATATTTACAAACGATTATTTTCAAATATAAAATTTGCAACAATATATTATTACAGAAGCATGGTCGTGTCGTCACCCATTTACTCTTTTGGATGAGTCTTCTGCTATCGGACACCCACTTCAATACCTAAGGAGGTTTTTAATATAAAAACAAAAAACAGTGAGCTTTGGGAGCTCAGTGAATGCTTAATTTTTTAACTTAAATCATTATATTTCTTAAAAATACCTCCTTAAAAATCTTTTCAAAATGCCTTTATTTTTCTTAAAACTTATTATAGGGTTCAAAACTTATTTCATAGCAAAACATACATAGAAAATCTTTAAAATACTTAGGAACTTAAAAACTTCCCATAACTTATGATTCCGTAAAATTCACAAAGACATTAAAATGTATATAAGCATATATATATATGTAAAACTTCATGTAACTTATAACTTAAAATACTTTATCTCTTAAAACTTTTCAAATTGTAACCTCATCTCATTCAAAGCATACTTAAAGAATTCGAAAGCATATATTACTTGAAATCTTGAAAAATATAAATCTCATATAGCTTACGAAATATACATATAAAACTATGGATCCATATGTACATAAAATTTACATAAAACTTAAAAATGAAATAATACTTAAACTTATACATATAAACCTTACGAATTTCATTTCAATTTAAAATTATACACACATAAAGCTTCATATAAACTAGTGGTGCATAAAACATATAAAACTTTCATCTCATTCCCATACACAACTTGGAATGGAAAATCCGTAAAACTTACATATATTCATGAAACTTCATTGAATCTTATGGATTATAAAATATATAAAATAACTTTTCCATTTCTTAAATTTTTTCAAAACTTAATTTCATTTAATCGTAAAATATGCTTAAAACATATAATACATCTTTCTTTGCTTTCAATATTTTAAATACTTACTTAATTTTTTAAAAGCACCATTCGTACCCCATAAACTTACAACCATGTGCTAGCTATAATAACGCTAACCAACGTGGAGTCACGTGGCACTTTTAACAGACATCAATCGTGACACTTACTTACTTACAAAGACATCCCATAATTATATGCGGTATGTTACATCGCTAACCATAACACGAGATAATATTCCATAAAAGTAGAGGCGACGCAACAGACTTAATTTCCCCCCCGGGTTAGTGACGCATCTCTCCCAGGACTTGTCATACTAATGTGGGATATACCGGCCAGGTCTAAAACTTACTTCTAAGGGTGGGTATACTTATGGCCTTTGAAAATTTATTTTATTTTCTTACTTAGTGCAAAAACACAAAGATCACTTATCGGGGTGCAATAAACATGAAATCCGATTTCCAAGTGCAAAAAGCACAAAACTTATACTTCCAAGCATATAAAACATCAATTTTCGTTTCTTAAATACATAAAGCATAAAATATCATCTTTCTTAGTGCAATAAATACGTAAGAATTTCATGAAGTGCAAAGAGCACAAAATAGTTATCTTTTTATACTTAATCGCATATAAAACCTCATATATATAACCTAAAACTTCATATGAAACTTAGATTTTAATAACCTTACAAAATAGCTTAATAAAACTTCATATAAATCATATATATCCATGCAAAACATACATAAGAAAATCCATAAAAATTTCATAATTACATGAGCCTTATATAAATCATACAAATTACCAAACTTACAATTTAATAAACACTTAAAATTTCCTTTCATAACTGGTTTATACTTATGAAATTTTAAACACCAATTTTTCATACAAAATATCATATAATTAAAATACTTCTTCAACCACCAAAATGATGAATATATTCACAAAATACTTAAGCACTTAAAGTAAGCATAGCCTTATATATATAAAATTTCTTTAATATTCTCCATGAGAATTTTTTTATACATTTTCAAAACAATTGAAAATATTTCAAAATAAAGTAGAACACTCACCTTGATTCCAAGTTTCCTTAGGTGGCTCCCATGGCCTTCTTCGGTTCCATTTACTTCCCCTTCACATACACATCACTTATTCACTTAGGATATACCAAATTGAACTTTACAAAACTTATTACACAAATTCTAACTCAAATGACCCTATTGAAAACCATTTTACCAACTTACTTCCCTATTCGATTTCAACTTAATTGAAGCTTTAAATTTCCGTTTTCTTTGCATGAACCTTACTTATATATACCTAGAAACATCCTCATATGCTCGAAATAATTTTCTGGAGCCCGAAATGAAAAGTCAAATTTTGGTACCCTTTTAGGCAGAGAACTGTTCACAGCCCATGATAGGGCTATTTTTCACTTCATTTTTGCTCCATTCATCTCCCTAACTCACATTTAGACCACCTGTAAAACGACTCTGAAAAATTCCAACAAACGGGTGTCCAAACCTAGGAAAACCTTATTTTTTCATCACTTTTTCATGACCATTTTCATATTTTTACCTTCTAAATCTTAATTCTTCCTTCCCTAAGGCTAACATACTTAAATATACTTATTTAATGCATGAAAACACACACATGAGGTAGTATTCCATGATTTCCATCAATGCCCTTCACTTGAGGCAATTAGAAAACAAGTTATCTAAATGGATTTCTAACAATTTTATCAACTTATCCTAGGTTTCTCCATTAAATTTCCAACATGACATCTTAATTAATATCACCTAATAGTTTTGGTTTCATACTTCCCTTATCATGGTCTCACATGAGAAATCACATACCAACTTTAGTTCATTCAAATTTTGCATTTTTCTTCACTTAGGCATTTTATCAAACACTTGGTGGGCACTTATTTCATTTAAACAACCACCATTCAATTTTATGGTTTCTCCCACCAAAACCCTAACCTATCAAACTTAATCATTTCCATATAATTTACACTTACTTTAAAGTTCATAAAACTCTACTTCAATCATACATAAAAACTCCATCAAAAGTCCAACCAAATAACCAACACAACATCATCACACAACCATCAACACCATATCATAGAAATGGGTTCAAAATGATAAACTAACCTTTGTTTTGCTTGGGTCTTGCTTCAAGTTTGTCTTTCTAGCTTAGATGGACTTGAAAAATGGTGTAGAAACTTGAAGTTGGCAAACATTTTTCCTTTCTTTTTCTCCCATGGCCGAACCTCTCTTTCTCTCCCTCATGCTCTCGGTTTTCTTCTTCCATTTGGTGAGTTTTGTGGCGTGAATTGAAGCAAAATGACTAAGTCAACATATTTATAGTTTTTAAAAATTCCAAAATGACCATCATGTCCCTTAATTAATTATACTTTGGCCATTAGCTTTTGCTTATTCCATTTTGGGCCATTTCATGTAAACTTATCTCCATTTGATCCTTACTTCACTTTCTCTTAATCTCACTTTGACCACAAGTAGAAAAATTTATTTCATTTTAGTCCTTTGTCATACCTACTATTCACTTAATACTATTTACAATTCATTCCGAAATAAATTCCAAACTAATTATATGATCACTCATTCATCAAATTGACTTTACAATACTCTAATTAGATTTCTCAAGACTTAATCCATGGCTTCAAAAAATATTTAAATGAAGTTTAGGTCAACAGTCTTCACAATCCTGTCCATAAATGCGTTTTCATCGGGTAACTTTCCGAACCTTCAGAAACTACCCAAACGGACTCATTTTTACTCCGTTTCAATTTTATTGAGTCCTACTAATCGTTCTAAATATTTTCAATTTTCTAGGGTCTGTCTCAAAATTTTACTATTCATCGGATACTATTCACCCAGAGACACTATTCATCCGTAAATAAGGTCGAGAGCTTACAGGCTATACCTCTTGATTGTGAATCTTATTGGACTACTGATCATGTCGGTTTTAGATATGATTTTATATATTTAATCCTCGCTTTTGTGAGGAATACTTAAGTAGATTATATTATTTTAATGTGTTTTTCTAGTGTTTATATTTGTTGAGTTATTTAGGAGAAGATGGAAGCAAATGGTGGAAGAAATCAAGTTTTAAAAGGGAGCTAAAGCTTTTCGTGAAGGGCATTCACTAAATGTACTTGTGGTCTCCGATTGTGAAATATTAATCAAATGATCTCATTGAATGCAGTTCACCAAATGCCAATCGTCGTAGTTTTCCAAGGATTTTACTAAACACGATAGCGAAACACAACTAGCAATTATAGGTTGTGAATTGGCATTAAATGTGCATGCAAGAAACTCTCCAACCCTAAGTCATTTCACCTATAAATTCATGATTTTCTCATTTCAAAGGTAGTGCAGCAGACACCAGAACATCTTTAGAGTAGTTTTCTTTCATTTTTCCATAGTTTTTTTAATGATTCAAGTCAAAGTTCCATTAGAGATTTATGCCACAAGTTGTTGGAGCCATTAAAGAGCAACATTGAAGTGATTTGGGTGATTCCAAAGCAAGAGCAGTGGTGAATTCGTGATGTTACTTTCTGTTCTTGTTTTATTTTTAATGTTGTTCAATTATTCTTTCATTTTTGGCTTGATTTCGTATAGATCTATGGAGAACTAAATTATTTCTGGGGCATTCAATGTAGTTTGATACAGATCTATTCTTGTGAATGATTTATTCATGTTTAAATAAGTTGATTTCCTATGTTAGTATTCTATTTTATCATTTCTTAATGCTCTTAATTGATTTAAGTCTAATCAATTAAATGATTTTGTGTTATTAATATACTTGAAAAAGATACTGATAATTAGAACTTGATAAAATAGCATTTGAGAATTGGAATAGACATATATCTAGTTTTCATAAGTGATCTTATGTGAGTATTTGAGTGCAATGAGTTCATATTAACCATTTAGCGTAGAAATATAGCTAAGTATTTAATTCAAGCATACCTGTGATAAACTTGAAAGAGGCTCATAGATATAACTGCTTACTCGATCAAATACAATACGAAATGATGATATGTTGAGAGAAAAATGACACGATAATAGTGAATTATTAAATGAAAGTTGAATTTCTCTAGATTTTTTATTCAAGTGGTTATTGTTATTTAATTAAGTTTTTCTGTTAATTAGATTTTTACAATTTTACTTTTTAGTTTAAATTTTATTAATAGATTTTTTAATAAAGTTGCGTAAATCAATTTTAGTAATTAGCTCTAGTTTGAACCATCTCTATAAGATTGACCTTGATTTGCCACTATATTGTATAGAGACCATGTATACTTGCATGAGTTTTTGTGTAATAAAGTATAATACCGAAACATGCATCAAGTTTTTGGCACCGTTTTTGGGGATGATGTGTCAAACTATTAAACTAATATTGATACTAGTTCAAAGAACTTTAATTCAGACTTTTTTTTTTTTTTTTTCATTTAAGGTACAATTCAGAACCTCAGAAGGTTATGAAGGTTGGTAGAGCAAGGAGACGATACGACAAATAATTAGGGTGGTCAGAATATAGGCAATAGAGTTGGTGGTGACGCTTCAAAACCAATCAGAGATTATTTGATACCAATGATAGAAAGGATACACCAAAGCATTCACTAACTGGCCATTCAAGTGAACAACTTCAAGATCAAACCAGAGAGTATTCAAATGATTCAATTCACCGTGCATTTTTGTGGCTTACCTAATGAAGACCCAAATGAGCTCATCGTAAATTTCCTTGAGATTTTTTACACTTTCAAGTACAATGAAGTGACAAATGATGTCATTCGGCTAAGATTGTTTCCTTTTGCATTAAAGGATAAGGCAAAGAACTAGTTGAATTCATTACCTCAGTCATCTATCACAGCATAGGATACGATAGTACAGAAGTTTCTAGCTAAGTATTTCTTACCAATGAAAACATAGAAAGTGATTAATGATATTGCTGCACTCATGCAGAAAGAAGGGGAGTCATTGTACAAGGCTTATGAGAGATTTAAGGAATTGCTTCAAAAGTGTCCTCATCATGGAGTTTTAAAATGGATGCAAATCCAAGTTTTTTATTAGTGATTATCGGAGATTTCAAGGGCTAATGTAGATGTAAACCATCTACGTTAATTTTACGGGCTTCCTAGAAATAATCTATATACAGCGATTAGAGACCCTAAGTGGTCCATGAAAGCACATAAGGGTATAGGGAAACCTTAGGGATTGAATTAAACTCGATTGAAGATTAAACGGAATGATAAAATGGTAAACGAAATCAAGTAATTATTAAGGTGATAAGGGACTAAATCGAAGATAAGATTTAATAATTGAGGTCAAACTAGAATTGATTTAAAAGCCAAGGGAGGAGAACGAATTTTTAAGGGACGTGACCGTCATTTTTAGAGTTGTTTGTGGAGGAAAACATAAAGCCAAAAGTTTGTTTTAAATCACAAAAGAGAGAGAGAGAAAGCTATCGCTGACCAGAAGAAAAGAAGAAGAAGAGAATAAGAAAAAAAAGAAAAAGAAGAAGAAGAAGAAGAAGAAGAAGAACCGGATGCTATCCGGGCGAGTGTTTTACTGATAGCACTGGATGCTATAAGTATGGATAGTAGGGACATTTCATGAAGGACTGCTCCGGTATTGCAACGTCGAATAGACTAGAGGGCAGGACTACCACACCAAGATAGAGTAGTGAAGGTCGTGGACCAAAGAGGAGAGGCCCTCAGATTAGAGCAACTGCAGATCTTGAGCAGACTAGTGGTGGATCCAGCAGGGGAGGAGCACCAAGAGGATAGTCTCGGAGACCTCGCGGTCAGGCTAGAGTATTTGCGGCTATACAGCAAGCAATTGATGCTGATCCAAAAGAGGATATAGGTAATAATTCTTAAATTGATAATTATGTTTAAGTATTGAGTGATTAGAGTGATCATGGTGCTAGTTTTTACTTATGTAACTCGTTATAGCGATTATCGCTAGAGTTAGATAAGTCATAAAGAGATTTATTGTAGTACCCTCAAATGATTAAGCAAGTTTAAGTCGACATTAATCATAAGTTTTGACCTAAAAGATGAGATAGATTAGCCTGTATCTTTGGCTGTGTTGATGATGTAGAGGTTATAGCGATGATACAGAAGATGTTATGAATGATACTACAGTGAAGAAGGATTTCAAAGAGAGAATCATCCAAATGAGATCATTCAGAAATTTCGAGGGCGAAATTTTTATAAGAAGGGGAGAAATTGTAAACCCTTTACGTTAATTTTACGGGCTTCTCAGAAATAGTCCTTATGCAACGATTAGAGACCTTAAATGGTCCATGAAAGTGCCTAAGGGTATAGGGAACCCTTAGGGATTGAATTAAACTCGATTGGAGATTAAATGGAATGATAAAATGGTAAATAAAATTGAGTAATTATTTTAGGTGACAAGGGACTAAATCGAAGATAAGATTTAATAATTGTGGTCAAACTAGAATTGATCTAAAAGCCAAAGGAGGAGAACGAAATTTTTAAGGGACATGACTGTCATTTTTAGAGTTGTTTGTGAAGGAAAACATGAAGCCAAAAGTTTGTTTTAAATCACAAAAGAGAGAGAGAGAAAGTTGTCGCTGACCAGAAGAAAAGAAGAAGAAGAGAAGAAGAATAAGAAGAAAAAGAAGAAGAAGGAAAAGAAGAAGAAAAAGAAGAAGAAGAAGAAAAAGAAGAAAAAGTCGAGCTGCAGCCACAAGCCTGCCAAAATCTAGTCGTAAACCTCGTCGAACCAGACCTTGCTGTACGTAGAACCGACGTCGACCTAGACAGCTCGAAGATGAACTCGATGACGACGAGTTGCCGACGCGCACGACCTGTAGAACCCAGCTCAAGCGCGACCCGAACTCGACCAAAGTTGAGAGAAAAACGTGCAAGATCACCGACGAAGAGTTGCTCCAATCGAACTAGACGTGATAGAAGGCAGAGCTGACGACAAGACCACAGTCGATCGAGAGGGAGAGAGCGAGGGAGGTAGAAAGGAGAAGGAAGAGAAGAAAACCCAGCTCAAATTAGCTCTAACCAATGCCATTTTCAGCTTGAGATCAGATCCAAACGCAATTGAAACAGAACCAAAACAAAGGCGAAAGATCGGAGAAAAAGAAGAGAGAATCCGACGGGGGAAGAGGAGGTCACGCGGAGGAGAATAATGAGAAGGAAGTCAACCCAAAACCCATCTATTTTCATCACCGAAACAACCCTAAATTGAGCTCAACACGAAGAGGAAGAAAGAGATTTCATGAGAAAGAAAAGGGGTGAGTTATTTAAGTTTTGAAGTTGATATTTTGGTTGAAGATGTTGTTGATGATTGAGTTGATTTCGAAGTGGATTTTATTATGATTTGTTGTTGGTTGGTTTTGAGTGAAAGTGAGTTAAGAAATTAGTAAATTAATGCTCATTGGGAGCTTAGGAAACCAAGAAAATAGTGAAAATTTAAAGAGAAATCGAATCGCACGCTAAACTAATTTGAAGGGCGATTCAGTAAATCGACTCATATAACATCCGTTGAGTGTTTGGACGACCCTAACGAGTTTGATTAGGAGTGTTGAAGCTATTAAAAGCGAAAGATTAAAGTTTGAAACAAAAAATGAAGGGTTGCGCATAAAAAGGGTCTAATTTTAGTTATTTTGAGTTTCTAGAAGTTGACACGAATATAAATTTACGTAGCCATATGTTGTGTAGGTGATGAGGATGCGGGAGGATCGAGGCGAGAGGAGTAAAGGCTCCGCACGCGCCATTTTCAGTTATCAGTTTTGTGACTGAGTTTTATTTAAAGATTTTGAAAGTATTTCAAATTATTAAATTGATTTGATAAGTAATTGCTTGAATTTAATTTAAATGCGTTGATATCAACATGATTTCCTGCTTGAATGAGAATTTTGATTTATATACATATATGAGATTGTTGAAAAGAATTTCAACAACCAAGTTTTCTAGCTTGAATTGAGAAAAGAAAATAAGAGTGTTTTTAAAACCATAAGTATACTCTCAAAGATTTTCAGAGATTCTAGATCAGATTTGACCCGGTCGATCTATCCCACATCAGTTGGCATAGTCTTGGGGAGGGATAAGTCGCTAACCTGAGGGGACAAGTGTCAGAGTCTATCATTCGAGTCACCTTTGCTGATGTGGGGTAGTATTTCGCGTGTTATGGTTAGTGCTGGGAAATTCCACACATAGTCGTGAGATGTCTCAAAGCAGAGTTGTCACGATTGGTGTCAGTTCAAAATCGCCACGTGACCCCAGAGTTAGGGATACTATGGTGTTTTCGAAAGATATCCAGAAATGGTTTTAAAAGAAAAGTGAATTTGAAAGAAAAAGAGATTATATGTTTAGTATTCAAGCTAATTATGATTTTAAGCTACGAGTTTTGAATTTAAATACGTGCTTGCATTTATATATAAATTCTCTCGTTTGTTAGCTATGAAAAATGTGAAGGAAATCATGCGATAGATAGTTGTCTGAACAATATTAAAATAGTGTAGTATGTTGCCAGCTACAATAGGCAACATATAAATCCATACTTGAATTCATACAATCCAGGGTGGAGGGATCCCCCTAATTTTTCATGGAAGTGGTAACAAGAGCACCGCAATTAAAGCATTTGTTTTCACTAGATTTTCAAGGTCAACATCAACAACAATTTCGTCCACCTCAGGAGACAAAGTCGAGGATAAATGAGCTTTTAAAGCAGTTTATAACTGAGAATTATATTGGGTGTAGAACCAAGAGACTAAGATGCAGGAGCAACAGATTTTGCTTAAGGAATATGATGCTCAATTATAGAACTATAAGATGACTATTAGAAATATAGAAGCACAAATTGGACATTTAGCAAATGCTATGGACAGTAGATCTCAAGGAACCCTTCCTTGTGACAGAAAAAATATGAAGTAAGGAAAAAAACAATACCAATGCAAAACTGTAACTTTTCAAAGCGAAAAGAAGTTAAGTAACACCGAATTTATGTCCAAGCCGAATTCGAGCGAAGAGAGAGTTGAAGTAGATGAAGAGGATGAGAGTGAAGACGAAGAACCAATAGAGATTAAGAAGAAGACAAGTAAAGAAAATGATTTTAGAAAGGCAAAACAAGTGATGGAATCATCAGTTGTGCCACCTCTCCGTTTGCCCCAAAGACTTAAAAAGAATGATCTAGAAACAAAGAAATATGTAGTTCAACTGAGCCAAGTTTCGGTAACACCTCTAGTACCACATTTGGCATTCCCTCAAAAATTTCAAAAGCAGAGATTGGACGAACAATTCTCAAAATTCTTGGAGGTATTCAAGAAACTTCATATCAATATACCTTTTATAGAGACGTTGTAGCAGATGCCCAATTATATCAATTAAGCTTATTGATGATACTAAATTACATCATATTTTTAAAATAGATTACCTGGCATTTGTGATGAATTCTCGAGTAAATTACATTAATTAATTAATATTTTTAGTTATTTTATTCAGGTGAGTTGTGGAAGATATCGATAAGAAAATTTGTGAATTTTTAAAGCAAAATCATGGGTTGAATCCATTACAAGAAATTATGTCATAACCATCGACTATATGTTGTTAATAAAATCTCATACGTTGACTACATTAGCCATTAATTATTTTAATTGCAATTTTTTTTTTGATGGTTGGGACAATCCCAGGATCAGTTCGGACCAAGCAAGATTTGACTTTGAGGTGTGACCTACAGAACGGCTCCTATACAGGAGGGATTAACCTACACATTGGTGGAGAGGAGACCCATACAAGGTGAAGGGACAACCTACACATTTTTATATGGTGGGGGAGAGGTTTATTTTGCCATTAGTAAGAGTTGAAACAAACACCTAAGGTACCAAAGTCAACGACAATATTGATAGATCCTGGTGCTACCCATTCATTTGTGTCCATGCATTTTGCTGAAAACACCGATAGGAAACCGGAACCCATAGATTGTAGATTGAGAGTATCAATTCCTACAGGAGATGTATTGTTAGCAGACAAGTTGTATTTGGGTAGCCAGGTAGTTATTGAGGGTTAAGAATTTCTGGTAGATCTGATTCTACTAGACATCCGTGATTTCGATGTGATATTCGGAATGGATTGGTTGTCCAGGCATCACGCCACGATGGATTGCTTCCGTAAGGAAGTTAAGTTTGTTAAAGAGGGGAAGTCTGATATGGTTTTCCATGGAGTACGGAAAATACTTGCCAGTAGTCCGATTATAGTGATGACAGCCCATAAGATGCTTCGAAAATCGCATCAGGGATATCTAGTGTATGCTATTGAAGCGAAGGGCACTGAAGTGAAATTGGAAGATGTCCTAGTGGTTTGGGACTTTCCCGATGTGTTCCTAGAGGATCTTTCTGATTTACAATCGGACCGGGAGATCGAATTGGTTCCTAGAACACAACATATTTCCAAAGCACCCTATAGAATGGCTTCTTCAGAGTTGAAAGAATTGAAAGTACAAATGGATGAGCTGGTGAATAAGGGATTCGTTAGGTCGAGTACCTCGCCTTGGGGAGCACCAATGTTATTTGTGAAAAAGAAAGATAGAAGCATAAGGTTGTGCATTGTTTATAGGCAACTGAATAAGGTGATAGTTCATAATCAGTACTCGCTTTTGAGAATAAACAATCTGTTCGATCAACTTCAGGGATCTAGGGTGTTCTCCAAGATATACTTAAGGTCCGGCTACCATCTATTGGTTAATTTTTCAATAAACCAAATTTATTAAAACCTTGCAAGTGCACAAATCGTTTAACTGAGTATAGCGACAAGCAAGGGTCGATCCCACGAGGAGTTTCAACTTAATTTATTTTAAATTTATTTAAGACCTAAACTAGAACAATTAAAATAAATGAAAAGACTTTTGGAATTAAATTGAGAATAAACTAAATTAATGCATAAAATTAAATAAAAGAAAATCAATGAATAAAAGATTAGTTAGAACATTCTATCCACCACTAAACAATCCCTCAATTTGCTAAAAAGATTAATAAAGCAAATTCATGATAATGCATGATGAAGATATTCACGACAAGGTATGATTAACTCATGTCGTATAGATTCTTCCTTAATTAGTATACGAATCACATGATGTCTACGTAGATGCGTGTATTCCTAATTATAACCTAGCATGATGTCTACTTAGGTTTAATAATTGGAACCCATTAAGCACTAGAAGACTATGAATATCACACAAATCCTAGAAAATGATGTCTATTCTAAGTATCTATGAATTAATGTCTCTCAATTGGTTCGTAAGTAATTGATTGTTGCAAACAAAGAATATGCTCGTATGATATGCAATTTATATTCTTACAACATAATCCTAAAAATATGTTTCTAAGGTGATCAATCAAAGAAACAAAAAAAAAAAAAAAAAAAAAAATTAAACTAGAGACATTAATTTCATAATGCAAAATATAAATCTTTATTGAAAAGATAAACAAATTGAATTCATGTTTAGGGCTTCAAGTTAGCCCTAACTAATAAACTAACTAAATAAAAATAAAGAAAATAAAAGATGAAACCGAAGCCTTCAGCCTTGCTCCTCTGCTTCTCTCTCTGTCTTCTGATCTCCCCTAATTGAATGGTGAAAGCACCTATTTATAGGCAGCCAATCCTTGAGAGACAAGATTTCCTCAATTGAGAAAGATTCCACTTCCAACTTTGATTAAGAATCAAGTTTTGATTTGGAATGTGAATCCTTTTTATTTTTGGACTAAAACTCTTTCTAATTGCTTAACTCATTTAATTAGGACGTTTCAAGGTTTAGGAAATTGATTAGGAATGCTAAAAGAGGAAATTCGAATTTCCTATATTTTCCCGTAGCTGTCAGGTCTCGTGACAGTCTGACCTCTAGACACTAAATTGGTCATAACTTTCTCTAAAAACTTCCAATTGCTGAACCGTCAGTGGCTATGGAAACTAGACATCCGGGGCTTTGATTTGATATGTTATGGCTCACATAACTCGAACTGTGCACTTCGTACGAGCTCCCGCAAATCACGTCACGTTTCTGCCCAAAATTCTGCAATTTCCTTCTAAAACATTCTTTAATTCCTTGAGTTGCAATTAATCTTCAAAAATCATTTGATTCCATCATTTGTCTTCTCAAAACCTAATTCAAAGCATAAAAACACAACAAATTAAAAGTACCAATTCCACACAAAAACATAGCATAAATAGTAGGTAATATGGACATAAAATAATAATAATTAATGACTCAACACCATCAATTGAAGATTCATAGGGAAGATGTTCCCAAAACTGCCTTTAGGATGCAATATGGGCATTATGAATTTTTTGTCATGCTTTCGGATTGACTAATACCCCTACAGCGTTCATGGATTTAATGAACAAGGTTTTCATACCTTCTCTAGATAGGTTTGTGATTGTATTTATCAATGATATATTGGTGTATTCGGGCAGTTATGAAAAGCATGCTAAGCACTTTAGAATTGTGTTGTAGATCTTGAGGGAACATCAGCTATATGCAAAGTTGAGTAAGTGCCAGTTCTAGCTTAATCAAATGGCATTCCTGGGGAATGTGATCTCCATAAAAAGAATTTCAGTTGATCCTCAGAAAATGAGGTGATAATGAACTGGAGACAATCCACCAGTGTAACAGAAGTTAGAAGTTTCTTGGGTTTAGCCGGTTACTATAGGAAATTCATAGAGGGGTTTTCCAAGATAGCTGCCCTGATGACCAAGCTAACTTGAAAGCATGAAAAGTTCGTATGGTCAGATGCTTGTCAGCAAAACTTTGATGAATTGAAGAAAAGGCTGACTATGGCTCCTATGCTTATTGTTCCAATTGGAAGGGACGGATTCACAGTATACAGTGATGCCTCTAAGCATCGCCTGGGTTGTGTGTTAATGTAGAATGACAGGGTGATTGCATAGGTTTCTAGACAATTGAAGAAGCACGAATAGAATTACCCCACACAAGATCTAGAGCTAGCAGCGGTAGTGTTTGCTTTGAGGATTTGGATGCATTATCTATATGGAGTCCCTTGTCGAATCTTCACCGACCACAAAAGTCTACAGTATTTGTTTTCCCAAAAAGAACTGAATATGAGACAGAGAAGGTGGATGGAGATCCTCAAGGATTATGATTGATGCGACCCAATCCGGATCTCTCCAGACTCTTATCTGGTAGGCCTCGCTTGTTAACCTAACAGATCCCTCTTAAACCCTACTAGACGAGCTAAGAGAAATTTGCAAAGTGAACCCTTAAAACTTTTTCTTTCGACTCATTTAATCAACTTTTTTTTTAAAGAAAAACTAGTTGGATTGGTTTCGTTTTAAAACTAAAATTCCATTTCAACTTTTAAAATCCAAATCATTTTATAAACTAAAATTCGGCAACATAACGACTGCTTTATTAACATTGCCAAAAACCTGTAAAAGAAATTTTGCACTTCCAACTATCTTTCAAACACAACCCAACTTCTTTAGCCACAAACATACATTCTAAATCACAATTTCCATTTCATCAAAATGAAAAACATGAAATCATGAATCAACCATTTGCAAACTTATACAATTTCTCAAAAGAAATTAAAACTTTAATTTCATGCAAAATATTTACCACTCATTTACAACTCAAAAAAATATATTTACAATTGATTTCTTTAAAATCACCAAATATGTAAAATGTATCTATGCAAAAGTTTTGTCGCGTCATGCCCACCTAATCTTCCAGAGGAGGTCTCTCTTCTCGATTATCTACGTCAATACTTGAGGAGGCTTTTAATACAAAAATAGGAAAACTATTAGCTTTGAAAGCTCAGTGAGTACTTATAATGCTTTCCAATTAATGTATTTAATTTCTAAAATACCTCCTTAAAACATTTGAAATATAAATTTTTGTTTCTTTAAATTTCTCAAATATAAATCTCATTTCAATACAAAGCATAAACAAGAATTTTGTAAAACTTATATATTCATAAAACTTCATATAAAGCTTATGAATCATAGAGCATACAAAATACTAAACAAGTTCATCACTTGTATTAACAGTCTGAAAAATACTTTTTAACTTTTAAATATTAACTTTTCTTTCTAAAAGCATTATTTGTACCCATAAATGTTCTGACCACATGGCGACTAACTAATGCCGCTCGTTGTGACAATTTCACATGACGATTTTGAACTGACACCAACCGTGATGCTTACTGAGACATCTCGTGACTACGTACGGAATTCTACATCGCTAAACATAGCACAAGATAATATCCCACACAAGCAGAGGCGACACGACAAACTTGATTTCCCCCTAAGTTAATGATGCATCCCCCCAGAACTTTGTCATACTAGTACATGATATACCGATCGGGTCTAAATCTTAAAACGTAATATAAAGGTATACTCATGGCCTTTGAAAATCTCTTTTTGCTTTAGCTTTTTAGTGCAATAAGCACAAATATCTTTTCTAAGTGGATTAAACACTAAATCTGATTTCTGAGTGCATTAAGCACTAAAACTCATTCTGAGTGCATCAAGCACCAAAACTCATTTCTTTTAACAGCAACAAACACAAAATAGTTTTGCTAAGTGTAAAAAGCACACAATGATTTATCTCAAATTCTTAAAATGGCATGTAACATTTCAAAATGATTAAACATTTCAAATAATCATAAACTCTAATAAAATTAACTTATCACTCACTTGGATTGCTAGCTTGGAATAAAGAGCTTCAATTGCCTTCTCTTGGCCCTCTTGCTTCTTCTTCACCTACACATCACATTCTAACTTAGAATATGCTAATTTTAACTTCACAAAACTCATTACATTGCTTTTAACTCAATTAACCCATTAAAGGGGTAATTTGACGACAAACTTCCTTTCTTGATTCTAACTTAACCAAGGCTTTAAACTTCCATTTTTTTTCCATGAATCTTACCGATTCTCACTTAGGAACACACCCGAAATAAATTTCTGAAGCTAAAAACGAAAAATGACATTTTTGAACCCTCCCTTCCCCCTGGCCAAATGCTATACAACCCTCTCCCCATTGATTTTCTTTCATCCATTCTTGCTCCATTCATCTCACTAACTCGCACTTAGATCAGTCCAAAAGTCGATTCGAAATGAAACAGCCATCGGATGAAGGTTTTTAGCTAAAACGCCATTTTTTTACCACTAATTTAAGAGCAACTTTTCCATTTTTCATTTATAATCTCAATTCTCTTTTATTTAGTGCTATACATACTCAATATTACTCATTCAACTCATTTAAACTCATAGGGAAAGTGGTATTACATGATAACCACCAATGCCCTTCATGTAGGCTTTACAATGCATGTTGTCTATTTTGTTTTCTAACATGCTCATAAGTTTATCTAGCATGAAACCAACATGGAATCATGCTTAAAACCCTTAGATTTCATTGGGATCATCCACCCCTCACTATAGCCTTGTATAGCCTAACACACACCAAGTTCATTTTATTCAAGTTTTTCATTGCTAAATCACTTAGGCATTTCATAAAACACCTAATCTACAAGCCATTTCATTTACAACCAACTCAAATCAAACTTAGGGGTTTCTCCCATATAAACCCTAACTCATCAATCTTAATGATTTCCATATGATCTACCCTTGTTTTAGGTCTCTTAAAACTCAAATTATAACATAAATGAAAACCCCCATCAAAATGCAACTCAAACATCAACACAACATCATTCAAACAAGTTCAAAGTTGATGGACTAACCTCTTTTGGCTTGAATATTAATCTAGGCTTGATCCTCTAGCTTAGGTTAGCCTGAAATCTTAATTTGGAGGTTGAAAATGGCTTGAAATCGCATGGCCAAACTCACCCTTGTCTCTCTCACTCTCTCACTCTCTCATAGTTTTGTGTCAAGAAAATGGCTAAATCTTTGAAAATCTTCCACTATATAAACTCTCATCTTTCTCTAAATGACAATCATGTCCTTGAAAATATGATTCTTGTCCTTCAAATTTGCTTAATTCTAACTTGACCCCTATTAGGAAAACTTACTTCAAATTGGTCCCTTATCACACTTAATAATCACTTAAGGTCATTTACTATTTTACCCTTCTATTTATTCTCCAATTAGGTTCAATCAATTTCTAAAAATTCCCTACATTCTTAGACACTTTTATTTAATCATCTAGAATCTCAAATCATCACTTAATGACTAGTACTAGAGAAACCATAAATGAAATCGAGGGCTTACAATGATTGTACTATTGAATACCATCCTGGGAAGGCAATGTAGTCTTTGATGCCTTAAGTAGAAAGCCTATAGGTTCCATCTCACACTTAAAGGCTATATATCTTCCGTTACTGGTTAAGTTGAGAACACTTAGGGTGCAGTTAAAGATGATAGATTATAGGGCGTTACTAACCACCTTTCATGTGCGCCATGTCCTGATTGAAAGAATCAGAGAATTTCAACCTCAAGATTAGTATCTAATGAAACTGAAGAATAAGATTGAATTTAGCCCATGCCAAAACTTTTCACTAAGGGATGATAGGACATTGGTTATAAAAAAACAAGTTATATGTTCTAGATGTATCTGAATTGAAGAAAGAGATCATAGAAGAGACACATTTATCAGCTTATGCAATGCATTCGAAAAGCACTAAAATGTACCACATCCTCAAGGAACATTGCTAGTGAAAGATAATGAAGAGAGATGTCGCAGAGTTTGTCTCCAAATGCCTTACCTGCCAACAAGTAAAAGCTAAACATCAGAAACCGTTAGGATTACTGCAGCCATTTCCCATCCCTGAATGGAAATAAGATAAAATTATGATGGAATTTGTGCAAAGCTAAATGGCCATGACGCGATATGGGTAATTGTAGACAGATTGGCGAAGTCCGCCCATTTCCTAACCATCAAGAATAATTTCTCACTAGAAAAGATGGTCCAATTATTTGTTAATGAAATAATGAGATTACATGGTACACCCATTTCCATTATTTTAGATAAAGATCCCAGATTCACTTCTCGATTTTGGCCAAGTCTTCAGAAAGCTCTAGGCACCAAATTGAACTTCAGTACAGCATTCCATCCACAGACAGATGGCCAATCAGAACGCACCATTCAGACATTGGAAGATATGTTTAAGACTTGTGTGATTGAGTTCAAAGGAAGCTGGGATACGCATCTACCTCTGATAGAATTCGCCTACAATAATAACTATCATTTCAGCATTGGCATGACACCTTATGAGGCATTGTATGGAAGAAAATGTCGAACACCAGTGTGTTCAAATGAGGTTGGTGAGAGGAAGTTGATAGGTCCCAAGCTTGTCCAGATTACTTCAGAGAAAATTAGAATTATTAAGGACAAGCTAAAAGTGACTAATGACAGACAGAAAAGTTATGCAGATAATAGAATAAGGGACCTAGAATTTCAAGTAGGCGATAGGGTGTTCATTAAAGTGTCGCCATAGAAAAGGGTGTTAAGATTCGATAAGTGTGGAAAACTGAGCCCACAATACATTGAGCCCTATGAAATTATTGAAAGAATTAGGAAAGTGGCGTATCGTCTGAAGTTGCCACCCACACTAGCCAATATTCATGACGTGTTCCATGTGTCCATGCTCCGCAAGTACTTAGCATATCCTTCACATGTATTAAAGGAGCAACCAGTGAAGTTGAAAGAAAAGTTGACCTATAAAAAGCAGTCAGTTCAAATCCTAGATCGAAGAGAACAAGTCCTGCGTAACAAAGGCATTCCATTGATTAAAGTATTGTGAAGGAATTATGCAATGGAGAAAGTTACATGGGAACATGAGGAACAAATGCAGAAGCAATATCCTCAATTGTTTAGTACATGTATGTTTTTAAGTTTCGTGTATGATTTAAATTTTAAGGATGAAATTTTTAAGAATGAGTGAATTGTAGGACCCTAAATTTTCATTCTACATGCTAAATGATACTTCATGGATAAATAGTAACGTTTCTGGATAAATAGTGATTTTGGGTGAATAACAACTTGATGAATAGTAAAATTTGGGGTTAGACCCCGAAAAATTGAAAAATTTGTAGAATGATTAACAGAGTCTAATGAAACTTAAACGGATAAAAAATGAGTCAGTTTGAGTAGTTTTTAAGGGCTTTAGAGTCAACATAACGATTTTACAGAGAGCCAAAAAGGGGCATAGAATGACTTTTAAAAATCACCAAGGCTACTAGAAGTATGTAAAAAGTTCAAATATAGGCCTTGGTAAATTTTGAGAGGATTTCGAAAAGGTTCCGAAAAAGACGAATCCGAACGTTCTGGAAAAGCCGAATAGAAAAGATAAGGTGAAACGCCCCGATCCAGACCGCCACTAGGCTCCTATCTGGAGGGTACGCCCAGACATCCCAACAAATCCCTCTAATCCCATCTTGATGGGGAAGAAGGCATTCGAGGAGCGAACCCTCTTAACTTGAAACTTAACTTGAGCGGAAGCTCAATCTTTTAAACCTTAAAGTTGAAATGGTTTGGGTTGGTTTGATACTATTCATTTGGTCATTTTTAAAGCTTAAAACCGTTAGCATAACGGCTGTAATTTGGATAAACCAAAAACCTGAAAAGCAATTTGGACACTTCGAACTATAATCACAATCCAACCCAACTTCTCGCAATCACGTTTATCAACATAAATACAAAATTTTGAAATCTTCAAGAACAAGATATAAACATGCACTTTTATATCCAACAAATTTGATTTTACAAGCACGAAAATATGCATTTTTACACAACTCAAAAGATATAACTCTTTTTATACAAAATGTACAAACATATGCAATATACAAAAGACACAAAATATGCATATTATATTCTTCAAGAAGTAAATGCTAACACTTGCGCCCACTTGAATACGGAGGAGGGAGTCTTCACTGGTCTTCACCCATACGAGTACCTGAGGAGGTTTTAAAAACAATTTAAAGGGTGAGTTATAAAGCTTAGTGAGTGCAATAGTTTATAAACTTAACTTTACTTTCTGAAAAACTTCCTCTTCAGAAAACTTCAATAAAAGTTTCTATTCCTTAAAAGACACTTAAAACATAAATCTCATTCAATTGCATAGCATTAATATAAACAACTTATAATAAACTTGTAAAGCATAAATCTGAACATGCTTAAAGATAACTAAACTTTATAAAAGTACCATTCGTAACCCTAATCTCTTGACCACACGACAACTTAGCTAAGACCGTAGGTGTGGTAGGTCACACGGTGATGTATCTGACATCCACCGCAACCAACTCTTTAAGACCTCTCAGCAACTACGTGCAGAATTCTGCATCGTTACCCGTAGTGCGAGACCATATCCCATAAAGTAGGGGTGACACACTCACTCATAACTCTAACCACACAGTTAGTGACTCGTTCCCCCTAACCTTTGCCTTACTAAGTGGGATATATCGTACAAGTCTAAACTCGATAAACTGGTGGGTACTTATGGCATTTGAAAACTTATTTTTCTCTAATGTTATGCCTTACAAATCTTTATGCTTGGTGCACAAGCAGAAAAGCTTTAACTTGAAAGATTTAAACTTGATTCCTTTGACTCGTTTACTTTAGAAATACAAGACATGCATTTGAATACAAGAACTTATACATGCAAAAGCATAAAATATAGCTTATCAATGCAAAAGCATAAAATCACTTAGAAAACTCTTTGAAAGTACACTCACCTTAAGCTTGGGCTTAACTCAGATGAGCTTCAAAAGCCCTCTCGTGATCCGGTTGGATGCTCCTTACCTACACATGATAAGCACACTTAGAATGTGCTTAATAGATAATGCAAAAATGCACTAAGATGCACTTAACTATACTAACTCTATAAAATTCTCTCAACACTAGTAACTTCTCCTTTTAATTTCTCTTTGATCTATGCTCCAATTTCCCAATTTCTTTGCATGAATCCTTTTTATATACACTAAGGAACGTCCCCATATGCTTCCCATCATAAATTGAAACTTGGAACTAAAAATGGTCGTTTTAGACCCCTCAAGCCGGAATGTAATGTACAGCCCAAACCGTGCATGCTTTTGCTCTAATTCTTTCTCCCACACTTTTCTTATCTCCCAATGTGGTCACCCGCAAAATTTTGTCGAATTTTGATATCGTTTGATAGGTGTTTTGGGCCAAAAACACCACTTTACGATCACTTTTTAAGGGGCTTTTTCACCACATTAGTTATCTAACTTCCATTTTTGTTTCTTAAGACTTCTCTAACTCTTATACACTCAGTTGTGGTCAAACATAATGAAATAAAGTTACAGAGAAATAGCATTACTTATAGACTTTCAATGCCCTTCACTTTGCTCTATAGGGTGACTAAAGACCATTGCGTGTGTTTGTGGTTTCTAGCTTTTTGACTTGTCTTCCTATCATAATTCAAGCATGATTCAAGCCTTAAATGGATAAACACTTAAAGATGATAATACACCATAGGCTTGGCTGTGAATCACACACAAATTCACTATCTCATGGCACTTCAATCTTTTAAGAAAAACAATTGTTCATCCCACTTAAGCATTTACATGAACACCTAATGCACTAAACTCAACTTAATCTAAGACTTTTAACACACTTTTAGGGTTTCACCATACATAACCCTAACACTTAAATATTTACTTAGTTCATCACAAATGATTCCCAAAAGATCATTTATGACTGCAATATAAACTCTAGATCAAAACCCACATAAATTTCTTATCAAAACTAACTCAAATAATCAACTTAGAATCAATATATAAGCATGCTTAATGCATAAGTAACTAGCTCAAAAATGAATAACCAACCTCTTTTATGCTTGGGTTTCACTCTTGAGGTGTTGGTTGAGCTTGAATAATGCTTATTTAGTCACTTGGAAGGCTAGATTGCTTAATCACCATTGGTCACATCTCTTCCTTGTCTTTGGCGTGACTTGTCTTTGATTTTCTCTTTAGTTTCCTTTGTTCCTATATGCTTCTTGTTTCTCTTGAAATGGCTAAGTGTAAATTATATAAAAAGCTTTTCTTGACTTGTTTGACCAATTTTTATGTTTACACTAATGCCCCAAACTTTTTAAAATCTCACTTGGCTATTAAAACTCTTGGTCCTTTATAATTTAGTCCTTAATGCTTCTTTGAAAAATTACTTTATTCTACTTAAATCCAATGGAAATGACTAAAATGCCTCTTCTTGGAACTTATTCTAAAATCATATTCCATGACTTTTATCAAGTTCTCTACACAATTTAAAGACTTGAATTTGGCATTAGTCACTTGTTTCTTAATCTCCTTCATCTCTTTATTGAACTCTTAAAAGATTTGCTTATCTCACTCTATGCTCTCGACTTAACTTAGCTCCTTCTACCTATCTAGTCATGTATGTGAATGAGGGTTTACATAAGGATAAAAGGTGACATAGCATAAGAGATAAGCATGAAAGAGATGTGTGGTGGAGAAAGTCACACTTGAACCAATAGAAATTAGACAAGTTTAAAATAAGGGATGAAATTGGCATTTTAGGTTTCTTTAAGGGCAAAATGGTCAATTGGAGAGATACGTATATATAGTGAACTAGGAAATTAATGAAGAGAATAGAGGAGTCAGTCAAGCAAGCCAAAAACCAAAAAAGAGAGGTGAGGCTGTGAGTGAGGCCGAAAAAGGAAAAAGAAGAAGAAGAAAGGAAAGCCAAGGATTCAAGGTAGTTTCATAACTCTCTTGCTCTTGTTTTCATCCCTATACACTCAAGAAAAAATGAGGAGGAATTGGTAAGTTTATGGAAATTAATTTGATGTTAGTTTGGTGGTGAAATTGATGGGTTTTTATAAGTCGATGATATATTGTTTAAGTGATGGTATTTTTGACATGTATAGAAGTAAATTATTATCAAATCAAGCTTGCAAGTGGAAGAAAGCTTGAAGCAAGTGATAACCCATTTTATTAGTAAGGTAAGAGTTAGGGTTTTGATATAATTTTGTTAAATAAATTTAATTGGTTTGATTGTTGGTTATTGGATAATTATTTGAGTGAATTGGATGTCATTGATGCCTTTAGAAATGAAAAATATATATATATATATATATTGAATGGGTTGGTGTGTAGTGTAAGGTCAAAGGAAGAAATGTGATGTAAAATTGTTTGATTTGGTGTTTGATGAGTTGGTATGAGTTTTGAGTTAATTTGGAGCTAATTGGTGGAAAAAAAATGAAAAATTGGGTGTTTATGCATGAAAATGGATGTTTGCTAGAATAGGTGCATTTGTGTGTATTGAATGAATTTATGATGTTTGGTGAGGTCATGTAATGTTTTGATATGAAATTAGATAAGTATAAATCAATTGAATGAAGAAATTTTGAGTTGGAAAGATTTGGGTGCATGTTGGATTAAAATATAGAAGTTGGAGTTTATAAATCCAACTTGGTGTTTTGATGAGTTTCCATGATTATATGATGTGTTTTAAGCAGTGTTCCAAAACTTGTTACTCGCTACTTGACCGATGACCCAGCGAGCAGCGAGTAATCGGGAACTCGGCGATTAATCGACGAGTACTCGAAAAGTACTGTTTAGGGGGGAAATTATAATTTTTAAAATTTAAAAGTATAAACTGAAATTTATTTAATCATTAGAGGCCATGATGAAATTATCCTCACTATATATATAAAACACACCCACTCTAAAACCTTCATTCTCTTTCTCCCCATTCTCCTCTCTCATCACTCCTCTATCCTAACATCACTATTGCCAACTTGCCCTTGCCGTTCCAATTCGCCATCGCCGTCGCCGTCGTTGTCCCCGTTCTAGTAAACTGTCACCTTTGCAGAAGTCGAAGCCGAAACCGATGCCAATCCATCTTCATCGTCACCGACCCTCTTTCTCTCTCTTCTGCATAGCTTTTCAAGTCTTCTTCTTCATCCATTCAAGCCTCATTCTCTTACTCTTTGTGTCGTCGACGTTTTCTCTTTAAGACTGTCGCCGTCGCCACTGTTTCTTTCCTCAAAGTCGTCACCGTCGCCGAATGTTTGTGAGTGTTTGAGCGAGGTTGTGAGGGTTTCACTTGTTTGATACTTTGATTAAACTTTTATTTGTGTGAGATGATTTTTATGGTTTTTGAGATGATTTTTGGCCACAATTTTGTGATGAAAGACTCACCGAGTTCGACTGAGTTCGACCGAGTTGGGCCGAGTATCCACCTCCGGCGAGTAGCACCTCAGATCTGGTGGTTCTCAGATGGGCAGAGTGCTGATCCACGAGAACTCGGTGAGAACTTGGCGAAACTCACCGAGTTTTTAAACCATGGTTTTAAGTGTATTTGGCATGAAATTTGAGAAGAAATGGAAGGAATAATGGAAGATGCAATCCATGAATGAAACTAGTAAGGAATCCAAGTAGATTGCATTATAGATTTAGTTTGAATTGGTAGTGCAATGTATATGCCATGGAATGAAAGTTTATGTGAAATTATTATCGTTGAAATGAGATTGTATTTTGGGATATTATGAATGACTTATTACAAAAGTATGGTGAATTGAAATTGCATGTATACTAGTGCATGCTAAAGGAATTAAATATGTGTGAAATTAGTTTAATTGAAAAGTCGTTAAAAATTTAGAATGCAAAATTGTGTAGGTGAGATCCAAGCGGCAAAATCGAATTAGTACTCGGACGACCGTAAAACCAATTGTAAGTGTCTTTTAAAATTGTTTTTGAAAGGTTTATTTCTAATCAAATAGATTTCACATGTTATGTTTTTAAATTCATGCATGTGATATTGCATATGGAAATTTAGTAAATGAGGTTTATATGATATGCAAAAATTGAATATGTGAATCAATTATACTACCGCTTTAATTTTTCTTTCGAGATTTCAGTTTATGAAAATGATTTTATATAGTTTATAAATGATAAGCAATAGGTTTAGAAACCGAAAGTTTTGGCCTATGATAAACCCTTAGGTTAATACAGGATATTGTCGGTCAGAGTATCCTAACGTGTATGGCAGAGTCGGAGGCATTATTGCATTAGACATACATGGTAGGATTAGACTGTGTCTATTAGTCAGTCTAGTGTGTCGCCCTTTGCACGTCTTGGGTATATATTGAGTTAGCGAGCTAACTTCTATGTGGCGATGCAAGAATTCTATTACATAAATCGATATGGTGGCTTGAGCGATGCAGGATTTCGTTCTACCATGCGATACGGCCTGAGCGATGCAGGAATTCCATTCCGTCATATCTACCGAAGGTATTGTCAGGATATGCCATCAGTGGTTGGCTATTTCAGCTTACAGATTGTTTTCAGAAAATAATATCACCACTGTTTCCAGTTTCAGCGAAAAAGGAATTTAAAATTTTTATGATTCACATTATATTTTTAATTTTTGCAAGTATGAATTCAAAATTTACAATATCAAATTATTTTAGCTTAACATATTTTTTTTCAGGGAGATTATTTTAGAAAATTTTAGTTGATTAGAAATATTTGAAACTCACTATATATTTTGTGTTTTATAAATAAACCTCCCAAGATGCAGGCATTGGTACTTCAAGGGCAGGGACACCCTCACAGCATTAAAGGATTGATTGCATTTAGCTGTGAATGTATATAAGTTGAATTGATATGTTTTGTAAAAAAAGTAAATTGACACTTGTGTATAAATTACATTATGTTTTGTAAATAATTTTGTGTTTAAATTATGTAATTTCAATTATGTTATATATATATATATATTTCAGCTTTAATTGAATTTGTTGTGTTTGTGTTGTGAATTGGAAAATTGAGTGTCGAAGGCCTAGAAGTTTAGGGAAATTGATTGCTTTTAGAAATGTTTATCTTTTGTAAACTTTCACATGGTGGTATATTCGGAAAAACAGCCGTTATGCTGCCCTAATTTTTATAATTTTTTTTTGAAATCGAGCCAAACAAAATGAAAACTTTTCCCCAAGTTTTCACAATAAACAGAGGATTTAGAAAGTTTAGCAAAAATAAAACTGCTCAACTTTACAGGAACTTTCCAGCAGGATTAGACATTCACTGAAGGGCTACTGTAGGGTGTAGGGAAGGCTGCCTAGGGAAAGGGGCCTATCAATTACCACCATCACCACTAACCAACTCTCATTTTGATTACATGTTTGTCTACATTTGAATGATTAAAATCCATACAAATTGAATGCTTGCCTTCATTTGACTAATTCTAATCCATCATAATGACATGTTTAATTGTCTTAGAAAATTTTAATCTAAGCAATTATGCATTTGGTTGCTTTTAAAATAATGTTAAACTAAGTTGAACTTTCCTTGAATTGGAATCTAAGTGTAGGTCATGAATTGTAGTGTGGCAAAAGGCAATTCACAAAGTAAGCATGATCATGCATCTCATGTTATGTGTTAAGAGACCATGCATCCAACGAGGGACATGTGTGAGTAACCCATGCAACAAGCTATACACACAAAGCAAGCTCATACAAAGAAGAAGCCTTAAGTCTAGGGATGGCAAAAATACTCGATTCGATCCAAACCCACTCAAACCCCGTTTATTCGAAACGGATTTGGGGCAAAAAGTAGAGATCCATTTGGGCATAGTTCGAGTTTGGAACAACTTTCAAAAATTTTGGATAGGATTTAGGGCAAGCTTTTTTGCCTTGATTCGACCCTATAACCTGGTCTATATATAAACATAAAAAATCCTAAATCTATGATTGTGTATTAAAGGAACTAATTACAATGTGTCAAAGTCTTGCATTCTTAATTATTAGAGTTTTTATATGAATTTAAAATTCTTTTAGAAGAATCATGGAGATCATAGCCAATTTGTCTCTTTTTTGTTTGTATATTAGTTTTTTTTTCATATTAATTATATCATTATTTAAAACAAAATTAAGTCAATGGGTCAGGTTTGGGGCAAGTCTTTTTAATCGAGTTTGCATTTGGGGCGGAAAATAACAACCCATTTGTCTAATCCATTGCCATCCCTACTCAAATCTTGACAGGCCCAGCCCATGTATGAAGCACAAGTAGCATGTTCAGCCCATGTAACAAAGAAAATATGTAGCCTATTTCAGCGCCAGAACATTTACACACTAAAAACATCCCAGCGTGCAGCAGTGCATGCTCCCTCGTCACTTAACCCTTGAACCAATGCACTTAAGCATCTGTCAACCTCCAGACGCGTATAGCAACATGCAATCGCACCAGTAAGCCTCCCATCTAGACCTCTCCAACCTGTTTTACTATTGCCAAGCACGCACATCAACACGCCCCTTGCCTAACCAACACACGTAGTAGTGTGAATCATTGCCAGCCTGTTTAATAGAGTGCAAAAGAGCTTCAACAAGGATTGTTTTGTCATTTCACCATCCAACTTGTGCCCTAACCCCTTAAGAATTATAAATAGGCCACTAAAGGTTGTAAGAGCAAGCTTTTGGATGGAGGAGCAGCCTTTAGGGATCCAACAACAAAGTTCCACCATTTCCAAGCTAAGGGAGCAAAATCACTCTATCTTTACACCATTCAACAAGAAGAAATAGAAAGGAAGTTCTATCTTGAGAGAGAAGGAAAAGCACTCTTGGAAAGAAGCAAGCTTCACACTAATCCAATAAGCTTTACTTTCTCTCTTTTATTTGTGTTTGTTGTTGAAACATATTGATAGTGCATTGTATGGTTGCTTTTCCCTTTATATTTATGAATTAATTTGTTGTCTAGGGTTGTAACGTAGCTAAACTTTGTAGCTTGACTTGTTATTTATCATTAAAACTTGATTCTCTATTTTAATCTTTTACTTTAATTGTGTTTAATGCTTCGAAATTAATTGATCGCTAATTAGGAGATTTAGTAATCATATTGAATTTGAAAAATGAATGTCTACGTTGAGACACCAATTAAAGTGATATGAGTAGCATGGGATAGGAATATATTTGGGTTGCTTATGCAATCACCATTAAGTAATCTAAACTTAATGAACTCGACTTAGTTGATCCACATAGGAATATAGTGGGTTAGGTGGGCCTGAGCATATCCACTAGACTATCAGAAGAGGTGTGTGGATAAATTAGACATTACTCGATTGAGGATTAGATAAAGATAAAGTGAAAATGGTGGATGATTAAGTTGAGTGAATTAGTGAGCTGAATTTGCAATCCTAAAGCTTTTACCCCATTAGTTTTTCATTATTTTTAGTTGTTAATTTTAGTTTAGTATTCATAAGTTCATTTTTCAATTTCGATAGTTTGAATAGTTTAGTTTTCAATTAATTTTGTTACTTAACAAGTTGGCCCAATCTTCATGGGAATGATATCTTATTTATCACTATATTACTTGTGGACCATATATACTTGCACTGGTTTCTCGTGTGTGTGCCATGTGAACTCAGCACGCGTTTAGAAATTAGCCATCATTTATGAAGGAGATTGTCTCTAGAAAAAGGAAGTTAGAAGATTATAGGACTATAGCCCGTACTGAGGAGTGTAGTGCAATTCTTCATAAGAAGATACCTCCCAAGTTGAAAGATCTAGGGAGTTTTACAATTCCATGTGCAATTGGGGAGCACTTCTAAGGGAAAACATTATGTGATCTAGGGGCAAGTGTTAACTTGATGCCTTTTTCCATATTTAAGAAGTTAGGTTTGTGGGAAGCTAAACCTACTTCCGTCAATCTTCAAATGGTAGATAGGTCTTTTAAATGTCCGAGGAAAATTGTTGAGAATGTGTAACACCCTAAATATTTTTAAGCATGCATATCATTTGTGAATTGAAATGTGACATGCAAAAGTAGATTTAGTGTGAATATATACATATGATAAAACCTTAAATTCTATTTAGGGATTCGCTAGTAATAGTCCCTAAGTGATATTTTGGGACCCTAAACGATCAATGAAAGTGCTCAAAGAATGTAGGGAGTTTTTGGATATTGATTGAACTCAATTGGAGCATAAATAGGAGGGTAAAATGGTAAAGGTCCTTAAGAGATTATTAAAGTGATAAAAGACTAAATTGAAATACAAATATCATATTTGGCGTCAAACTAGAATTAAACAAAGTTTAGGGACGAAAACCAAATTTTATAGGACATAATGGTCATTTTTGGAAAAGATAAATATATAAGTTGACTTTTGTTGGTGTTTTCTCGCCAAACATAGAAACCAAAGGAAAAAACAGAGAGAAGGAGAGAAAGAGGTGTATCTCGGCCAAGCATGAAAAAAATGGTGATCCAAGTGATTTTAATCAATTTTTATCATCCAAATCAAGTCTCCAAGCTAATCCAAGTTAGTTAATCAAGTTTAAAACAAGATCCAAGTGAATAGAGGTTAGTTTTCATCACTTTTGACATGGTTTGAATGATGTTGTGTGATGTTTATATTGAGGTTTTTTGTTGGGAATTGATTTGGGTTTTTATCTATACTAAGAGTTAAGCATTTAGAGAGTAAAATCAAGTATAAATCATGTAGAGCCGTGAAGTTGGAAGAGCTAGGGTTGTGTTGGAAATTCTAAGATGTGATTTTAGCTTGTATTTGATTGAAATAATTTGTTTATTAGTTGTTTGATGAAATGTTTGAATAAGATAAAATGAAAAATTCAAAGGAATGAACTTGGTGTATGTTATGCCATGAAAGACCATAGTGAGGGGTGTAGGAATCCTATGAAATTTGAGTCCTTTAAGCAGGATTCCATGTAGAAAACATGTTAGATTTTTGGGGTTTCCGCCCTAAGAGCTTGTAATATTGTAAACGGTTTTATAAATTTTAATAAAATATTCATTTCATTCAATTTATATATTTTGCAAAAATCATATATATCATGAGAAACATCCTTGATTACTGATATAATTTCAAACTAAGTGTATAAGTGTTATATACAGGTGGATTTAGTTTGAGATAAATAATTTAAAGAGTCCGTAGAAAACAAACGAAGCTGGGTACTTCATTTATAATAAATCTATAGTTGCGGTCCCTTTCGTATTTGATACGATAGTCTTATCCAAGACTGTTCATGTGGTGACATAGAAATGGAGGCACCTTATATAATAAAGATTATATAGGACTGGACCGCGATAAATATAAGTCTCTAAATAATATCCGTTAATCTTAGAGATTTATATTTATCAACTAGATGATCATATATGAATTGATCTTAATTCTGAGTGTATTATGAACTCCTGCTTGTTAAGTTATTTCCTTTGATTTACATGGGTGAGATCGGTGTAGATACCCGATCAATAACTTCGTACTTTGGGGATATGATTTAGTAAGTAGCTGGGAACATTCTATACAATAGAAGAATTCATTCCTTCTTGCGAGAAGTAGAAAAGTAGTTCCCTTAAGGGTTGATTCAGGTCTTGAACAATAAGAGCGCTCAACTTTCTGTTTATATGTAAACAGAAAGATAAATTTATAAGTTGTTATGAATATATTGTTCATTAGAGAATCAATGGTACTTAAGGATCAAGAAATAATTAGAGAGGTAAAACGGACATTTGACCTTGCTCTAATTATGAACTATTTGTGAAGGGTCAAATTATATGTAGTTATTAAATCAATGGACACTGAAAAATTTCAGATTGTATAAAAAACATCTATAATTTTGAGAGTGCAATCTTAAGTTTTTAGCGAAGTAACTTTAACATTAATAATAGTGAATTATTTAATTAAAAAGTTTAATTAATAATTCTAATATTATTGGAGCTCAAAACTGTAGGTCCATCGGGTGCCCTTGATAGCTTATTTTACCATAAGCGACATGTATATAGAATATTGTAATTGGGTCGTCCAATTACAGGCGTTACATAAGTAACAAAAAAAATTTGTGTTCACTTGGTATTTGAATAATATTGATTATTTAAATTATTTAATTATTAATTATGAATTAATAATTATTTAATTAATTTTATAAGAGGTCTTGAATCCGATTCTTAGTGACTTTGGTATAAATTAATTATGAATTAATTTATTAAAAGTTACAAGTTCTATTTCAAAATATAATATGAATTAATTTTGAATTGATTATATTATATGAGGCAAAAGTTTAATTATAATAAGATTAGGGTCAATATTAATATTGATTAATTAAAACCCTAATTGTTTGCCTATAAAAAGAAAAAGTTTCTTTTCTACATCTAGGTTTTTGGTTGTTGTTTATTTTTTTGAAAAACAATAAGAGAAAAGAAAAAGAAGTTTTTTTTTTTCAACAAATACAAAGAACAAGAATTTGTGTCTTTGTTCTTTGTATAACCAAAAATCAAACACTCATCTCTTATAATCATTGATTTAATTTGATTTTTTTTTTTAGAAAGAAATCAAAAAGTAAGTGAGCACAATTCTATACAATTGTGCCCACTCACTTGTTTCTTGGTTTCGAGATATATCAAGGAAGGCAAGGTGGTGAGTAATCCACATAGATCAATACAGAAGGTAAAAATCTGATTTTTATTTATTTATATTATTTTATTTCATTGTTTTATGAATCTTGGGTTCTTGAGTTTTCTAAAAAGTTTTTGAAACTCAATGTTCCGCAAAATACTTAATTTTATGAAAAACAAATTGTTGATTTTTGTTTTTTCAAACCATCAAGAGAAACCTATAAATAAGTTAGAAATCAATTTAGCCAAGTTTTACTTAAAAGTCCATATGAAGAGCATAAGTGAATATCATGTAATACCACTTCATGTATATGTTTTAACGCATTGAATGAATATAATTGAGTGTGAATAATATTAAGGAAAAGAGAATTGAGTTTTAAAATGAAAAATGTGAAAAGTGCACCTAGATTAGTGTTGAAAAAAAATGAGTTTTTCCGAGGTTTCACCACCCGATAGTTGAAATTTTTTAGAACCGTTGTACAGGAGATCTAAATGCAAGTTAGATAGATGAATTAAGCAAGAATCGAGGAAAGAAAAGCAAGGGAGAGGGATGTGAATAGTGTTCGGTCAAGGGGATGCTAAAAATTTGATTTTTCATTTCGGGCTCCAGAAAATTATTTTGGGCATATGGGGATGTTCCTAGGTGTATATAAATGAGATTCATGGAAAGAAATAGGAATTTTAGAGCTTCGGTTAAGTAAAAATCAAGTAGGGAAGTTTTTTAATGAAAAGTGCCCTTTTATGGGTTACTTGAGCTAGAAGTTATTTAACGAGTTTTGTGAAATTAAATGTTGTGTATTTTAAGTGAGAATGTGATATGTAGGTGAGGAGGTAGCTCAAGAAAACCAAGGAAAATGAAAGGAAAAGATTTGAGCTTACGTTGGAAAGTAACAACTCAAGGAATGCAGCAAAAAGATTGGTGTATATTTCATTTGAATTTTATTTTCAATTGTGTAAATAAATCTATTTTAAAATGTTTTAATTTGAATGGTTAATCAAATCGATTTATTAACTATGTTTGCATACGTATTTGGAATGGCTATGGCTATTCAAATGAGAAATTAGATAATTGAAATGAAATTTGTTTGAATAATTTATGGAAATCTTTTAATTGAAATGAAATGGTAATTATGATAATGCATTAATTTGAAATATGAAATGAGCCCTAGTAAACTTGAGTATTAGTAGGTGAGGATTGGAACTTGACATGCCAATAGGGTTATTACAGCAGTACTGCGTCGATACGTTTGAAATAAAATGATAATAATTAATTTAGAGACCATGAGAGGCACCAAGAGTCTAGTTCCAAGTGATGATTTTTATATGTGTGAAATAAAATTTGGCAGGTAGGCACCGAATGTCCAATGTCAGAAATCCCATTTTCCAATCCAAGGTATCATGTCAGTGTTTACAAAGGGCAATGAAAATGATTCAGGCACGTTGTATAATTGTATGAATGAAATGAGTGTTAATAAGTTTTTAAATAAATTGTTAAAGTATTTTGAATTGAAATGTTTGATATTTTGTCATATAGTATTTTATATTCAAAAACTATAAATTCGAATTTAGTGTACACTTACTAATCAAATATGCTAAGCACATTGGAATCATTACGAGCAGGTGGAAGATTACATCTAAAGGGCGAAGATTGAAGAGAAAATTTATCTGCAGCAAGTCCATCGAGTCACGTCCATCCATCTTTTCGTATTTATTTTTGGGTATATATCATATTTGGTTTTGTATATAACAATTTCAAATTGTATTCATATGCATGCATATCTGTATGCGGATTTAAAATGGGAACTTTTGTAAAGAAAATAAATTTGTGTAACTATTTTGGTAAATGTTGTGTATGTGGATAATGATAGGCCAAATGGAGTTTGGTTCCAAGTTGTGAATAGGTTATGGAAAAATTTGTGTTGGAAATGAAAATATTGAATTTGTAACAAGTTGGGAAAGTCCGACTTGTAGGGGAAACTCTTGTAGTTTTTTCACATGAAATAAAAAGGTTTTAAAGGTTTTGTAAAGTTTTTAAAATTTTGTATTTTCATGTAAATAATTTAGATATATGGTTTTTGAATTATGGATTTTGTAAAAAGCATATGAATGTAACGCCTCTTGGACTCGTCTAATAAAAGAAGGGGCGGGGGGTGTTATAGAATGTGTTGGTTAAAGTGGACAAGTTCATTTTTCTTGCGAACTTCATAGTTTTTGATATAGTGGATAAGGAAATTCCTATTATTTTAGGTTAACCATTTCTAGCAACCAGGAGAACAATGATTGATATGCAAAAGGGAGAACTCACAATGAGAGTTCAGCATAAGAATGTGATCTTTAAAGTTCTTAAACCTATCAAGATACCTAATATTCAAGAAGATTGCTATAGGGTGGACCTGAAGAGAGATGAAGAAGATAAGTGGATGAAGGAAACCTTGTCAGATCCTCTTGATATTAAGAAGATGGAATGTCAGCTTACGTCTCAAAAATTGAAGAAGAGTTTCAAAGATCGTGATAAGATCTCACTGAAGGAGTTGAAGACCAGATTGATGGAGTTTTTTATTGGTACTGACCGATGTAAATCAGGTTGATGAAAAGAAAGAAGAAAAAGTCAAGCTGAAGACTATAAATCAAATGCTACTTGGAAGGCAACCTAAGAGTTTTTAATGTTTTATTTAGTATGTGTGTGTGTGTGTGTGTGTGTGTGTTTTTTTTTTGTTTTTTTTTTGTTTTTTTGCAGGAGTACCTGAGGAAAGGAAGAGAAGCAATTGTCAAAATATCAATTCACTAAGCCTAAGGCTGCAAGAGAAGTTCTATATTTCACTTCTTATGTGCTCTAATTGATGATGTTGCGACACTTAGGTTTGGAGGAATACTTATTCTATTTATTTTATTTTATTTTATTTCATGCTTGTTTTCTTACTTTTTCAATTTGATTTTTAACAGTGGGGATAATGTTTAAATTAGGTTTGGGGATAGGACACTTGCATGTGAAAATTTTATTTTATTTTTTTATAAACCTTGAAAATTTTTGAAAATTTTTGTTTCAAGTCTTTTTTAATAGATTGTTCTAGTGAGATTACGAGGGAAATTGATTCACTTTATGATTGGTTGTTTAGAGTAGGAGGTAGCCATGAAAGTTTGAGCATGATTAGAGGATTTTCAAAGGCTTGAATCTTAGTTAGGAAAGTAGAGAGATTCTAGGTATAAATAGTTGTGGTCTATTAGTAGAAACTACCCAAGTAAGATTTTTTAGCCTTAAGCATTTCGATTAAGCGGGGTTGTTTCTTTCTAATTCTTAAACACTTTCTTATATGATTTTTATTGTTTAGATTGACCTCTATAGTTTTTGCATTGGAAGGAGATAACATATTTGGCATTTATGAATCGTTTATTTTTCATTAAAAGTTTGATGACTTTAGAGAAGTAAAACTAGGTTATGTGTGTTTAATCTAATCAAAAGCCTGAAATAGTTTCCTTATCTTGTTTTGTGTGCCAGTAGTCATTTTGAATCTAAACACTTATTTTATCCAATTTAAATTTTTTTGCCTTAACATATAAAAATTTATTACCAAGTCTGAATAATTTAGTCTTACCTTTATATCTTGGACTCAAATATGGGATTAAGATTTGGGCAAAAGAAAGAATGTGGGGTAAAGTGAATTAGATATAGAAGATGGACATGATTTGGAAAGTAGAGATTAGGGTTGATAAAAAAGACAAAAAAAAAAAAAAAAAAGAGCAAAATAAAGAAGGTTCATTGAAGGAAATTTTGAAGAAGTAGTTGGAAGTGTATAAATTGAAGAAAATGCTTAGTTGGGGTTGAATATTCAAAAGAGCACTTGGTGTCTAAATAAGCGATCTTCTAGAATTCATTATGTGATCCTAAGTTCATTTGAAAACTACTACTTTTCCTTCCTTTTTTGTGAATCATTCACCTTTGGCCCTGTTACAACCAAATTAAAAAGACCTAGTAGATCTCTAGAGAAGTTGAATTGTTTCATTGAAGTAAACAATGTCTGATATGTTATCAAATTCTGATTCCATCCATGAGGTCCTTTGGTATATTAAATGGTCTTTCTATTGATTAATAGCATGCGTTATACATTATTTTGATGATTTCTTGTGCATAACTTTTGCCTCGCATGCATTAAAAGAGCGTTGAGCCTAGATTCTGAGCGGTAAATTGAGAGATATCTTGCTAGCATCATAGTCAAGGCGAAATAAAGCCATGGTATGCGTGCTAGTGATTTTCGAAGCTTAAATACTAGGTGATGAGTTGGAGAGATCTAATGATTGTGTGAGAATTATTAGCAACTTAATTTTAGTCCAAACACAAGATTGTGGGTGTGTTGATTTTCTTTAAAATCTTATGAAGCAATTTGTTGATTGATTTGAGCAAAATTGTTATGTTTATGGGTAGCATAGCTAGTAAACCCTCAAAAGACTATAACTACTCCTTTAGGGAGACCTAGAGGTTTCAAGGCTTATGGTATGCATTAAATACCATCGTGAATTCCCACAAAAGTGGTTTTAAATGTAGAAGTAGTTTGTAGGAGTTTAGTGTTGTTTAGTTAAGTCTTATTTTCAAATTTGCTTAAGGATGCGCAAAAGTTAGGTTTAGGGGTATTTGATCATGTCAATTTCATATATGACTTTATATATTTAATCTTGGCTTTTGTAAGGAATACTTGAGTAGATTCTATCATTTTAATTTGTTTTTATAGTATTTATATTCGTAGAGTTATTTAGGAGAAGATGGAAGAAAATGGTGAAAGAAATCAAGTTTTAAAAAAAAGATGGAGCTTTTTGCGAAAAGTGTTTACTAAACGCAACTTGCGGTCTCGGGTCACAAAATATTAATCAGGTGATCTCACTAAATGCAGTTCGCCAAATGCAAATTGCCATAGTTTTCTAGGGATTTTTGCTAAACGCAATCGCGAAACACGACTTAAGATCTTAAGTCGCAAATTGGCGTCAGACGTGTATGGATGAAACTCTCCAACCTTAAGTCATATCACCTATAAATTTATGATTTTCTCATTTCAGAGGTAGTGCAGTAGACACCAGAACATCCTTGGAGTAGTTTTCTTTCATTTTTGCATAGTTATGCAAGGATTCAAGTCAAGGTTCTATTGAAGATTCATGAACAAGTTGTTGGAGTCATTCAAGAGCAACATAGAAGCGATTTGGGGTGAATTCGTGATGTTACTTTTAGTTCTTGTTTCATTCTTTATGTTCTTCAATTATTCTTTCATCTTCGGCTTGATTGCATATAGATTTATGGAGAACTGAACTATTTCTAGGGGATTCAATATAGTTTGATATAGATCTATTCTTATGAATGATTTATTGATGTTTAAATGAGTTGATTTCATATGTTAGTATTTTGTTTATCGTTTCTTAATGCTCTTAATTGATGTTTAAATGATTTTGTGTTATTGATATACTTGAAAAAGATATTAATAATTAGAACTTGATAAAGTAGCATTTGAGAATTGGAATAAACATATATCTAGTTTTCATATGTGATCTTATATGAGTATTTAAGTGTAATGAGTTTGCATTAACCATTTAGCATACAAATATAGCTAAGTATTTAACGTAAATATACCTGTGATGAACTTGAAAAAGGCTAATGGATATAATTGTTTACTCGATTAAATACAATATGAAATGATGATAAGTTGAGAGAAAAATAACACAATAATAGTGAGATATTAAATAAAGTTGAATTTCCTTAGAGCTTTTATTCAAGTAATTACTACTATTTAATTAAATTTTTCTGTTAATTGAATTTTTGCAATTTTACTTTTTAGTTTAAATTTTATTAATCGATTTCTGAATAAAGTTGCGTAAATAAATTTCAATAATTAGTTCTAGTTTGAACCGTCTCTGTGGGATCGATCTTAATTCACCATTATATTGCAAAGAAACCGTATATACTTGCACAAGTTTTTGTATAGTAATGTGTTACATTGAAACACGCATCAACTACATTCGCTATCAGGCATCTATGTGTCTATGGTCATGCTTCTTGACATTGAATCTTGTTGGACGACATTCACTATCAAAGATCTATGGGTATACAGTTGCGATTCTTGACTTTGAATCATTATAGTGTCCATCCACATTCATGAGTCATTGCCATTATTAGTCTCTTTGTTGTTTATCTGCAGCCATGAGTCGTAACCTATGAACACATCTCTTAACTATGAGTCCTAGAGGCAATTTGCGAGCTGTGGTGGTACCCTTAACTGCGAACTTGCAATTGATGTTGTTTTTGGACCTACGTTCGTCACTTTTCAAATGGTAGATAGGTCTCTTAAGCATTCAAAGAGAATTATGGAGAATGTGTTGGTTAAAGTGGACAAGTTCATTTTCCCTATGAACTTCATGGTTTTTAATATGGTGGATAAGGAAATTCCTATTATTTTGGGTCAACCATTTCTAGCAACTAGAAGAATAATGATTGATGTGCAAAATGGAGAACTCACAATGAGAGTTCAGAATAAGAAGGTAATCTTTAAAGTTCTTAAACCTATCAAGATATCTCATATTCAAGAAGATTGCTATAAGGTGGACCTGAAGGGAGATGAAGAAGATAAATGGATGAAGGAAACCTTGCCAAATCCTCCTCATATTAAAAAGATGGAATGTGAGCTTGCGTCTCAAAAATCGAAGAGGAGTTTCACAGATCGTGATAAGATCTCACTGAAGAAGTTAAAGACCATATTGATGGAGTTCTCTGTTGGTACTGACTGGTGTAAATCAGGTTGATGAAGAAAGAGAGAAAAAGTCAAGCTAAAGACTATAAATCAAACGCTATTTGGGAGGCAAGCCAAGAGTTTTTAATGTTTTATTTAGATTTTTTTTTGCAGGAGTACTTGGAGGAAAGGAAGACAAGCATTTATTAGAATATCAATTCACCAAGCCTAAAGCTACATGGGAAGTTCTAAATTTCACTTCTTATGTGCTGTAATTGATGATGTTGCAACACTTAGATTTGAGGGTCTACCTATTCTATTTATTTTATTTTATTTTATTTTATGTGTGCTTTCTTACTTTTTCAATTTGATTTTTAACATTGAGGATAATGTTTAAATGAGGTTTGAGGGTAGAACACTTGCATGTGAAAATTTTATTTTATTTTTTTTATAAACCTTGAAAATTTTTGTTTCAAGTCTTTTTAATAGATTGTTCTAGTGAGATTACAAGGGAAATTGATTCATTTTATGATTGGTCATATGGATTAGGAGGTAGCCATGAAAGTTTGAGCATGATTAGAGGATTTTCAAATGCTTGAATCTTAGTTAGGAAAGTAGAGAGATTTCAAGTATACATAGTTGTGGTCTATTAGTAGAGACTACCCAAGTGAGATTTTTTAGCCTAAAGCATTTCAATTAAGAGGGGTTGTTTCTTTCTAATTCTTAAACACTTTTTCATATAATTTTTATTGTTTAGATTGACCTCTATAGTTTTTTTCATTAGAACGAGATAACATATTTGCATTTATCAATCGTTTATTTTTTATTGAAAGTTGGATGACTTTAGAGAAATGAAACTAGGCTATGGATGCTTAATCTAATCAAAAGCCTAAAATAGTTTCCTTATCTTGTTGTGTGTGCCAATAGTCATTTTGAAGCCAAACACTTTTTTTAGCCTATTTAAATTTTTTTGTCTTAACCTATAAAAATTCATTACCAAGTTTGAATAATTTAGTCTTACCTTTACAGCTTCGACTCACATATGGGATTAAGATTTGGGCAAAACAAAAAAGGTGGGTTGAAGTGGATTAAATATAGAAGACGGGCATGATTTGGAAGGTAGAGATTAGAGTTGATAAAAAAAGACTAAAAAAAAAAAAGAGCAAAATAAAGAAGGTGCATTGAAAGAATTTTTGAAGAAGTAGTTGGAAGTGTATAAATTGAAGAAGATGCTTAGTTGGGGTTGAATATTCAAAAGAGCACTTGGTTTCTAAATAAGCGATCTTCTAGAATTCATTGTGTGATCCTAAGTTCATTTGAAAACTACTACTTTTCCTTCCTTTTTTTCAAACCATTCATCTTTGACCCTACTACAACCAAATGAAAAAGAACTAGTAGATCTCTAGAGAAGTTGAATTGTTTCATTGAAGTAAACAATGTTTGATGTGTTATCAAATTCTGATTCCATCCATGAGGTCTTTTGGTATATTAAGTGGTCTTTCTATTGATTAATAGCAGGCATTGTTTATTATTTTGATGATTTTTTGTACATAACTTCTGTCTCGCATGCATTAAGAGAGCGTTGAGCCTAGGTTCTGAGCAGTAAATTGAGAGATATCTTCCTAGCATTAAAGTCAAGGCGAAATAAAGCCATGGTATGTGTGCTTGTGATTTTCGAAGCTTAAATACTAGGTGATGAGTTGGAGAGATCTAATGATTGTGTGAGAATTATTAGTGACTTAATTCTAGTCCAGAAACAAGATTGTGGGTGTGTTGATTTTTCTTGAAAATCTAATGAAGCAGTTTGTTGATTGATTTGGCAAAACTGTTACGTTTGTGGGTAGCATAGCTAGTAAACCCTCAAAAGACTATAACTACTTTATTAGGGACACCTAGGGATTTCAAGGCTTATGGCATGCGCTAAATACCATCGTGAATTCCCACGAAAGTGGCATAATAAAATGTAGTAGTTTGTAATATAATTCTTGAAAAAGGAGTTTGAATGGTTCCATGCATTAATGGCACTAATGACTTGAATGTCTATCTTGCCTTTTTATTTTTTATTTTTATCTTTTTCCCCTTAAAAGCATCTTCATTTAAGAACCTCGTAAGGTTTAAGGTGGTCAAATAACATCACTTGCTGCCACCGCTTGAAATCCAAACAACTGAATTTCTCCTATTTTTCTAAATGGTTCATAGAAATCGAAACCAGTATCATTGAATTATCCAACTGTGCCATAGACAAAGTTATTGTCACAGGAGCACATATACAACCAAGAATAATGGTCTTGTAATTCATTATTAATTCTATTGATTTTATAGTTATAAAGTATTAATCCAAGAATTAATACTATAAATTCAATTCAGAATTAAACATGACTGCAGTTACAAAATTTAAAATGATTTTGTAAATTCAATTCAGAATGGGATATTATCAATTTACCCCCTCAAAATGAAGATAATATCAAACCACCATTGGTTTTAAAAATATTAGCTAAAAAGGTCCGACCGTTAATTGGAATAGTAAAAAAGTTAAGAAAGTGACGAATCCGTTAATACTGAGGGTATAATCGTCATTGTATTTGTTAAAACAGTTGGATGGAATTAAAAAGTTAAATAAAATAAAAAAAAACTCATTAAAAAAATTTTAAAACTAAATTAAAGAAAAAAACTTCACCCTTTCTCTCTCTCCCTCTCCCTCTCCCTCTCTCGCTTCTTCTTCTTCTGTCACACACACACTCTCTCTCCTTCCTCTCTTCTTCTTTTTTTGTCACTCTCTCTCTCTTCTTCTCATTCTTCTTCTTCTATCACTATATCTCTCTCTTCTTCCGCTTATTATTCTTTTTCTTCAATCTCTCAAACCATCATCAGATCGTGCCGCCGTTGAAGCGGTTTTGGAAAGTTGCCGTCGTCGTTGAAGTGATGCGATAGACTGTGTGTTGTTGTGTCGAGCGGTGCGACGGTGTGGAAATGGATCAGATCGTGCGGATGCTGTTTCCGACGCGGTTCGTAGAGAAGATAGTAAGGAACGGTGGGCTGTGTGCTGTCGTCGTGGAGCGACGCGGCGGTGCGGTGGTGGATCTGTAGGTGTTGTTGATTCGAGGTTGTTATGGATCTGCAGATGTTGTTAATTCGAGGTTGTTGTGGAGCTGCAGGTGTTGTTGATTCGAGGTTGTTGTGGATCTATAGGTGTTGTTGATTCGGGGCGGCGGTGCAGTGGTGGATCTGCAGGTGTTGTTGATTCGAGATGGACGGTGTGGAAATGGATTGTGGTTTTTTTTTTTATTCATTTTCTTTGTTTTCTTCGAAATCTTCTCGGTGGATGGAGATCTAATATCCAGATTGGATCTCCACCGTCCATCTAGGTCTTTTTTTTAAAAAACATAATTTGATGAATAATTAAAAAAAAAAAAAACTAAAAACAGAGATTTTTTTTTTTTTTTGAAATGGAGATCTAATATCCAGATTGGATCTCCACCGTCCATCTACCTTGATGGACGGTGGAGATCACTGCTAGCATTTATATCTCTATTTTTTTTTTCAAATTTTAATTGTTTTTATTATTAATTAATTTTAAATTTTAAATTTATTATATTTATTTGATATAGTTATTATTCATTTTTATTTTTTATTTATTTTGTAATTTTTGTAATTTTTATCATGTTTAATTTTTTTATGTTTATATTTATTTTATTTTTTAATATAGTAAGGGTATTTTGGTCTTTTACTATTTTTATTACAAAACCACTAACAACCTGGATGAAAACCGCTTTTGGGAGACGTTAGAGGGTTTTTTTGGCTAATATTTTCAAAAAATGGGGTGAATTGATATTATTTTCGTTTTCAGGGGGTTTTTTTGGATTTTTCCCATTCAGAATTGATCTATTGTTACAAATTCAAAAATTAATTCTGTAAATTCAATTCAGAAGTAATCATATTTGCAATTACAAAACTCAAAACTTAATTTTGCAAATTCAATTCAGAATTAATCATATTTGCAATTGCACACCATAATTGTCATTCAAACTTGCAATTATTTAGATTTGTTTCCTCAATATCTTTAAGTTACAACCATAATTGCCACTCAACCTTACAATTATTTCATTCAAATGCAATCAACTATAAATTTCAATTACAATTGCAATTCAAAACTCATTCAACTTAAAAAAATGTTTATTTCATTCAAATTTTAATGAAATAATTAACTTATTAAACCAACATAATTGCAATAAAATCAATTATAATATTCTGTTACAATTGTTATTCAAAATTTAAATAAAATTATTTATTTCATTCATAACTAAAATGAAATAAATATATTATTAATCCAATTCATTATTTCATGAAATCAATTGCAATTATTTGTTTAATTAACAAACCGTAAATGAAATAATTCAAATGAAATTAATTGCAATCATTCTATCATTATTTCAATCAAATGAAATACTTAATGGTAACTAGTTTAAATTCAGATGAATTTAAATTTCAATGGGTGATCTTTGAGCTTCAATTTCTCATTCACCCAAGAACCATTTTGGATTTATAATCACATAATAATTAACAAAACATAATTCTGGTAAGAAACATAAAATCTCAATGATCCATATTCATTCATATCTAAAAGTAATACTGAATTTACATCTGTATCATTTCGTATCAAAATAAACTGAAAACATCTAGATGGATCATTCTTGCGCACTTATAAAACCTCAATCTACACCAATCTAGTACTCATGGGAATTTGTCATACGTGATGGAGATACTCAACAAACATGCAGAGCGAGGGATAATATCTGCTATACACAAGCTGGGCGACTCAATGACTCTAGATATCTGTCCTACACGTGCTGGGCAACTCTTTAGGACTTATACACGTGAAGCCTATTGACTGTTAGAGGGAATGGTACAACCCCGGTGTCCTAAAAGTCTCATTTCAATTATTTTTAAATCTCAATATGACTTTCATATATGAATTATAAATTCTATTTCTGGATATAAATATAAACATAATAAACATTCTTTTCAAACATGTAAACAATGCTTATGTAATTCTTGAAACTTTTCATATAGTAACTCAACTAGAAAACAATAATTTCTTATAGAAATTTCGAATATGTAAAAATACATACTTATACAATTAAATTCTAATTTCAAACATATAGCAAAATTTATAATTCAAGAAATCAATTGACTAAACAAATCATTTACTTGAAATAAATATTAAAGTCTGAAATTTAAATAAACATAATCAATAAATTGAATGTAAAATAAAACTATCCACTCACAAGGTTGATTTCAAGTGTTATTTAGAACCACTAGCACCCTTGTTCTCCTTAGGTTCTTCCCCACCTAAAAACAACATAAAAACCTATTTAAAATTTATAAAAACCAAACTAAAAAAATGGAATCCAAAACTAAAATAATTGCACATGACAAGATTTGCTCCCAATTATTTTTTTTTCTTTTCTCCTTTCCTTTTCTTACTCACGGCTCACTTCATATATATATATATATATATATATATATACTTCTTCTGCCATGCAATTTCAGCTCTGTGTTTGGTTGTTTCTTCTACTTTTGATTTTTGGTTCTGTGTTTTGTCACGGTTTGCCTTTATATATATATATATATATATATATATATTATTTCATTTTTTAAAGCTTATCCATTGACCATGCCAACAGCTATCTATGTTTTTATTAAAAAAAAAATCTGCACAATATTCATTCCTTTCACAGCCATACAATCTTGTCTTTTGTACGATTTTATTGCTTTTAACCGTCTGACCTCCACTTTCCCTGTCCATTCGATGTCTTTTTCTATTTTTATTTTTCCTCTGTATGTATCTGTGGTGCTTATAACCGAACACAACACTATATATATACATACATACAACATTTTAAATTTGAGAGAACTCTTTAGATGTGCCACTCCATTGCTCAATTAACCAAGAGCACATAATTAACTATGAGTTCTTTCAACAAATATCTTTTACGATTGTTTTTGCCACTCTTGCTTCTAAATATGGCATGTGAAGCGACAGAAGTCATCATCAAAAATGGGATTGGTGCAGGGGTACCCCTCACTATTCATTGTTAATCCAAAGATAATGATCTGGGGACGCATGTTCTTCATTATAAAAATACCTTCTCATTCCACTTTAAACCAAATGTTTTTGGAAGGACATTGTTCTGGTGTAGTTTTGCATGGCCAAGTGAATCTCATTCATTTGATATATACTCAGATGCGAGGGGGGACTTCCAAAAATGCAAAGTTTGTAGCTGGCTTATAAAAGCTGACGCACCATATCTTTTGTTTAGGGATTACAACATACGTTATCGATGGAAATGACTTTGCATTTAATTTCGTGGATAAATTTCTGGTTTATTGGTGTTGCTTGTGAGGTTTCTACTTATTCTCTTTAATAAAAATAAACTCACAATAAGTATTATATAATTCTTTTTTTGTTTTTCTTTTTTTCTCTTTTTTTTTTTTTTTTTTTTTTGGTCTTTTGAGGAAGGGTGATTTCCAATTTAGGATCCCAGCTTTACTAAGAGATGTAATTATCAACTAAACTATGTCTGTAGACCACATAATACTTATACTTAAAAAAACAAAATTTTAAATTGATTGTAATTAAATTGATAACAAAAATAATGTAAAAAAAAAAAAAAGCTCAGTTGCTGCAAAAAACAATATAAAAAAATATTACCAATTGTTCATAACTATAATGAAGATTTAGGTAATATACAAGAATTGTATTAATATATAATAGTTATGGGGAATTTAATTATTTATTTAATTTGTTTTTAATTTTGTTGATGTGGAAATTGTCACCAATGGCTACACCAACAATATGAACAAAACACAATCAAAACACAACTTGTCAAGGAAAGGGATTTTGCCATTTTATTAGCTTAATAAGGAAATGTGATACAAAAGGAGAGTGGATTTTACAAGATTCCCTCAAATGCCCAGTGCCCTTTCTCTTGAGGCTTTTCCTCCTCCCTTAGGCTGATTTTCCTCCCTCTTTTACTGAGAAAAAAAGGGAGGGAGTCTAGCCTATTGGTAGAAAAGAGGAGTTTTAGTCACCTCACGATGTGATTCTCGAGGTTCTTACTATGATATGATATTCTCATTCCCTTCTTATTACCCACTTTCCTTCTAATTGCTTTTTGCTCACTTGTCTTTCATGTGAATGGTAACCTCTTTTTATATTGGTTTCTTTCTATGGGTATATGGCTGTGGTCCTTGACTTTGAATCATTATAGTGTCCATCTACAGTCATGAGTCGCTGCCATTATGAGTCTATTTGTTGTTTATCCGTAGGCATGAGTCGCGACCTATGACCGCATCTCTGGGCTATGAGTCCTTCTAAAGCCAATTTGCGAGTTGGTGGTGTTATCCTTGACTGCGAACTTAGCAATTGATGTTGTCCTCAATACTTTTTCAACTTGATTTCACCCTATCTTTTCAAATTAAGTACACACATCATTTATGAGCTTATTTCCTTAACAACACTCAAAAATACCAATGTTCACTCAAGAACAGAGCAAAAGAATAGTAATTGGAGGCTAGAATCCAGTATAGAAATGGTATGATCAATGATTGAGGCCCTCACAGTATTCATTAAATCTAATCTCCTGTCATTTGCCATACATTTTCTGGTCCTTCTTACTTCATTTTTTCTTTCGATTCCAATACATTATTACTTTGTCTATCTGTCTCTAGAATTATATAGAGAGTTCTCAATATTACAGCCATTTTCAATTAGAATGGTGAAATTATCAAAACCCTTGAAAATTACGTATGGCATTTCAAGTATTATTGCGATTTATTGGTTCCTTTTCATTTCCTATATGAAGGAAAGGAAACTTAGTTTTATATTTGCATTAGGTCAAAAGATCTTGCATTTTCTTATTTAGAAGAAAAACGTGCAAGTTCTTTCGACCCAATTAATTGATGTCACGTCTGTTAGTGTTAGCCGAACAAGGAACGAGCCGGACAAAGGAACCAAGCTAACCAATTGTTGTTATTACGATAACCAATTGTTGGTTAGCTTGGTTATATTGTTGTTATTACGATAACCAATTGTTGGTTAGACCAAGCTAACCAAGCAAAGAAAAAGGGGGCTCACAGGAGTCATGGCTCCACTCATCCAATGAGATTTTTTTTAATAATTTAATTATTAATAACATATATTTTTTTCAATTTGAAGACACTTAATCTAGATTTAATTTCATTAATTTAATTATATATTCATCATATAAATATTTTTTACTAATTTTACGAGATCTATTTTATTTAGATTTTATTTTTTTTATATGATTTACACATTTTTATTGATTATCTAATCAGAATTTTATATTTATTTTTATATATATTGTTTTGAGTCTTTATTTTATGAAAACACAAATAGGGTGATTCTATTGCAACCTACAAAGTTCTCCTTATGAAATAAAATGACCAACATCTCTTATTTATATGATGAATATATATTGTCTAGATAAACCTAAGGCTGCAAGGAAAGTTCTAAATTTCACTTCTTATGTGCTCTAATTGATGATGTTGCGACACTTAGGTTTGGAGGTATACTTATTCTATTTATTTTATTTTATTTTATTTTATGTGTGTTTTCTTACTTTTTAAATTTTATTTTTAACAGTGGGGATAATGTTTAAATTAGGTTTGGGGATAGAAGGACACTTGCATGTGAAAATTTTATTTTATTTTTTTTATAAACCTTGAAAATTTTTGAAAATTTTTGTTTCAAGTCTTTTTAATAGATTGTTCTAGTGAGATTACGAGGGAAATTGATTCACTTTATGATTGGTTGTTTAGACTACGAGGTAGCCATGAAAGTTTGAGCATGATTAGAGGATTTTCAAAGGCTTGAATCTTAGTTAGGAAAGTAGAGAGATTCTAGGTATACATAGTTGTGGTCTATTAGTAGAGACTACCCAAGTGAGATTTTTTAGCTTTAAGCATTTCGATTAAGAGGGGTTGTTTCTTTCTAATTCTTAAACACTTTCTTATATGATTTTTATTGTTTAGATTAACCTCTATAGCTTTTGCATTGGAAGGAGATAACATATTTGGCATTTATCAATCGTTTATTTTTTATTGAAAATTTGATGACTTTAGAGAAGTAAAACTAGGTTATGTGTGTTTAATCTAATCAAAAGCTTGAAATAGTTTCTTTATCTTGTTGTGTGCGCCAGTAGTCATTTTGAAGACAAACACTTCTTTTAGCCAATTTAATTTTTTTTGCCTTAACATATAAAAATTCATTACCAAGTTTGAATAATTACCTTTACAACTTCGACTCACATATGGGATTAAAATTTGGGCAAAAGAAAGAATGTGGGGTGAAGTGAATTAGATATAGAAGACCGACATGATTTGGAAAGTAGAGATTAGGGTTGATAAAAAAGACAAAAAAAAAAAAAAGCAAAATAAAGAAGGTTCATTGAAGGAAATTTTGAAGAAGTAGTTGGAAGTGTATAAATTGAAGAAGATGCTTAGTTGGGGTTGAATATTCAAAAGAGCGCTTGGTGTCCAAATAAGCGATCTTCTAGAATTCATTATGTGATCCTAAGTTCATTTGAAAACTACTACTTTTCCTTCCTTTTTTTGAACCATTCACCTTTAGCCCTGTTACAACCAAATGAAAAAGACCTAGTAGATCTTTAGAGAAGTTGAATTGTTTCATTGAAGTAAACAATGTCTGATATGTTATCAAATTCTGATTCCATCCGTAAGGTCCTTTGGTATATTAAGTGGTCTTTCTATTGATTAATAGCATGCATTATATATTATTTTGATGATTTCTTGTGCATAACTTTTGCCTTGCATGCATTAAAAGAGCGTTGAGCCTAGGTTCTGAGTGGTAAATTGAGAGATATCTTGCTAGCATCAGAGTCAAGGCGAAATAAAGCCATGGTATGTGTGCTTGTGATTTTTAAAGCTTAAATACTAGGTGATGAGTTGGAGAGATCTAATGATTGTGTGAGAATTATTAGTAACTTAATTTTAGTCCATACACAAGATTGTGGGTGTGTTGATTTTTCTTTAAAATCTTATGAAGCAATTTGTTAATTGATTTGAGCAAAACTGTTATGTTTGTGGCAGCATAGCTAGTAAACCCTCAGAGGGCTATAACTACTCCATTAGGGACACCTAGAGGTTTCAAGGCTTATGGCATGCATTAAATGCCATCGTGAATTCCCACAAAAGTGGCTTTAAATGTAGAAGTAGTTTGTAGGAGTTTAGTTTTGTTTAGTTAAGTCTTATTTTCAAATTTGCTTAAGGATGAGCAAAAGTTAGGTTTGGGGGTATTTGATCATGTCAATTTCATATATGACTTTATATATTTAATCTTAGCTTTTGTGAGGAATACTTGAGTAGATTCTATCATTTTAATTTGTTTTTATAGTATTTATATTTGTAGAGTTATTTAGGAGAAAATGGTGAAAGAAACCTAGTTTCAAAAAAAAGATGGAGCTTTTCGCGAAGAGTGTTCACCAAATGCAACTTGCGGTCTCGGGTCACAAAATATTAATCAGGTGATCTCACTGAATGCAGTTCGCCAAATGCAAATCGCCATAGTTTTCTAGGGATTTTTGCTAAACGCAATCGTGAAACACGACTCATGTTCTTAAGTCACAAATTGGCGTCAGACGTGTATGGATGAAACTCTCCAACCTTAAGTCATATCGCCTATAAATTTATGATTTTCTCATTTCAGAGGTAGTGCAGTCGACACCAGAACATCGTTGGAGTAGTTTTCTTTCATTTTTGCATTGTTATGCAAGGATTCAAGTCAAGGTTCTATTGGAGATTCATGAACAAGTTGTTGGAGTCATTCAAGAGCAACATAGAAGCGATTTTGGGTGAATTCGTGATGTTACTTTTAGTTCTTGTTTCATTCTTTATGTTGTTTAATTATTCTTTCATTTTCGGCTTGATTTCATATAGATTTATGGAGAACTAAACTATTTCTAGGGGATTCAATATAGTTTGATACAGATCTATTCTTATGGATGATTTATTGATGTTTAAATGAGTTGATTTCATATGTTAGTATTCTGTTTATCATTTCTTAATGCTCTTAATTGATGTTTAAATGATTTTGTGTTATTGATATACTTGAAAAAGATATTAATAATTAGAACTTGATAAAATAACATTTGAGAATTGGAATAAATATATATCTAGTTTTCATATGTGATCTTATATGAGTATTTAAGTGTAATGAGTTTGCATTAACCATTTAGCATACAAATATAGCTAAGTATTTAATGCAAATATACATGTGATGAACTCGAAAAAGGCTCATGGATATAATTGTTTACTCCATTAAATACAATATGAAATGATGATAAGTTGAGAGAAAAATAACACAATAATAATGAAATATTAAATAAAGTTTAATTTCCTTAGAGCTTTTATTCAAGTAATTACTATTATTTAATTAAGTTTTTCTGTTAATTGGATTTTTGCAATTTTACTTTTTAGTTTAAATTTTATTAATCGATTTTTGAATAAAGTTGCGTAAATCAATTTCAATAATTAGTTCTAGTTTGAACCGTCTCTGTGGGATCGATCTTGATTCACCACTATATTGCAAAGAAACCGTATATACTTGCACAAGTTTTCATATAGTAATGTGTTACACTGAAACACGCATCAACTCCATTCGCTATCAAGCATCTATGTGCCTATGGTCGTGCTTCTTGACTTTGAATCTTGTTGGACTACATTCACTATCAAAGATCTATGGGTATATGGTTGCGATTCTTGACTTTGAATCATTATAGTGTCCATCTACAGTCATGAGTTGCTGCCATTATTAGTCTTTTTGTTGTTTATCTGTAGCCATGAGTCATAACCTATGACCACATCTCTTAACTATGAGTCCTAGAGGCAATTTGCGAGCTGTGGTGTTACCCTTAATTGCAAACTTGCAATTGATGTTGTTTTTGGACCTATGTTCGTCACTCTTCAAATGGTAGATAGGTCTCTTAAGCATTCAAAGAGAATTATGGAGAATGTGTTGGTTAAAGTGGACAAGTTCATTTTCCCTATGAACTTCGTAGTTTTTGATATGGTGGATAAGGAAATTCCTATTATTTTGGGTCAACCATTTCTAGCAACTAGAAGAATAATGATTGATGTGCAAAAGGGAGAACTCACAATGAGAGTTCAGAATAAGAAGGTGATCTTTAAGGTTCTTAAACCTATCAAGATATCTCATATTCAAGAAGATTGCTATAAGGTGGACCTGAAGGAAGATGAAGAAGATAAATGGATAAAGGAAACCTTGCCAAATCCTCCTGATATTAAAAAGATGGAATGTCAGCTTGTGTCTCAAAAATCGAAGAGGAGTTTCAAAGATCGTGATAAGATCTCACTGAAGGAGTTGAAGACCATATTGATGGAGTTCTCTGTTGGTACTGATCGGTGTAAATCGGGTTGATGAAGAAAGAGAGTTTTTAATGTTTTATTTAGTTTTTTTTTTTTTTGCAGGAGTACTTAGAGGAAAGGAAGACAATCATTTATCGGAATATCAATTCACCAAGCCTAAAGCTACATGGGAAGTTCTAAATTTCACTTCTTATGTGCTTTAATTGATGATGTTGTGACACTTAGGTTTGAAGGTCTACCTATTCTATTTACTTTATTTATTTTATTTTATGTGTGTTTTCTTACTTTTTGAATTTGATTTTTAACATTGAGGATAATGTTTAAATGAGGTTTAGGGGTAGAACACTTGCATGTGAAAATTTTATTTTATTTTTTTTATAAACCTTGAAAATTTTTGTTTCAAGTCTTTTTAATAGATTGTTCTAGTGAGATTACAAGGGAAATTGATTCATTTTATGATTGGTTGTTTGGATTAGGAGGTAGCCATGAAAGTTTGAGCATGATTAGAGGATTTTCAAATGCTTGAATCTTAGTTAGGAAAGTAGAGAGATTTCAAGTATACATAGTTGTGGTCTATTAGCAGAGACTACCCAAGTAAGATTTTTTAGCCTAAAGCATTTCGATTAAGAGGGGTTGTTTCTTTCTAATTCTTAAACACTTTTTCATATAATTTTTATTGTTTAGATTGACCTCTATAATTTTTTCATTGGAACGAGATAACATAGTTTGCATTTATCAATCGTTTATTTTTTATTGAAAGTTGGATGACTTTAGAGAAATGAAACTAGGCTATGTATGCTTAATCTAATCAAAAGCCTAAAATAGTTTCCTTATCTTGTTGTGTGCGCCAATAGTCATTTTGAAGCCAAACACTTTTTTTAGCCTATTTAAATTTTTTTGTCCTAACCTATAAAAATTCATTACCAAGTCTAAATAATTTAGTCTTACCTTTACAGCTTCGACTCACATATGGGATTAAGATTTGGGCAAAAGAAAAAAGGTGGGTTGAAGTAAATTAAATATAGAAGACGGGCATGATTTGGAAAGTAGAGATTAGGGTTGATAAAAAAGACAAAAAAAAAAAAGAAAAAAGAAAAAAAAAGAAAGTGCATTGAAAGAATTTTTAAAGAAGTAGTTGGAAGTGTATAAATTGAAGAAGATGCTTAGTTGGGGTTAAATATTCAAAAGAGGGCTTGGTGTCTAAATAAGTGATCTTCTAGAATTCATTGTGTGATCCTAAGTTCATTTGAAAACTACTACTTTTCCTTCCTTTTTTTTGAACCATTCATCTTTGACCTTGCTACAACCAAATGAAAAATAACTAGTAGATCTCTGGAGAAGTTGAATTGTTTCATTGAAGTAAACAATGTCTGATGTGCTATCAAATTCTGATTCCATTCATGAGGTCCTTTGGTATATTAAGTGATCTTTCTGTTGATTAATAGCATTTGTTGTATATTATTTTCATGATTTCTTATGCATAACTTCTGTCTCGCATGCATTAAGAGAGCGTTGAGCCTAGGTTCTGAGCAGTAAATTGAGAGATATCTTGCTAGCATTGATGTCAAGGCAAAATAAAGCCATGGTATGTGGGCTTGTGATTTTCGAAGCTTAAATACTAGGTGATGAGTTGGAGAGATCTAATGATTGTGTGAGAACTATTAGTGACTTAATTCTATTCTAGAAACAAGATTGTGGGTGTGTTGATTTTTCTTGAAAATCTAATGAAGCAATTTGTTGATTGATTTGGCAAAACTATTACGTTTATGGGTAGCATAGTTAGTAAACCCTCAAAAGACTATAACTACTCTATTAGGGATACCTAGGGGTTTCAAAGCTTATGGCATGCGCTAAATACCATCGTGAATTCCCACGAAAGTGGCATAATAAAATGTAGTAGTTTGTAATATAATTCTTGAAAAAGGAGTTTGAATGGTTCCATGCATTAATGGCACTAATGACTTGAATGTCTATCTTGTCTTTTCATTTTTTATTTTTATTTTTTTCCCCTTAAAAGCATCTTCCTTTAAGAACCTCGTAAGGTTTAAGGTGGTCAAATAACATCTCTTGTTGCCACCGCTTGAAATTCAAACAATTGAATTTCTCCAATTTTTCTAAATGGTTCATAGAAATGAAAACCGGTATCATTGGATTATCCAACTGTGCCACAGACAAAGTTATTGTCACAGGAGCACATATACAACCAAGAATAATGGTCTTGTAGTTCATTATTAATTCTATTGATTTTGTAGTTACAAATATTAATCCAAGAATTAATACTATAAATTCAATTCAGAATTAAACGTGACTGCAGTTACAAAATTTAAAATGATTTTGTAAATTCAATTCAGAATTGATTTGTTGTTACAAATTCAAAAATTAATTTTGTAAATTCAATTCAGAATTAATCATATTTGCAATTACAAAACTCAAAACTTAATTTTGTAAATTCAATTCAGAATTAATCATATCTACAGTTACACACCATAATTGTCATTCAAATTTGCAATTATTTAGATTTGTTTCCTCGATATATCTTTCAGTTACAACCATAATTGCCACTCAACCTTACAATTATTTCATTCAAATGCAATCAACTATAACTTTCAATTACAATTGCAATTCAAAACTTATTCAACTTAAAAAAATGTTTATTTCATTCAAATTTTAATGAAATAATTAACTTATTAAACCAACCTAATTGCAATGAAATCAATTATAATATTCAGTTACAATTGTTATTCAAAATTTAAATAAAATTATTTATTTCATTCATAGCTGAAATGAAATAAATATATTATTAATCCAATTCATTATTTCATGAAATCAATTGCAATTATTTGTTTAATTAAAAAACCATAAATGAAATAATTCAAATGAAATTATTTGCAATCATTCTATCATTATTTCCATCTAATGAAATACTTAATGGTAACTAGTTCAAATTCAGATGAATTTAAATTCCAATGGGTGATCTTTGAGTTTCAATTTCTCATTCACCCAAAAACCATTTTGGATTTATAATCACATAATAATTAACAAAACATAATTCTGGTAAGAAACATAAAATCTCAATGATCCATATTCATTCATATCTAAAAGTAATACTGAATTTACATCTGTATCATTTTGTATCATAATAAATTGAAAACATCTAGATGGATCATTCTTGCGCACTTATAAAATCTCAATCTGCACCAATCTAATACTCATGGGAATTTGTCATACGTGATGGAGATACTCAACACACATGCAGAGCGAGAGATAATATCTGTTATACACAAGCTGAGCGACTCAATGACTCTAGATATCTGTCATACACGTGCTAGGCAACTCTCTAGGACTTATACACATGAAGCCTATTAACTGTTAGAGGGAATGGTACGACCCCGGTGTTCTAAAAGTCTCATTTCAATTGTTTTTAAATCTCAATATGACTTTCATATATGAATTATAAATTCTATTCTGGATATAAATATAAACATAATAAACATTCTTTTCAAACATGTAAACAATACTTATGTAATTCTTGAAACTTTTCATATAGTAACTCAACAAGAAAACAATAATTTCTTATAGAAATTTCGAATATGTAAAAATACATATTTATACAATTAAATTCTAATTTCAAACATATAGCAAAATTTATAGTTCAAGAAATCAATTGACTAAACAAATCATTTACTTGAAATAAATATTAAAATCTGAAATTTAAATAAACATAATCAATCAATTGAATGTAAAATAAAACTATCCACTCACAAGGTTGATTTCAAGTGTTATTTAGAACCACTAGCACCCTTGTTCTCCTTAGGTTCTTCCCCCACCTAAAAACAACATAAAAATCTATTTAAAATTTATAAAAACCGAACTAAAAAAATGGAATCCAAAACTAAAGTAATTGCACATGACAAGATTTGCTCCCAATTATTTTTTTTTTCTTTTTTTCTTTCATTTTCTTACTCACGGCTCACTTTATATATATATATATATATATATATATATATATTGTTTCATTTTTTTCAAGCTTATCCATTGACCATGCCAACAGCTATCTATGTTTTTACTAAAAAAAAATCTGCACAATATTGATTCCTTTCGCAGCCATACAATCTTGTCTTTTGTGCGATTTTATTGCTTTTGACCGTCTGACCTCCACTTTCCCTGTCCATTCAATGTCTTTTTCTATTTTTATTTTTCCTCTGTATGTATTTGTGGTGCTTATAACCGAACACAACACTATATATATACATACATACAACATTTTAAATCTGAGAGAACTCTTTAGATGTGCCACTCCATTGCTCAATTAACCAAGAGCACATAATTAACTATGAGTTCTTTCAACAAATATCTTTTACGATTGTTTTTGCCACTCTTGCTTCTAAATATGGCATGTGAAGCGACAGAAGTCATCATCAAAAATGGGATTGGTGCAGGGGTACCTCTCACTATTCATTGTCAATCCAAAAATGATGATCTAGGGACGCATGTTCTTCATTATGGAAATACCTTCTCATTCCACTTTAAACCAAATGTTTTTGGAAGGACATTGTTCTGGTGTAGTTTTGCATGGCCAAGTGAATCTCATTCATTTGATATATACTCAGATGCGAGGGGGGACATCCTAAAATGCAAAGTTTGTAGCTGGCTTATAAAAGCTGACGCACCATATCTTTTGTTGAGGGATTACAACATACGTTATCGATGGAAATGACTTTGCATTTAATTTCGTTGATAAATTTCTGGTTTATTGGTGTTGCTTGTGAGGTTTCTACTTATTATCTTTAATGAAAATAAACTCACAATAAGTATTACATAAATCTTTTTTTTGTTTTTGTTTTTTTTTTTTGTTTTTTTTGGTCTTTTGAGGAAGGGTGATTTCCAATTTAGGATCCCAGCTTTACTAAGAGATGTAATTATTAACTAAACTATGTCTGTAGACCCCATAATACTTATATTTAAAAAAACAAAATTTTAGATTGATTGTAATTAAATTGATAACAAAAATAATGTAAAAAAAAAAAAAAAAAAAAAGCTCAGTTGCTGCAAAAAACAATATAAAAAAATATTACCAATTGTTCATAACTATAATGAAGATTTAGGTAATATACAAGAATTGTATTAATATATAATAGTTGTGGGGAATTTAATTATTTATTTAATTTGTTTTTAATTTTGTTGACGTGGAAATTGTCACCAATGGCTACACCAACAATATGAGCAAAACACAATCAAAACACAACTTGTCAAGGAAAGGGATTTTGCTATTTTATTAGCTTAATAAGGAAATGTGATACAAAAGGAGAGTGGATTCTACAAGATTCCCTCAAATGCCCAGTGCCCTTTCTCTTTAGGCTTTTCCTCCTCCCTTAGGCTGATTTTCCTCCCTCTTTTACTAAGAAAAAAAGGGAGGGAATCTAGCCTATTGGTAAAAAAGAGCAGTTTTAGTCACCTCATGATGTGATTCTCAAGGTTCTTACTATGATATGATATTCTCATTCCCTTCTTATTACCCACTTTCCTTCTAATTGCTTTTTGCTCACTTGCCTTTCTTGTGAACGATAACCTATTTTTATATTGTTTTCTTTCTATGGGTATATGGCTACGGTCCTTGACTTTGAATCATTATAGTGTCCATCTACAGTCATGAGTCGCTGCCATTATGAGTCTCTTTGTTGTTTATCCGCAGGCATGAGTCACTGACCTATGACCATATCTCTGGGCTATGAGTCCTTCTAAAGCCAATTTGCGAGCTGGTGGTGTTATCCTTGACTGCGAACTTGCAATTGATGTTGTCATCAATACTTTTTCAACTTGATTTCACCCTATCTTTTCCAATTAAGTACACACATCATTTATGAGCTTATTGAAGGAAAAAAAAAAATCGATTTTAATTCGAATGCGGAAACGTGAATCTTAAAAAATTTTCAAATAAAACATGCCCAATCAATACTAGTAATAACGATTCAATAATTAATTTATAAGATCGAATCTTACCTTGCATGAAGATTGAATTGATCCCTTTTGATTCGCAGATTCTTCACCACCTGATCTTCCTTGCTATGACTCTTCACAAAAGAAACTATGTGTGGGCACAATCGTTTGAAGATCCTTTTGAAGTATATGGTTATTAGGTGATTTTTAATCAATGGAAATTTTTGGTTCAAGTAGCCAAAAATTCTCTCAATCACCACTACTATTCCCAATCATAAAAACATCTTTTTATATATATTGGTAAACTAGAGCACTTCTTATTTAACAAGGAATCCAAATTCCTATTTTAAATTGAAAGACTTAATTCATATCCAATATGGAATCAAATTTCTTATTGGATTAAAATTCTATTCTTTTAATTTAATATGGAATCTAATTCCTGTTAAATTAAAACTCTTTTAATATAATTTAAATGGAATCTTATTCCAAATAAAATTATTATTTCCATTAATTAATTAAATGATTATTTCATTAAATTAAATGATTCTAAATCATAATTAATTTAATGACATCATTTATAATTGAACCCATGACCTCTACAAATAATTAAATAATTAACCATTAATTAAATAATTATAAATATTTAAGTAATCAAATTATTTAAATAATTTTTTGAACATGTACATAAATTTATATGTACACCAATAATCGGACAATCCAATTATATTCTTCAACTTGTTTCTTTATGTGATTGTGAGCTAGTAAGGGGACCAAATGGACCTACAATTTGAGCTCCAATAATATCGGAATTATTAATTAAACTCTTTAATTAATAATTCACTATTATTAACCTTAAAGTTACTCCACTAAAAACTTAAGGTTGCACTCTCAAAATTGTAGATATTTTACACAATCTGAATTTTCAGTGTCCATCGATTTAATCATTTCATATGGTTCGATCCTCCACGAGTAGTTTATAATTAGAGCTAGGTTATTAAAATCCGTTATACCTCTCTAATTATATCTTGTTCCATTAAGTACCATTGATTCTCTAATGAACAATATATCCATAACAACTTATGAATTTATCTTTCCGTTTACTCGTAAACAGAAAGTTGAGCGCTCTTATTGTTCAAGACCTAATTCAACACTTAAGGGAACTACTCATCTACTTCTTTTAAGAATGAGTGGATTCCACTATTGTGTAGAATGTTCGCAGCCACTTATTAAATCACATCTCCAAAGTACGAAGCATATTGACCGTAAATCTATAACAGTCTCACCCATGTAAATCAAAAGACATGACCCAATAAATAGGAGTCCATTAAACACTCAGGATTAAGATCAATCCATATATGATCATCTAATCGATAAATAAGAATTTTTTTGTTTAACGGATATTAATAAGAAACTCATTTTATCGAGGTCCAGTCCTATATAATCTCTATTATATAAGGGCCTCCATTTTCATATCGCCATATGAACAATCCCGGATAAGATCATCGTATCAAATACGAAATGGACCGTAGCTGTAGATTTACCACAAACAAAGTACCCAGCTTTGTTTGCTTTCTACGGACTCTTTTGATTACTAATCTCAAACTAAATCCTCTAGTAAGTAATCATGGATGTTACATGATATTCGTATGAAGCAAACATTTCATAAATGCACATTAATTTGAATAAAATAAACTTTATTTATTTATAATTTATTTAAACGTTTACAAATTACAATGCTCTTAGGGCACAATGCCTAACACTTATTTCCTTAACAACACTCAAAAATACCAATGTTCACTCAAGAACAGAGCAAAAGAATAGTAATTGGAGGCTAGAATCCAGTATAGAAATGGTATGATCAATGATTGAGGCCCTCACAGTATTCATTAAATCTAATCTCCTGTCATTTGCCATACATTTTCTGGTCCTTCTTACTTCATTTTTTCTTTCGATTCCAATACATTATTACTTTATCTATCTGTCTCTAGAATTATATAGAGAGTTCTCAATATTACAGCCATTTTCAATTAGAATGGTGAAATTATCAAAACCCTTGAAAATTACGTATGGCATTTCAAGTATTATTGCGATTTATTGGTTCCTTTTCATTTCCTATTTGAAGGAAAGGAAACTTAGCTTTATATTTGCATTAGGTCAAAAGATCTTGCATTTTCTTATTTGGAAGAAAAACGTGCAAGTTCTTTCGACCCAATTAATTGATGTCATGTCTGTTAGTGTTAGCCGAATAAGGAACGAGCCGGACAAAGGAACCAAGCTAACCAATTGTTGTTATTACGATAACCTATTGTTGGTTAGCTTGGTTATATTGTTGTTATTACCATAACCAATTGTTGGTTAGACCAAGCTAACCAAGCGAAGAAAAAGGGGGCTCACAGGAGTCATGGCTCCACTCATCCAATGAGATTTTTTTTTAATAATTTAATTATTAATAACATATATTTTTATCAATTTGAAGACACTTAATCTAGATTTAATTTCATTAATTTAATTATATATTCATCATATAAATATTTTTTACTAATTTTACGAGATCTATTTTATTTAGATTTTTTTTATATGATTTACACATTTTTATTGATTATCTAATCATAATTTTATATTTATTTTTATATATATTGTTTTGAGTCTTTATTTTATGAAAACACAAATATGGTGATTCTATTGCAATCTACAAAGTTCTCCTTACACCTTTTTTTAATAAAATTTTTAATTACCAATATATTCATATACTTAAAAGGACATAATTAAGCAATTTCAAAATACCTTTACAAACATTAATACTCTTGTAAACTAAAACATTGTTACACGGCATTTATATCATTGTTGCATAACTCTTTTAAACTTTTATTATGAATAGTATATTGAATTTCATCTGTTTGGGATGATTTATTTTGTTTAATTTAGAACCAAATTTTCATTAAATTGGTAATTTAATAAAAATTTTTCATAGAATTTCTTTTTTTTGAGAAAAAATAGATGTTGTATATATCTATTATTTTATTTTATTCACAAAACCAATTTTTATTTATCCATTAATTTTTAATACCATTATAGTATATGTATAAATTTGATTTTAATAACTTATTGTTTAAATATTAGTACATTTGGTTTGTATTAATTTAAAATTAAATTTTCCTTCCAATCGCCCCAAAATCAAAATCCTTCGCCTCCCCTAGTTATTGGTGTATTTCGCTTTCACATTCATAATACCTTTCATATACTTATTATTAGAGTTTGAGTCCCACCATATATATTTAATTTATTAGCATGTATGAGGGGTTTTATCTTTTTATTAAAAGAGTGGATATTTTTCGATATTATGAGGATAGATTTTGAGGTTGCGTACACATGTATAGTATTTAATCTTTGATAGTCTTTAACAATATGCGCCAAAAGGGTAGTGTCTTGATAACTAAAGTAAAAGAAAAGTTAGATAGAGCTTGCAATATTAGATACAAACTTCATTAAAAATTAATATTTCAAAAAGTTTTGAACTTTTTAAGTCTAGTAGTAATAATATAATTTGCAATTTTTGAAAGCGATCTAATTTTGCATGCTTCCTTTTTTTTTTACAATTAATTTTCATATTACTAGAACTAATTTTATTTCCAAAAAACTTTTGGGTTTGAGTTTTTCTCTTTCCTTTACGTACATTTTTTTCCATCTCTGATGGTTGAAGAAAATTTCCCTTGGAATTCAAATAAAATTCTTCCGTCAAATGTCAACTATGTAATAACGTTTCAAGAACAAGCAGACAAAACCTGAAGCCCTATTAAACATTTCCAAGAATCTGCGGCCCTTTTTATATCAGTGAATTAATTATGTTTAAATCTCTTTTAAATGGTAAAGGTAGTTTTTCCGTTTATGTTCCTATCCATCATAGTAATTCAGGTAGTTGTAATATGTTAAAAAAGAACAAAAAAAAAAAACATTTGTGGAACCAAAAGCGAAGAACGATTGATAATTCATTGGTTGTCTTGAGATAAAATATACATATATAAGTATAAATGCAACAATATTTGGTTGCATGTACAGGAGAAGTTATGGGTATCAAAATCATGCAATCTGACGTGGGGATAAGCACGAAGTTTTATATCAATTTTAACATGTATGATTTGATAACGAGGCAAGACAACGCCTTATAACAATAAAACATTGAAAGAAAATATCAAAGAGCTATATAATAATAATGTAATTGATATTGAGAGAGAGAGGGAGAGACAAACGGTAGAACCTGTTATATTATCATTGCTAATTACTTGAAAGAAACAATTTGTGATGAGACAGAATGGACAATACAAGAGAAGGAGCCTATGACAAATAATGGAACTAAAATAGAGATACTCAATATATTAGTCAAAAGACAAGATCATGATAGCAGACACTTGCAAATGTATGATTGATATATCAAAAAAAAAAAAAAAAAAAAGACGAAACATCTGGAATAATTCTATTGATCGAATCCAATAATGCTTAGTTGCCACGGATAACGTGGTAAGGAATGTAAAGCCAATACAATTTAATCACGGGTTCATCAACAGGACGGTAGCAATTCCATTCAGACTAAATTAATTTAAGGTGTCACGGGATCTCGAGGTTGAGTGAGAGGTAGGTAAATTTGCTGTTATCATGTACAACAATTCAATGTGAGAAATACTATAATGGATCGATGAAAATAAGAGTACCGATTGGGTGTCAATGGCCAAGTAGTGCAGTGGAAAGCACACAAGTCAGTCATGGTCTTAGATCATAATTATTCGATACCTCAACTTTCTGCAATAAAAGTGTGATTTTCTCTCATATATATGGGTTGTCTTCCATCCAAGTGTGGATAGTTTTCAGCTGTATGGAAGCTGTTTATCCAGGCTGTATCACTAAGGTTCTATCAATTTAGTTCTGATTGTTTTCTAGACTCATTCCAATAAAAAAAGAAAGAAAAAAAAAAAGTACCGATTGCATTATTTCCTTGTAACCCTGTGACATGAACTTCTTCTACGGTTGTTTATTTGAGTGCACGTGGATGAATGGTGATATGTATCATGCAAAAGATAAGGCTTTGAAATCAAAGTACGTTGATTTTAGATGGAATTTGGACAGGCATAGCACCTTATCCTATAACCTGAGATGTGCCAAGCACGACATGTGCACGACTTCAGCAAACAAATTAAATTGGTTTTTAAAACCCACATACGGGGTGGATCGCCTGTGATCCAAAGCGAGATCAATACCCTTATTTCGGGACCTAGTAATGATAGTTTTGGGGACCAATTCAAACCTATTCGCTTACTGTTTATTCCAAAATACATCTGTTTTGCAACTATAATTGTGTACGTGTAGATGACAAGCTTTAGAGCAAGATTATTGACCCCTTTATGAGGAGTAGTTTGGATCTACAATTGATCAACACTTTCCATGGCCGAATATATTCAACTAACAGGCCAAGCTATTGATTGTGTAGTCATACTCGATAAAGGCATTCAGGACAGCTCAAGATAGTAGGGGAGCATTCTACAACTATACAATTAAATAAAATAAGATAAAGGGTAAAAGTCATTTTAGTTCCTAAATTTTGAGAAATAGTTAAAGTTTTAACTATATTTCAAAAAAATCAAATGATCAATAATATTTAAAAAAAAAGAAAAAAAGTCAAATTAATTATTCCCGTTAGTCAACTAACGGTTAAACCTAACAGAAAACGTGAAAAGTCTCGTTTATGCTTCGACTCAAAGCATAAATGGTTAGGTTAAATGAGTCTTTTCACGTTTTTCGTTAAGTTTGACCATTAATTAACTAGCGGAAGAAACTAATTTGACACTTTTTCAAAAAGTCAGGGATCATTTGATCTTTTTTCAAAACATAGATAAAAATTTAACCATTTTCCAAAACTTAGGGACTAAAATGATTTTTATCCAAAAATAAATTTACCCAACAATTACATCCATTTTATTGATTCTAAAGGTAGCTATTAAAATCAATCCAATGATTATAATTGTTGGTTAAAGTTATTCAATCAATAAGATAATTAAATCCAAAATAAAAACTAAACAAACTGTGTACAACCATACCACTAATTACAGACACGACTTGGACACAGATGCCTTTTGACGCAACCACCTGTCTGAACCGAAAACAGTGGCTACATGAGCCAGTAATATTAAATGTTGTGAAGTGGTTTACTTATGATTATGAATAATGTGACAAAACACCTAGTTGTAGATTACCCTAAAAACGCTGGATTTGTCATCATCCTATGAAAGTTGAGAAGACCATATTCATAAATCATAATCGTGTCTATCTCTTAAACAATCATAATGGTGTTTCGTGTGATCTTGTGTTGATGTGGGTCTCTCTCATCATATTCAACATCAAAATCATTTTTGATCTTATGCTAATCCCATAAATATTCGGCTTTGTTAATTATAAAGACCTACTCTACTCATCATAAGCATCAACAAGCAAATTGCACTTTTCTTTTTTCGTTTTTATGATTGGGACCAGTTTAGGACATAACTAGGACTAATAGAGATAGAAGTCGTGGTGCAGTCTGAAAATTAGTTCCGAGAAATGAAAAAGATCAACCCACAAAAAGTAAGGGACAATCCACAAAGAGTGAAAAAAGAAACTTATATTTTAATAGAGGACACGTTTGAACCTACGGTATTGGGACTGCATGGATGGGGCTGGTAATTGCTACTTTGCCAATCCCTACTTGCGTTATCGTGGTTCTTTTTGGCATCTATCTATCCATGTTTATAATATTCAATTAAATATCAATATTTAATTTGCGTGATATAATCTCTTTTTAACAATTGATGATGGTTTTTTTTTTTTTTTTTTGAAAGTAATTGATGATGGTTTTGTGCAGAGATTTCTTACAATATTCGAGAGAGTATTTACAAATTTTAAGAAGATAGCTGAGCAAATTTAAAATACCAGAGGAGGTTTTCCTATTTTAATTCATTCTATTGTTATCCATTCGCATTTGCATTCATATTCACGTTCACTTGTAAATGTCACTTTTGTTTTAATTATTATTATCATTATTATTAGGGAAAAATCCAAAAACCTCCTGAAAACGAAAATAATATCAATTCACCCCACTTTTTGAAAATATTAGCCAAAAAACCCCTTACCGTCTCCCAAAAGCGGTTTTCATCCAGGTTTTTAGTGGTTTTGTAATAAAAATAGTAAAAGACCAAATACCCTTACTATATTAAAAAATAAAATAAATATAAATATTAAAAAATTAAACATCATCAAAATTACAAAAATTACAAAATAAATAAAAAATAAAAATGAATAATAACTATATCAAATAACTATAATAAATTTAAAATTTAAAATTAATTAATAATAAAAAAATTAAAATTTGAAAAAAAAAATAGAGATATAAATGCCAGCAGTGATCTCCACCGTCCATCAAGGTAGATGAATGGTAGAGATCATATCTTCACTTTTTTTAAAAAAATTAATTTAGTGAATAATTAAAAAAAAAAAAACTAAAAACAGAGATTTTTTTTTTTGAAATGGAATCTAATATCCAGATTGGATCTCCACCGTCCATCTACCTTGATGGACGGTGGAGATCCAATCTGGATATTAGATCTCCATCAACCCAGAAGATTTCGAAGAAAACAAAGAAAATGAAAAAAAAAAAAACCACAACCCATTTCCACACCGTCCATCTCGAATCAACAACACCTGCAGATCCACCACCACCGCACCGCCGCGCCGAAACAACAACACCTGCAGATCCACAACAACCGCACCGCCGTGCCCAACAACACCTGCAGATCCACAACAACCTCGAATCAACAACACCGATCCACAACAACCACACCGCCGAGCCGAATAACACCTGCAGATCCACCGCCGCGCCCAACAACACCTGCAGATCCACAACAACCGCACCGCCGCGCCGAATCAACAACACCTGCAGATCCACAACAACCTCGAATCAATAACACCGATCCACGACAACCACACCGCCGAGCCGAATAACACCTGCAGATCCACAACAACCTCGAATCAACAACACCGATCCACGACAACCACACCGCCGAGCCGAATAACACCTGCAGATCCACAACAACCGCACCGCCGAGCCGAATAACACCTGCAGATCCACAACAACCGCACCGCCGCGCCGAATCAACAACACTTGCAGATCCACAACAACCTCGAATCAACAACACCTGCAAATCCACCACCGCACCGCCGCGCCGCTCCACGACGACAGCACACAGCCCACCGAGAGAGAGAGTGTGTGTGACAGAAGAAGAAGAAGCGAGAGAGGGAGAGGGAGAGGGAGAGAGAGAAAGTGTGAAGTTTTTTATTTTAATTTAGTTTTAAAATTTTTTTAATGAGTTTTTTTTATTTTATTTAACTTTTTAATTCCATCCAACTGTTTTAACAAATACAATGACGATTATACCCTCATTATTAACGGATTCGTCACTTTCTTAACTTTTTTACTGTTCCAATTAACGGTTGGACCTTTTTAGCTAATATTTTTAAAACGAGTGGTGGTTTGATATTATTTTCATTTTGAGGGGGTAAATTGATAATATCCCTTATTATTATTATCTAAAATAGCTACTTAACTGTAGTACACGTACATCTCCACCCGACATCAATAATTGAACATAGAGTAATATTAGAATTTCAAATTTTTTTTTCTAAATTCATGTCTATATAGCATAATATATGAGTTGTTAATATTTTATAAAATATGAAATGATGTGATAATGAATAATATTGGATTTTTTAAATATTTTACTCAAATTCATGCTTAAATATTGTGACATATAAGTTGTTAAGATCTTATAAATTATGAGATGATATGATGATTACTAAAATCTTTACAATTTACGTATTATATTATTTGAATATGAATTTGAATAAAATATTTAAAATATCTAACATTACTTTATAATAATTAATATAATGTTAATAACTGTATATCATTTATACATGAATTTAAATAAAAAAATGTGGGGAGGTCATCATTACTATGGTGTTAAACCTCCTAAAATTTTATTATAATTTTTTATTTGGATGACGTGATAAATAGATCTCTAGTAACTATTAATTACGAAAGGCTGTATCATGCTATATAAATAGCAGTCGAAGAGAGGAAGAGCATGGCGCGTTTGAAAAGCAGAGCAAGTTTGTTGAGATGCTGAGAATCCGCAACCAGTGAAGAAAAAAGGTTTCTCTTTAGTCGGTATTCCACAATCTCTTTTTTTTTTCTGATCCTTGAGCAATCTTCAGAGAAATCATGCAGACTCACTTTCTGAGCCTGAGCAAAATAGAATCCTATGTATATATCTCATCCCTTGTGCATGCATGTGTTTGTTTCCTGGGAAAAAACAAAACCAATCACAAAAAACAGACGATGGTTTTTGAAAACTTCAAAGCTATGTCCCTAAAAAACGTGATGCTTGATGCCCCCGCTGTATCTTTATTTGTTTTCCACGTTAATAGCGGGAATTTTTTTAATGTGGGGTTGCGAATTTAACTATAAATGAAAATCACACACCTTTTGTTATGGCAACATATCATTTTTACCATTTTTGCAAAGCTTCACCATCTTTTTTTCGATTGTTTACCAATTTCACGCATACAAGTACTAGTATTTCGATTCATATAAGGTATGTTGATTCCTGTTTTTCGAAATCAACAATTGGGGTGTTGTATAAATATGTGATTTTGTGAAAGTGAAATTGGTTTTTTCAGGGAATCGTTGCAGAGGAAGAAGATAGAAGGAGAAAATGAAGAACTCGGTTTCGGATCAGAGTTTCTACATTGAGAGTGAAGAAGAAGAAGAAGATAATGAGAAGATGTTGGAAGATGATGGCAATGACTCTGATTCCTCAGGTGAAATCCGGCAGCAGACCATCCCTGGTTCTTACAATAACACTACCTGGCCTCAGAGTTACAGGTTCAATATCTGTTGGTTTCGAAATACCATTATTACTTTCCTTTACTCAGTTGAATGTTATTTTAGATATATAGGGATGGTAAAAGTTTATTAATTTTGTGAGCTTTTTATTCCTTTTGAGCTGGATGAAAGCAACAAAACAAAATTGACATCTTTTGCAGCAAAACTTATGATTTGGTATTGGAGAAGAGGTTGATTTGATTGATTTTCTCTAACGTGAAATGGGGTACACTGGAAAATTTGGCTTATTATGGTAGGATGATTCCAGATTGATGAATTTGATTGTAATGTATTTGAATTATGTTGTGATAGTTTCACGCTGGACCAACAAATGGAACATTCTTGTTAATCAAGTTGAATTGTATGCACAGTGTTATTCTAATGTTGTAGTCTAATTTGCCTTGATGTTTGATTTTCTGCATCCTGTCCTGAGAGCTCTAGAACAAGATTTTCTAATGATTGTTTCATAAATTTTGCTTATGATGTTTTTGCATTTGTAACTAGTTTCACATACTTGATGCATTTGATTGACGTTTCAGGCAATCTATCGATCTCTATAGTAGTGTACCATCTCCTAGTGTCCTTTTGGGAACTCCTACACTGTCAAGATTAGGCAGTTCCTTTCTTTCCTCATCGCTAACAAGAAGGCACACTCCGGACTCATTATCTGCTGCAACAAAACCTCTACTACCAAGAGTAGCAGATGAGCAACCCCAAAAGCGGAGTTCTTATACATTGGTTCCTCCTATCCCATCGAGGAGGACTTCTATAATTAAGGATTCAAGGCCATCCCATGTCTCACATGAACTTCCAATTTCTCGACAGAGCTCATTTGTACAAGCAGTAATAAATGGTTAGTTGCCTCATTTTCTGTACCTTATCAGCCTGCCTTTAGTTCTAATTGATGACAATACTAGGTTGTGGAATTATGGTGACATCATAAGATCATTTATATTAAACTGGTGACATTATTGCTCCATTCAATAAACAAATTAATGACCATGACGTATCGCTAATGGTTATCTAATGCGTCTGTATGTTGCCACTTGTGCTCTGAGGATTACTACAGCCACCAAGCCTAATCCTATGTCAGCCCATCATCTGCAGGGACCACATAGTCAATCATGTGGTGTTAAATATGCAGACACATGAGCCTAATATATTCAAATTGCTGGCACCTCTTTTTCAATGTCACTCTCTCACATGGCTTCAAATAGAGTTTGGATTTCTATTCATTTCACTTATTTTTTAATTTCCACTTGATTCAGATAATATCATTTACAAGTCTTGGCATCTTAATCCATAAAATTAAATATCATTTAGGGGTACGTAATCAAAACTGACTTAAACTTGATTGAAATATAATTTTTTAAAGTGATTTATTATCTGCCCATATGTTCCTGGCTTATTGCCTTTGTATGTAGTCCATCAAAATCTTGCATCATAAACTATGATGTGGCTGCTTGCACATGGTGCACATGGAAAGACCAACTAACAAACAAGAATTTGGCTACCGATAATCTGTTGTGTCAATGTCAGTACTGTACAAATCCTGTACTTTATTTTGATAAACTCACAATTTCACTGGCCAAAATTTTCGGCTCTTTTCCCTATGCATATGGACAGAATATTGTAACTTAAGTAACTAAAGTTTTACTTGAACTTGATCAAGAAGTATTCAATCTCAATTTGAGATTGAATACTCAGTGTCTGAGCTTTCAAGCATTGTATTAATGGTATGTGCAATGCAGGCATGAATGTTCTATGTGGAGTTGGAATTCTTTCGACCCCTTATGCTGCAAAAGAAGGAGGATGGCTTGGACTTTCCATTTTGATAATATTTGGAGTGCTTTCTTTCTACACTGGAATGCTTTTGCGTTACTGCTTGGATAGCGAACCTGGCCTGGAGACTTACCCTGACATCGGTCAAGCCGCATTTGGTACCGCAGGCCGAATCGCCATTTCGGTACTAATTTCTCCATTAATTTCTTTGAAGGAAAAGAAAAAAAAAAAGAATACATGTCAGTTTTCAGTGTTTAGTGGATCTTGCTATGTTACTAGTATTTTAATGTTACCAAATCATCTAATAGTAGATGTTAAAGATTATTGAATTGCATCTAATTACATGTATGCAATCCCCTTAACATTAATGTGGTGTGAAGTTTACTAAACTCATTATTTTTGGACATCAGATCAATTTTCACCCAACCATAAAAAAATTTCTGTACATTGCACCTTTGCTTATCAACCATAAAATAAATTGAAAAAAGAAGATTTCTGATTGCACACTAATGTTCTGGTTTTTGGTGGTTGTCTTTTTGTTGTGTGCAGATAATATTGTACGTGGAACTATATGTAAGTACAGCTGTCTTGTCTGAATTAGTTTATGTATATTGTAGTTTACTTCTGTCAGAGCGCTGTAACCACATAGTTGTCCAAATATTCTTTAGGAACGTTGACATTGAAACCTATAAGCTAGATTCCAGTAGGGAACCCACCTCTATATTCTGAGGTCCCACATGTTATATTTTCTTTGACCAGTCCTTCATCGAAGCGATACAACTATGCAAGGCAAAGCAACAGAGTCCAGAGGCTTCTTGTAACGTTGCCTGCACATTTTGATGTCCAAAAATAGTTGCCTTCTAAAATTAATCACTCTTACGCCAGTTGAAGTATTTTGCACACTCCGATAGATTATTGATATATGTTTTACTTCAAGAAGATACTTTTTCATTGGTCATAGTGATGGGAGAAATCATGAGCAATGTTTATATTGTGCACAGCCTCTAATATCACAACCAGCACTGTGTAGATATAAATAAGATGCAACTCAATACCCTTGCCACTTCAGAGTGTGTCTTAAAAGTTAGTCCTGGCTGAAACTATTACATAATCTTTTTTGAGCACTTGGTAACTAGCCACAGGTTTAGTTTCTATATCAAATTTGCTTCTCATAATGTCAACTTTCAGCTTGTGAACTAATCAAATCATGCAAACTGCTTCCATATCCAAATTTTCTGAGGACTTTGATATAAATCTTCAGCATTGAGAACATCTAAATCATTTTTCTGTGCAGGCCTGCTGTGTTGAATATATAATTTTGGAGAGTGATAACTTATCATCGTTATTTCCCAATGCACATATAAGTTTAGGTGGATTTTATTTGAATTCACACCATCTGTTTGCATTGATGACTACCCTTGCCGTTCTTCCTACTTGTTGGCTCAGAGATCTCAGTATTCTTAGCTACATATCTGGTAAGCATTCTGAAGTTTTAACTAGATTTGTAAATTTAGAATATTATGGCTGGAGTTGGATTGGTATCAGTTACAAATGCTCTGGAACTAGCAGCTATTAATTATTTTATTATAAATCAAACAGTCCATACCAGTTATTTGGTGCAAAATGAGTTGTCATTCATTATTTAGGGCCAAAGTGAAAGCGGCTGGATTGTTCATGCTATCAAATGGTACTTTGTAACATACATGAAAAATTTATGGTCTGTTTTTATTTAAGATCCACTGGAACTAAACACATCAGAGTGTTTGGAGGCTCATGAATGTTTCTAACAGCTAAATGGAATTTGCCTTGTTTTGCCAACTTAATTTGTGCTTTTTTGTTTTCAGTCGGCGGAGTAATTGCATCAGTTTTGGTGGTCCTCTGCTTGTTCTGGGTTGGTCTGGTAGATCAAGTTGGCATTCACAGCAAAGGATCAACAGTGAACCTTACTACTCTTCCTGTTGCTATTGGCCTCTACGGTTACTGCTACTCCGGACATGCTGTATTTCCAAACATCTATACTTCAATGGAAAAACCAAACCAGTATCCATCAGTACTCTTAATGTGGTAAATAAAAAACTCCATCAGTTATATGACTTATTAAGAGATGTATAGTTATGACAAATGAGTTTCTTCCATTGATTACTGAGGTCTCATTCTAGCCACTGACTGGAAGATGAAGACTATCTGCTTTCTTTCAAAGGAATTAATACTTTATAATCAATTATTTGAATTACTAATGAGTAATGACTATTTTACATGCAGTTTTGGTATTTGTACATTGATGTACGCTGCAGTTGCATATATGGGATACACAATGTTTGGAGAATCAACCCAGTCACAGTACACTCTCAACATGCCCCAAGATTTGGTCGCTTCAAAAATTGCTGTTTGGACTACAGTAAGCCCATCCGTCTTAACTGAACTTCTTAAAACGATCTGTGTTTGCTGTCTCAAATGTCTATTTTATGTTCTTAATCTCAATAGTCTTCCATTTCAAATCACAGAATGTTTTGGAAAAATATGTGAATATTAACATCATATTGCAGATTCATTGCTAAGACACATTCATGCTATTTTTTATTTTACAGGTGGTCAACCCATTTACCAAATATCCTTTTCTGAATATATATTAAAATAATGTACAACATAACTAGCATGTATAAAAAAAGATGGCTTTTCACATGCAAGTTATTCAGGTAAATTCCTTCTTGTTGTTAATGCTTCTGCTTAAGATTAGTATGACTTTATATGTTGCTGTGCTCTCTTTTATCACAAAAGTGAAGAAGAGGAAAAAAATGGCTGAAAAAGATGTGAAAACAGCATAATTCTTTCAGTAACTGAAAAGAAAAACTTGTGTCTGTTAATGAACATTTGCAATTTCCTTCTAATATGTCTCACCAAGCAAATATGCTTTTTCCTTAATTAGAGTCACATATGCATTAACCATTTCTCCAGTGGCACTGAGTCTTGAGGAGTTGATTCCATCAAACCATCTCAAGTCTCACATATTTGCTATGTGCATTAGAACAGCACTGGTGATATCTACTTTGCTTGTTGGCCTTTCTATCCCCTTCTTTGGTAAGCTTCTCTTCTTATCATTTTCTTACAATATGACGACTGCGAAGAATTTTTCTTGTCTTATGGAACCTTTAAAAATTATGTTGAATTGAGGGAAGCAGGTCGGGACCTGGCTACAAGCTCCTTTACTCTGATTAATTAAAATTTTGTTTTTTTGTTTCGCTTTCTGTCAGCTAAGTGTTGCATGATTTGAATTTTTCTTATCATTATAGGTCTGGTGATGTCGCTGATTGGATCTTTACTCACAATGCTCGTGGTAAGTACTGTTTTGCTGTTACGGATCATTCAACTTCTTTTAGAAACTTTTTGTTGGAAATATATAAAAAACAGAAAGATGTAGTGGTTTAGAGCTTGCAGACTTCACTATTTTTCACCTTAGGACAACTACACAAAATAGAGCATTTAATGAGTGAAACATAACATTAATGATAGCACAATTATCCCGTGCAACTTATAACAACATTGATCTATTTTTCACATATTTTCGACGCTTCTAACATGAAATTTGCTAATATCTACTTTCTATGCAGACTTTAATACTTCCATGTGCTTGTTTTCTGAGCATCTTAAGGGGTAAAATAACTCGTACTCAGGTATGATACTATTATACTACATGACTATTCATTAACTTACTCTTTATATTTAGGTCAAGAGTTATAGTTCTTTATTTATTATTTTTTTTCTCTTTCTTTTTCAGGGTGCAATTTGTATTTTAATTATAATAGTAGGGGTTATATCATCAGGCATTGGAACATATTCGGCCCTCTCCAGAATCATTGAGAGCTTGAGAAGCTGAAGATTTCGAGAAATTTTGGCAACAATTTATGAGAATTACATTAGTTTGTGTAGAATAGATTGTAACAATAGATAAGCCTACCTATTTCAGTTTTGGTTTATATGAAGTATTTGAGCCTGTTTACTAAACTAAATATGATTGAGCTATTGATATTATAGGAGATTTTTATGGTTGAACATTTATATGCATCTTCAAGAAATGAAGAGATGACTGAATATGATCTTCCTTTGATGGCACGAATTCATAAGTATGTCTCCATCAATTGTATTGTTAAGTCTTGTGGCTTTATTTATGAAAAAGTCTTGTGGCTTTATTTATGAAAAAATCTAATCGGTATTGGATGTGAAAAAAAAAAAATATATATATATATATATACATAGTCATATGTATGAAATTTTCAAATACATATTGGATCAATTTTGTTATTATTCTACTCGAATTAACAATGTGTTCTCTAATTATTGCATGTTCTATATATTAGGAATAGCAATACTCTAATATAACCATTCTTATATTCTCAAAATTTAGTTATTTTGCAATGTGAAACCCATATGTAATAGTTCATAATAATTGAACACTTATTTGACTAATACTGAGAAACTGAGTTGAGTTTTATAAGCACTTTCTCAGTTAAAAATGTGATAATACTCCTCATTAAAAAAGCAACTAATAAAAAACTTTTCATCAATTTTCAGCAACCTCTATGACTGTCGTCGCGCTGACCTGACCAAACCATACCAACCATTACAGTTGATCTCTAAAGTCAACCATTTTCGTCTTCAACCCACTCTAAATTTGCTGAGTCAATCATCGAAATCCATTGTCATCGGAGTCTACCACCTCCATCGTCAAGCTCGCTCATTCATCTATTTCTTTAACACAGACTTGTCGAAGATTAGTTTACGCACACAGGCTCTATTCGTGAAAACAAGAATGAGGTCCGTGTTTGCAAACTAATTTAGTTTGCGAACACGGGCAGAAGATTGTGTTCGTGAACTAACCGAGTTCGCAAACACAACAGAAGCTTGTGATTTGTTATGTTCTATTTAATCAACATATGTTCCTATATATTTTTGAGCATCTGTTGTTTTGCTATCTATAATGGATCAGTCCGACGAAAATCCATCTTTGCCCTTCATCTCTATTTCACAAACAACACAATAATAGTTCGTCAAACAATTCAAACTAGTTTGATTATTTCTCCAAATTTGCTCCTCCAAAGTCAGTCTGTTAAAACAAGAGTTATTAACATTATTCATTTGTTCAATCTCCGATTAACTCATGTTTTTTTCCCTATTGTTAGCTAACACTTAGGATTACATTTTTTGTGAAGAAACCGTTTTAAATAAACATTTTTTTTTAAAAACTTTTTTGAAAACAGTTTGTGGATGAATTTCAAAATTAGTTAAGGGTAACTCCATAAAATTATGTTGATTTTGATCAGATTTAGTAAAATTATTAAGTTGGATAATTTTAAATTAACTCACTAATTTTTGGTTATTTATACGAAGAACCCACGTTATAATGGGTCCCGTCCTCTCATCTCCTCATCAATCATCCAGCTCTGCTTTTGTTTGTAGGGTTCAAAGTAGAACAACTATCGTGAAGCCGTATTTTGTCTCTTCAATAACAAAAACAAAAATGTCTCCAACTGTCCAACCAAAAACCCAACTTGGCCAATCACTTGATTTCTGCACAACTCCTGGGTTTCTCTCGCTTTCCACCTCCAAAGATCCCTTTTCGCCTACAAAATCCCTGTCTTTTCCCCACAAGATCCATCACCTGAATATCAGAGGAGTCACAAAACAAGGGTTTGTGCGACAACTTGACGATGATGCGCCTATGTGGGTTGAGCTTCAACCCATCAACAGCGAGACCCAGTTCTATCGGGTCGTTGCGGAGGCTCAACAGCTTGAAGAACCTCTCATTATCGTCTGGTATCTATTTCATGAATCAATTCAATAACAGAATTTTCTTCACTAGTTTTGTTTGTTTTGTTGCAAATAATGGAAACCAATTTTCATTTAATTTTAGGATGGCAAGCTGGTGCAGGAAATGTATATACTTAAAACCAAAATTACAAAAGTTGGCAGCTGATTATTATCAAAGGTTAGTTTTTCTCATCCTAATGTGAAATTGAAATTTTTAGCTTAGAGAGATGTATTTAATTTAAGATTTTATTAGAATTTAAAGGATTTTAAAAGCCTGGTGTACTATTTTCAACAAAACAAAAAAAAGTTTGGGTGTATTTGATTAAGATTTTTGAAGAGTCCATCAAAATTTTAGTGTATTCAATCTAGATTTGTTTGGAATCTATTGAAAGGTGTATCCAATTAAGATTTGTTTGGATTCTATTGAAATCCATACAAGTTCGGGTGTATTCAATTTGAATTTTTAAAAAGTCTAAACAAATTTAGATTTATTGAAAAAGCCATTCACTTTGTAGAATTTATGTAAGGGATAGAATTCAATGGATTTTGATGGATTTGAAAGTAGAATTTGTGAATAAAAAGTCTATCACATATCTTACCCTATATCAAAAGATTTCATTGAATTTCACAAAAACTTCTAATAAAATCTATTGAGTTCATAATCATTTAAAAAAATCCATCGAACTCCAATAAATTCTAGATTGAATATGCCGTCCTATAGTTGGGTACTCTGGTTTCATTCGTTCTTAGAATTGTCTGCTTTTGGATAGTTAGACATGGTGGGGTGCCTTTTAATTTGCTTTTGTGTTTCTGGTTTTAGGCAGCAATGCACTTTATCAGTAATATTTTCGTGTTTGTGTTGCAATAGTTTTTGTGCTTGTGAAATCCTCAATTTGATCCGATGGTCAAAACATGTTGTATTCATAAACAGGTCTTGTTTTCAAACACACTCATACATATGCATGCACTCTTGCAAAGACCAAAGTGAAAACTTGAGTTATGTTCATACCAGTAACTTATGCTATTAAAAGATTATAAATTAAAGCAATATATGTTGCCTGGTATGTATTTGTGTCAAACCATTTGAGTGAATGATAGTGTGGACCGGCTTAGAAATTGTTATCCATGAACTTTTTCTTTATTCTTTTGTTTAATGATTGGCACAGATTGCAGTTCTATTATGTTGATGTCAACACTGTTTCACATAAGCTGGTTGCTCATGCAGGAGTGACAGTAAGTCTCATAATTCAACATGATTTATAGTTTTTCTTGATTTCTATTTGTATTTTTGTGCAACAAGTCATAATGCAACAATTGTAATACTTAATCAGTTCTTGGCAAGTTAGTATCTTAAATGTAACTACCAGAAAAACTCTCGGCAACCATGTAGCTAAGTTACTGAAATTTATACATAAAAGGTTAAATTGTTAGAAAATGGTTCAAGAACTACTCTTAAGTCTTAACACACCTATCTCACATGAACAATTGGTTTATATTTATCCACATGGTTCCAGCCCAAACACAAACACATAACAAATAGTGGCCAATTCAAATATAATCCTGGGGAAAAGGCATTCTTGGTAAAATATGATATCATGTTAAGAGTACGTTCTTAGGATAAGACACAACAATAGTGTCTTAAGCACTCTAACAATTATTTATGTAGTGGATAGGATTTTTACGGTAATAATATGTATAGGAATTGTGAAAACCACAATTTGGATCCCATAAACTAAAAGTGCTATGGTTTGTGAGAAGCTTATTTTATTGAAATTTGACATGTCAAATGCTTGAAAGGTAGACATTCAGTGCCCACTTCCGTGTAACACTAGTACAAACAGCTATAAGAAATGTATTTCATTACATATAACATCTGTAATGATTTTCAGGTAGCTGTGCGAGTTGTGATAGCTGATAGAACCTACGGTTAAAACTTAACATGTTCTGTTACTATATGCTCTTCAAGTTGAACATTTTCTGTTAGCCACTTAGTGAGAATTCGGGATTGATCTTAGAGGGAGATGTGAGTTCCAGATATTGGAAAATGTCATGCACATAGATATGTTAGACAAATGCACGTGGACAGATAATTTTAATTGGGGCTGAAATTTTACTGCACCATCTGTGGCATATTAAAGTCCTCTAGACACTAGTGCAAGGTGTCTTTCCTTTCTAGTAATAACTGACTGCTAGTAGCTGTTGAGGCTGGTTGGCAGGAATCCATTAGCTCCCCCATTGCATGAAGGTGTTTTTGTGTTATTTTTCTCAGTAACACAAAACTTAACCTAGATTATATGCAGCCTACAGCGTGCTATGAAACATTTAATATCGATCTTGACAAATTATGCCTCAGATATATTATTGATCATAACCATGAACGCATTTTTATTTGGTGGTTGCCTCTGTAGTTAAATGATCTTTCATTAATATACACCTGCAGAATGTTGATTGACAGTTCCTTTTTGTGTCTTGTCGCATTGGACTCCAAAATCCATACAGAAAATGCCAACTATTCAGGTAAACTCCATTTCAAATAAACCGTTCGTAGCTTGATGCTTCTAGTGTTGTATGTAAATGAACTGCATTGAGCGTAGTAGGCTACTCAAACCACGCCTAAACCAAAAAGAGCTTGGCAGTTTTTTAACAATTGGATTTGAAGTGAATAATATTGAGCTAATAATCTTGAGTTCAATTCCAGTGGTTTTGATTTGTTTTATGGCCCTAAATACTTATCAACTACTCAAATGAAGCTATTTGTGTTTCAGCTGTGGAAGGATGGCAAGAAACAGGATGAGGTGATTGGTGGACACAAAGCATACTTGGTAGTTAACGATGTACGTCAAATGATTGAAAACGCAAGTACCATTTGAGTAATGGTATGACACAACAACAAGGCCTTCTGTTTTCTTATTGAGGCAATCTGATTTTGTTAGTCTTTTCTCTGATAAAAGAATCAGCCAAGCTTGCACAAGAAAGAAATGAGAATTGGCCATTGCTTGTGACAAGTTCTCTGTTCTATACAAATTCATTTGATTTGTAAAAATTAAAATAAATGGAAAGAATGTTATATTACAGTGCAGAACAATTTTGAAGACTTTATTGTTTGTACAACAATCAACTGAGATGTAACTGGCTGTTGGCGACATTGGTAAACACTACAGCCCCCATGCTTTATGGCGTGAATTCTACACTCAATAAAAAACTATTTTCCTCAATAAAATCATTTTCCCCACCAAACTGTGTGGATAGACTTTCCACCTTTATATGGACCGTCCACTAGCATCTGTGTGGTTCGATTCCTTTCGTATAAGAGTAACTTTTTAGACTGTGTCGTCAGTATTTTATTTCTGTAATCTTTTGAATTAGTCTCAATAATTTAAAAAAAAAAAACAATCAACTGAGATATTCTGGTGTTTTTTTTATTCTTTAGGAGGAAATACATTCTACTATTCTTGAATGATAAGATGTAAGAGTTTATTGAGTAACAATAGTAATCTTTTAACAGTGGCCAAGTATATAGTGAAAATCCGTAATTCAATGATAATTATAAAAATTGGAGAGGCAAGTAAAAATAAAATGATTTCTTTAAACGTTTTTTAGGGCCTTATTCCTTTTTAAATACAACTATATTATAAATCAAGCCCTAAATATGAAGACCTCTTTAATGACTATGAGAACTCTTCACGAAAATTTTAAAATATAATAATAATAATAACAGATAAAAATTTTAAAAATATATATTTTAATGACGAGATCCTAATTTGATCCCACTGACTTTTAAAAAAATTATATTATTTCCAGGATAGATTTTCAATATTTTCTAATATTATCATAATTATTAGCATAGGATAAAAAAAGGAAGAAAGAAATTTTAAAGTAACATTAACACTGCCTCGATATCGACTCTATAATTTTATTTTTATTTTTTATTTTTAAAAAAAAAATCAATTGTGGGCTTATCATCTACTCTAATAAAAAAAGAAAATATCTAATAGTACTTACAGATTATGGACATCGAGACTTAAAGCTATATTCACTATACTGGTAGGGTAGATGCACAATCTCTAATGTTAAAAGAGGAAATATGTATATAAGTAGCATCTTGGAAAATTTATATACAAATTAATTTTGATTTAGTACAAATAATTGTTTCTACAAATAAAATTGAAAAAAAAAAGGGAAAAATTGCGATATTGTTAAAATAAATTAGACACAAATTGAATGGAAAGAGAAGTTTTCCTTACTAAAAGGAGGGAATCAAATTCGGAACTTTTCCTTATTGAAGTGTGGGATCATGTAGTTTGATTTTTTGGTAGATTTTATGAACAATGTAATCATAAATCAAGAAATAGAAGTTTCCATTCTCCCAGGAGGAATTCCGCTTGGAAATTGGAATCGATAAAATATAGTCGAATTAATAATAAAAATAAATAATATTAGTTTTTGAAAACAACCCTTATATAAAAGAGCATGAGAGGCAAAAAAAAAACCAGACCAAACAAGTAAAAGAGGGGAGGAGAGACGGTTTCGATTTTCGAAGAATTAGGAGGCTCACGCGATCTCATCCTCTCTGTGTTGCCTTGTAAGTTGCACTGCACCGTACACCTTTTTCTCCTTCTTCTTCTTCTTCTTCTTCTTAGTCTGATTCCTTCTATTTCACCTGATTTTATTTGTTTATTTATTTATTCAACGTTGTTATCGAATTCAGGTGATTTTATTGTTATTTATGCAGAGAATATAACATATGGATTGATTTGTGTTTGTCTAATTATGGTTGATGAGATTGTAGGTTGAATTTTGATTAAAGAGCATTGAGAAGGGTTGCTTGGAGAGGAGCAAGGACATAGATATGTTACCGAAAGTGGAGGGTGGTTTAAGAGGAGCCAGTGGGAATTTGAATTTGGAAGATGGTTTGCAGGCTGAGCTTGATTTGATATTGCAAGGCCAAGGAGGCCAATCTAGCCAACAAAGAGGGAGGGATCTTAATGGTATTTACAGGAGTGGGAGTGCTCCTCCCACTGTTGACGGCTCATTAACTGCTGTCGGTAGTCTTTTTACGAATACAAATAATACTCCTTCTGCTGCCTTTGCTCTTCCTAATGATATTTCTGTTTTGAGTGACGATGAGATTCGTTCGCATCCCGCTTATCTTTCGTATTATTATTCGAATGACAATGTGAATCCCAGGCTACCGCCCCCGCTCTTGTCCAAGGAGGATTGGCGTGTTGCCAGACGGTTTCAGGCTGCTGGCGGCGGCACCTCTTTTGGGGGTCTTGATGACTGGAGAAAGAAAGGCGGCTTGGATGCTTCCTCATCGCTCTTTTTCATGCAGCCTCCTCAGCATTTTGTACAGCAGGCTGAGAATGATTTAATGCAACTCAGGAATGCTAGTAGTAGGACTAATAATCTCTCTAGGAATACTTCAGCTGACTGGCATCAATCCGCATTGTCGTCCATGGACGGACTTCATGCAAGGAGAAAGAGCTTTGCTGACATCGTTCAGGTAAATTCATGTAGCCATTTTCTGTTGTAAGTACTTCACCTGCTTCGGATGATATTGTGTTTGTATTTGTTCTATTGTATAGGGATTCGTCATAATTTTTTAGTTGTTGTCACTGGTTTCTTGTCTACTCTTTCAATGTTATTGTGTCTTGTTGATGTTTTATCCAAAGGGTTATTGTAGGGTTCTATTTCTGTTTTAAGTATCTTTAATGATTCAAGAGATTTGATGTTTTCTCTGTTATATGGTTAGTTTGTGCAGTTATGCTGGATTTTTCATGATATTATATTGATAATTATGTCTAATTATAAACGTATAAACTTGTCCTGCTCAAAGGTCTCTATTTATTTATTTATTATTATTATTATTTTTTAAGTTTCAAATTATAATTTGTTTACAACTCATTTCTCTTGATCTGTTGATCTGTGTCCTCCCTCCACATGCTAGTTATCATCACAGTTTGCATTCTACAGCAAACAGTTGCCTTGGTACAATGTGTTGATTAAAACCTATTCAACCCCCTAATATTACTAAATGAATTGCAATGTGTTATGGGGTTCATATATTACCTTGATAACTGATATTTATGTGTTTCAGGAAGGACTGGATCGACCTACCTCATTGTCAGGTCACCTGTCACGCCCATCAAGTCGTAATGCCTTTGGTGAGACTGTAGGTACTGCTGGTGTATCTGATACCTACCCATCTGGTTTATGTAATGGAGTGGAATCCTTAGAGATCTTGCGTTCTGCAGCAGCTTCCCCAGGGATGGTAGGCGTCAAGAGTCATAATGCAACGTCTTCACATTCTTTTGCATCTGCTGTCGGCTCATCACTGACAAGGAGTTCAACCCCTGAAACACAATTACATGGGAGGTCTTCTACTGGCTCTGGAATACCTCGTGTAGGGAGCAGAGTTGGTCCTATTGAGAAGAAAAGTGCTGTTGATTCAAATGTCCAAAACCATCATTCCTCTGGGATGACTGAGCCTTCTGAAATTGCTGCAAAGTTAACTAATTTAAGTCTTTCACAAGCTAGGTATGCAGATGAAGTTAGTCGTAGACAATCTCAGCTTCAGCTTCAACTGGATCAGGATGATCAGCCTGATTTTCTGTACAATATGCCCAATGGTTGTAACCTGCAGCAGCAATTCGTAGAGAACTCCAATGCCGAGAATCTCTCATTTTCTTCAAACTATTCCGAATTTTCTAGGAATAATGGGATTGTACCAATCCTTAATGCTTCTATGATAAATTCCAATGGGCAAGTTGACATTCCCAGAAGAAATTCTTCAGCCAATCTTTTCTCGAATGTGAATTCTGCAGGGTTTGGAGCTTTGGAGGGTTCTGTTGTTCACCAACAAAATGCTAATGTCTCAAGTGTGGACTTCACTGTCGGTGTACCTCGTGATTATTCTGCTAATCAGAAACTGAGTTCTGGTGTTAGGAATCAATTTGATGCAGGTTAATTCCACTTTTTCTTACTTGAAAATTTTCAAATGTTTTGAATTAAATCTTTCTGGGTTATTTATGTTGACATATTGTTTTTGCCTATTTTCAGCATTTAATGGTACTGGAGATGCACAGAATTTGAATGGTTTGATTAATCATGTGGGGCAAGACCTTCGATCTCTGGCAATGGATCCACGTTATGTTCGGTACTTGCAAGGAAATTCTGATTATGGTGGCGTTAGCATGAGTGAACCTTTTGAGGTTAGAAATTACCTTTCTATGTGCAGACAGTTGGATGGGTTTCAGAAAGGATACCTTGAGGCATTGCATGTTCAACAGAAACAACAGCATGAGCTTCAACTTTTACGTAAATCTGGTGGTTCGAATCATGGGTATTGTGGGAGTCAATCATATAGAGTTGGCATGCCATATCCAGGGCATCCATTGGCGAATTCTGTACTTCCTTCGGTTGGAACTGGAAGTTTTCAAAATGAACAAAACTCACACTTCACTTCGATGATGAGAAGTTCAATGGGAGGATCTGGGCCATGGCATTTGGATATTGGCAGTAACATGGAGGGAAGATTCACATCTTCCTTATTAGATGAGTTCAAGACCAACAAGACCAGGTCTTTTGAACTTTCAGACATCGCTGATCACGTTGTTGAATTCAGGTATCAATTTAATTCCAACTTTGATGTCAATTCTAATTTCTACTCATACATTGATTGGAGTATTGAGTTGTTGCTTCCTCTTATATTATTCAGTACAGATCAGTATGGGAGTCGCTTTATTCAACAGAAACTTGAAACTGCTACAGTGGAAGAGAAGGCCAAGATATTCCCTGAGATTATTCCTCATGCGCGTACATTGATGACAGATGTCTTTGGAAATTATGTCATACAGAAAGTATGTCCTTATGTTGAAATTCTTAAGTATGTCCTGCTTATAGAAGTCAAAATTATTAAGTAGAAATTGGGCTTGATTTGCAGTTCTTTGAGCATGGCACAGAAGGTCAAAGAGCACAGTTAGCCAGCCAACTTACTGGTCATGTTTTGCGTCTCAGTCTTCAAATGTATGGTTGCAGAGTGATTCAAAAGGTGCTTCCCTGAATTTTACAAGTTGATTGCATTCATCATATCATATCATATCATATGATTCATATGGCACATGCATTTGGGGTTCTTTCCTTATATCTGTGATTCTGCACAATATTTTGGGGTTTTGCTTCTTATCTTTGATCTGCTTAAAGTTTTGTAGAATGTAGAAATTGGAGCTGCATAACTTATGATGCATGCTTTATTATAATCTTTCTAACTTGTTCTTTAATGAATAGATTTATAGTAATTGATCCATTTTATGCATTTGCTCAATTGATTTATGCCACTTTCCCTTCCATCTGATGTGTGCTTTTAAAGTTTGAGAATTTAAAATTGATGGCTTGTGATACAGATTGAAGATATTCTAGAATATAGTTTTAGACGCTATTTGATGAAACGAATGGCCTAGAGGGTGAGGGGTTGAATAGGTTATTATTGAATTTCTGCATAATCACTCATTCAACTTAAAGCAGTTGAGAACAATATAAGAAGCAAGAATGTGAATGTCTAAATATCTTGAATAGGAGGGGTTGACAACTGCTTTTCATGGTATTGGATGTCGTGCATTGTTTTGATATGATGGTTATGTTTCTGAGTATTTGATTTATTTATCTATTCTGGATATGAATCTCTTAATACTTTGTGCAAATGCCACAGGCATTGGAGGTGGTTCATGTGGATCAGCAGACGCAAATGGTGGCAGAGCTTAATGGTTCGGTCATGAAGTGTGTCCATGATCAGAATGGTAATCATGTTATTCAGAAGTGCATAGAATGTGTTCCACAAGATCGAATTGAATTTATCATCTCGTCTTTCTACGGACAAGTAGTGGCACTTTCCACTCACCCTTATGGCTGCCGTGTCATTCAGGTTAGAATTTTGCAGTTTGGAATTGTTTCTTCTGGTAGTTTATAACATTTATTCTTTTTTTATTTACTACTTTTCCTGCAGAGGGTGCTGGAACATTGTGATGATGCAAATACGCAACAATTAATCATGGGTGAAATTATGCAACATGTATGCAATCTGGCTCAGGATCAATATGGGAATTATGTGATTCAGGTACTAAAATTTCCTTTTTATCTGTTAGACAGACCATATGTATAAAATGGGCAACTAGATATTTACTATCTGCAAGGTGGCTGACCTTTGGTAATACATTGCCAACGTAGTTCATCTTCAACATTAGGGCTTTCTTTTTCCTGGACATGGACCACAATTTTTTAAAATATTGTGCAGTAATTTCACTTGGAATTAATCTTTTGAGACAAAAGGTTATAGATAATCTACCCGACAATTTTTGGTATAGATTGCATTTTTGTTCTTATAGAATTGGCAGAAATTAATAAAAGTAGATAATGTAGAAGTCCTGGTAACAATTGAATTGTAAAATGTTCTAGTTATTCATTTTTAACTTTTCTTTCACCCGTTTGTTCTGTACTTTTTGGTTATCGAGTTGCCTGTTTGGTTTTACACATTTGTCACAGTATTTTATCATCATAATTGATTAAGACATGTTTTCCATTGAACTTATGAAATTTAAAGTGTTTGTCAAGAATATGTTGATCATTTGGTTTACTAATCTAGCCTAAGATGTGTTTAAAACGCTGTTAATGTTTAGGGTCCTGATATTCCTGGAAAGTTTTCTTGGTTTTCAATGATACTCTTCTTGGTTTTTTTCCTTTCTAACCATGTTTTCTAAGTACACTGATTTTTGTCCTTGTCGTTGATAGCATGTTCTTGAACATGGTAAACCGCATGAAAGATCAGCTATAATTAACAAGCTTGCTGGACAAATTGTGAGGATGAGTCAGCAGAAATTTGCTTCTAATGTTGTGGAGAAATGTTTAACATTTGGAGGCCCTGAGGAGCGTCAACTTCTGGTCGATGAAATGCTTAGTTCCACTGATGAAAATGAACCCTTGCAGGTCTGTGGCACTCTTGCTTTTCTTCTTATGTATCAGTGGTTTTTTTTTTTCTTTTTTTGTTTTTGTGAAATTCTATTTGTTAGTTTTTGAAATTGCATAAGATCATTTGAAGTTTGAACTGCTTTATTTATAGTTAATATTGGGATTAGACATGAAGACATGACAACCTATTTTCATGATTTTGATTGTACATTTACTACTATTGATTTGTACCATGTCAAGTAAAAGAAAAACAAAAATAAATGAATATAAGCTTTATGATGATTTTTTATTCTATGGATTAAACTCATGATTTTCTCTCACTTGCAGTGTTGTGTATCAAGGACAAATTTTTGGGTTTCTTTATTGTGATGTCTGTTGTAACTTGTAATGCAGCATGAACCTCACTGTCTAAAACAAATTGAAAGGATGTAAAGTGCAATAATATTATCAAATGATATTCAATTATGTGACAATATAACTATCTAAAATTCATAATTTGGATGTTTTGCATTGCAAATAGTTTACATAATAGCTTTTTCTTCAAATTCTAACGCTTTTCATTGGATCGCATTGATAATTAAAATGCTAGTCTAACCCAATATCATTATAGAATCTTTCTGATCATATGTAAATAGATAACATATGTATAGCTGATGGTGCCCTGTGCTTAATTTTGCAATTATATTTCAGAATTATGGAAGATATTGTATTGCACACCTTGTTATATATTTTAGGTTGTGTTTGATTTTCAAGTTCCCAGAATGGTCAACTTTGCTTTAAGTGGCAGCCATTTTAATGTGCCTGTAACCATAACTAGAATTTGCCTTCTGTTTACCGAATGGATAATGTTGAGGAGCAGTACACGGTGTTAGGCTATCTGTTCTTTATTTTGCATTCACTTCAAATGTTTTTAATGGAAGCTTGAGCCGTAAGCCATGGCTCAAAGATCTGAAGCAACGTCCTATATTTAGAATTATTGTAGGTTAACAAATTTCTTGCTCATTGCATACTCTGTCGTTTATTTCGTTTCTAAAAGAAGAGAGACTATGGCTTTGATTCCAATGCGTTTGGAGCTTTGTTTATTCATCTTATATATTATTCATATTGAATGACTAAGCTGATTCAATTTAACACTGTAGGCCATGATGAAAGATCCCTTTGGAAACTATGTGGTGCAAAAGGTTCTCGAAACCTGTAATGATCAGTGTCTTGAGTTAATTCTTTCTCACATCAAGGTTCATCTAAATACCCTGAAGAAGTACACATACGGTAAACATATTGTTTCCCGCATTGAGAAACTCATTACAACTGGAGGTGAGGAACTTATTATCTTCTTCTATAGAAATTTCAGGTTGCTTGTCTCAGTTAGGTTGATTAACTTCTCATGACCACTATATCTTAATTTCTCATCTGCAGAAAGGCGCTTAGGATTATCAACCTCAGTTTCCTCATGAGGTATTTAAACCTGAAACTGGAGTATTAAGTTTTACTTTTCAGCCTTAAAAACAACAAAACAGCAATCGAAAACAAGGACACGTCTTTTGTACAGCTAACATGGATGGTGATTTTAGCACCTTATCATCCAATGTCTTTGTTTTCTGAAGAGAAGTAGTTGTAAATAAACAAAAAACTAGCAGGCCCGCGGAATAAGATATTTTTTGTCTATATCTTAATTGTAAATTCAGCCCGAAATTTATTCGAAAATGAATACTCCACCGGACTGGTCAACTTAGAGTCATATTTTTGCCTAGCAATTTCTGTAAAGCGGGAGTGAGTGTAAATGCGTAATCTGAGTAGTATGGTGGTATAGAAGAATCTGAAGGAGACTTTCATGTGGAGGATTATTTTTCTTATGTGTAAATACTTTTTGCAATATTTTTTGAGGAGATATATATAATATATATAATTTTGACCTTCATTTTGCTTTATGTTGGATTATTTTCATGTGGTATGTTTGTCACTGAACCTTTTTATGAATTGTTCATTAATTTTCTAGTGAGGGGAGTTGTTTTCAAAGGTGAAGTTGGAGCCTTATACTTCGAAAATTATATCTTTCTACTATCTCATCTATACATGTACCTTGATTATGTTGTTTGTCAAGACATCAAATATGTCTTTAGTGAGATCCTTCCTCGGTTCTAGGTTCACCTTATGGAGAGGTCATATCCTGGGTGCCAAACTTTGTCTCTTGGTCAGGTTCAACTTTAAATACTCGGTTCGTCTTCTGACTGGACCTTCATCCTTTAGGCAAGATATTTTTCTAGGGTAGGTTCATATGTGAAGTAGTTACTGCTTGAGAGATCAGCTTCATCTATTGGAGAGAATCCTATGAGGATGACCTTGAACTTCAACTCCTTTTTTCTGCAAAACCAACAAAGGTTAGGGTGATGTGGTGAAGTTGGTCACCTCTTGGCGACCATACTCTGATACTTTAAATCAAGAAATTTTACAAAGTGATTACGGACTAGATATATGAGAGAGCTTTAGAATAAAGGATCCGGACATAGATATGCAGATATAATAATCTATAGATTATGAAATTTCATATATTATAATGGTCTAAATGACTGTTTAATTTATCCCATATTGCATGACTATTGTATCTTTATTAGTTAGATAGATATGAAAATGGGAAAATAAATTGAAATTACAAGTTTTAACATGATATATTGATTCTCCCCAAAATTATGTCAATTTGGATCTAGTTTAATATGACATAATTATATACAGTGACATGAGAGGTCACCAATTATCTGATTAAGATATTATTCAAAAGTTTAAAATTTTTAAAAATTAGAAAATCTACCAAAAATTAATCACTTGCAAAACTAATTATGAATTATATAAGTCATATATAGTAGCTAAATCATGCGCAATGAATAAAAAATAACGTTATATAGTGTAGTTACTTGAATTTGGTCATTGTCAGGCTAAATTAGAAATCTTACCATTGAGCCACATTGGACGATAATAATAAGATATGACATTTCATTGGTTATAAATTGTTTTCTTTGTTCTCGAATTAATTTAGCGGTTGATATACATTACTTTCCGAAGGTCTTAAATGGGGTAAACGATGTCAAATTAGGATCCATAATATGTTGCTATAATTGTTTTGATAAAGAGTTCACTATGGTCAAAATCCTAGTTATCGTCGACAGAGTTGGTTCATTTCTCTCTCTATCTTCTAACCCATTAGTTTTCATTTCTCAATGTGTTCAAACTAATTCACTATCAAATTAATTGAAAGGAGATGAGAATGTTTATGTTTCTAGAAGCAATGAGCTAAGAGTTTGTATGAGAGAGGTTGAGTGAGAAGGCTGACGATGAAATTAAGAGAGGATAATTAATGTGATTTTTTTTTTTTTTTTTGTTTTTTTGAGCAAGAGAATAATTAATGAGCTAAAAAGAAATTAATGAAAGGCAAAACCCGAAGGTCATCTAAATTGAGGTCATAAAAACTCATTTTTATCATTAAATTCCAGTTACAAACTTCAAACTTCATCGCTCATCATCAATCCTAGGACCTAATCCTTAAGTACCTAAAGATGGACATACAAAGCATTTTGTCTCCTAAATAAGTCTATTACAAAATTTATAAAACCATTAAGCAGTGTTGATAACTTGAATGGTGTTGAAGATAATGATTCCAATTTTTGTTTTTTTGTTCTTATTTCTTAATAATTTTTTTATTTCATCTCTACCCTCCACACAAGGATGGACAATGAAGATTATTATTCCTTTTAAAACATTTTTTTTTAAAGAAAAAAAAAGAACTAATTTTTTCATATTTCTTTAAAGACCCGTAACATCTATCCGAAAGGTAAATGATCAAGATTCCATTTTTTTTTAATTTTTAATTTTTTTTTCAATTTTTTTTTATTATAAATTTAAGAGAGCATTTTTGTTATTCAACCAAAAATCATGGTCAACGATTAGAATTAACTGCTTTGATCGTCGGGGGTGGGGGTTGGTGTAATTTAAGGGTAAATTTGTTTGTGTGTGAATAAAAGCATACGCCTAGGAGCTTCGATATTGTAATTCCATTTTAATTCATCTATAGGTGAACCATAACCAATTTTCGAAAATACGTTATACAGTACAATATGGGCACCCCAATATGGTACGACACGGTACGTCCGGTACGGTTGGTATGGATGTATCGGCCGAAAATGGTTAAAAAAAAATGTCAAAATAGTATAAAATGTCATAAATTTCTAAAACAACAATATATTTAAAATTAATTGTCCAAAAGTAACATAACCAAACTACCAAAGTTCAAACCAAAAATAATACAAAAGTCACTAGAAGAAAAGATGATCTAATCAGTATCATAAAAAGGGTCGCCTATTTCAAATGGTCGGAAATTAGGATCAAAATAGAATGTATCATCTCCCCTATCATCCTCCTTCTCAATGATGTCATCCCTCTTTGATTCATCGTCCAATGATTGAACACACTTTCCTTTCCCTATGCCAAATTATTTAAAGTAATAGAATTAAAAACTTTAATGTATATTCAAGTTACTCCATTAAATTATTTATAAACTTACGTGCATCTTTACTCCTCTTTTGTCTTTATTGTGTTACTTGTGTATTTCCACTCGGTTCACTTATGCCCACACTCGGTGCATGATGTGTGGATATTTGCCCAACATCATCTTCTCCCATCACCCATTCATCATCGGAAGGTAGGTCAGTAAAAACTAAAAGCTCATCATCATTAGTTGAACTTCGGTGCTTAAGGAATTTTTTATGCAACTTTCTATTGTATATTATGTACACCAATGAGTTCAACTTCTCCGTGGCCAACCGATTTCTTCTCTTAGTATGAACCTACAATTGTTAATAATGAAAAAATTAATGTCAACAAATAAATAATTTTATAATAAGTATTGATATGTTCTAAGTTTCTAACTAGACTTATACCATATTAAATGAACTCTAATTCCGCTCACAAGCGGAGGATGAGCAAGTAAGGCTTAAAATCTTCATTGCAAAAGATGTTACTCTAGGGTTTGATCTCCCCATTGAATCCACCAATCAACTACAATGCCAATAACAATCATTTTAGTAAGAAAACACATAAATAATTGAAAAACACTTAAAAGGAAACTTCACATACCAAGACTACGTTTGGTAGCAGATGTTCTTGCCAACTCAAAGGCAAACATTCCTTCCATTTTCCTAAACTTATCAAGCTGTAAATCTATCTTCTCTCACTCGTTATAATCCGAAATAACCTTCTCCATGCACTTTATCAACCCAAACTTAATCTCTGGATGGGTGGACTTTTTTTTTGAATATTGGAATTGAGGATTCAAAAAATAAGCAGCTACGTGCAAATCACGATGCATTTGGAACTCCCATTTCTCATCAATTATCTTCTAGATCTCATGGTAAGTTCCAACTTCATCTCCTAAGTTTTTGGCTATTTCCTCATTCGTCGAATACATTGCTCCATAAATGAATCCCATTCCAGGCACCTTTTCTGAATCCTGCTAACCTCAACACGCGAATAAGAGGTGTAGTTATCTTCAATGCATAGGATATACTAGGCCAGAAACTCAGATCCCTTAGTATGATTCTCTTGACTTCTCTCTCTTTCGGCTTCTTTGCATATGTACATCCACCCTACTCCGGTGAAGTAAACATTTGCTCCAAAAATCGCTTCAGTTCAAACATATGTTGTAATGTCAAGTATGCAGTAGCAAACCTTATAGGAGCGGGTCGAAGCAATTCCTTATTTGTAAATTTTCTCAACAATGCTAACACTCATCCATGATTATAAATGAAATTACTCACCTATTACAGGATATAAATTTTTTAATTAACATATGAGTTAAGTTAAAAACAAAATGTAGTAAGAAATATTATGACTATAAGTTTATAATAGTACATTTTTCGCTTTTCTCAATGCATTTTTGTATTAGGGTAGTTCACCAAGTTTTTTAAGTATTAAATCTATGCAATGAGCAGCACATAGCGTCCATCATAATCGTTTTCCTCTTCTGCATCAACATTTTCCTAGCTTTCTTGTAGTTGGAGGCATTATCTTATCTTTCACCAAATCACTAGCATCAATCGAACGAAGAAAAACTGTACCACATGAATTGTTTATAAGGAAGTTGATCAATTGTCTACCCTTCATATCTTTCCACCTATCCGATAATATGGATACTCCTGTTTGTGTCCACGTCTTCATCACTTTAGCTACAATAGCTTTAGTGCTTTCTTCTTTCTTTTTTAATATGGTAGTCCTCAACCCATAGCTACTTGGTGGTCTCAAGCCTGTCCCATAGCGCCCAACTGCTCGAATCATATTCACAAAAGATGGACTATCAGCAATATTAAATGTGAGGCCATTCTTAAAGAAAAATCGACCTATCTCCTCACACGTTCGGTCATGTAGCTCCTTATCAAATCCTACCGTTCTAGTATCCCCTAATTTCCCCATTTGTAAAACATCAGCTTCTGTATCACTGAGAAACCTATCCATAGGTTCCCTAATCCTTCTCTGAGTCTGAGTTGCACTTTCACTATTTAACCCTTCATTGGATCGACTATTCAATGTCATACATTTATCAATTCTTTCCTCCCTCACTAATTGATTCATTTTTTTTATCTTCTCCAAATTCTCCATATATCTTTTGATGTTCTCCTTAACTTCCGATGGAGCATTTGAACACATGGAAACATTCCCTTGAATACCCATAAGGTGTTCTTTCATCCTATACACTCCCCCCCTCATTACTTTCTCACAAAAAACACACCGCATAAACTTTTTCCCATTTGCTTCCATCTCAACCCCATATTTTCAAGCTGGATCTTTTTTATTAGTCATCACAATCACAACAATTAGTTTGTTCTAACTTCAATAAATTTTTATTGAAGCCCTTGCAATTTATAAGTGAACAAATAAATTAAAATGAAAGTTATTGCACGTCTATTTAAAAAATAATAATAATTAACAAACCAAAAAAAAGAAAGCTACTGCCTACTGCCATGCACATCGACAAAGAAAAAACAATTAGAAGTTAAGCACTTCAACTGCCTACTATTATCAATGTTCGAAAACAAAAAAGAGCAAGAGTTTAAGAGTTACAAGAGCAAGAGATGAAGAGAAAGAAGAGTTCAAGAGAGAGAAAGCACCGTTCTAAAGAGAGGAAGCTGATGTCGCTAGTAACGTTGTCGGATTTCGTCTTCAGTAGTCGCCGGAAAAACTTGTGGTTGTGAGATAAATGGCCAAAAATGAGGTTTTGGTCATCGGTGAGGAAAGAGGAGCGGTGATTTGCACGACAGAGAGTAGATCGAGCAGAAAAATGGATTTTAGGGTTTGTTTTTCATTATATTGCAATTTTTTTTTTCTGGTTTCTTACATTGACCCAACTCGGCCGTATAACTGCATATACGGCCGTATCGGGTCGGGACGGCCATATACGGCCGTTCGATACGCAAGAAATGGCATTGGCTAATCTGTGTCCGATACGGGAGCACCAATACGTTTCGCCGTCGGTACGCTCGTACCAGAGTATATACGGTCGTACCGCACCGTATTTTCGAACACTAATCATAACAATGTCATACTGTGTTTAATTTTTGTAAGTCATTTTTAGCAAAATAAAATGATTAATGTTGATGATCAGTTGAGTCTTACCTTGCTTATAAAATGCAAGTACAAGGAGACCCCATCTCTATCATGAGATTAAAGTTGTGCTTGTAATGCTTTGTTTCAGCAAATTTCAATGTTTCAATATAATCCTAACTTTAACAATAGATGTTAGCCCCCATATAAAAATGTTGCTCTTTAATTTGTTAGTAAAACTTATCATGTCTCACTTTGACAATTACTTGATGTTTCTTTTCATTTTGTAAAATGTTTTTTCAACATCGATATATATATATATATATATATATTTTAAAAAATCATTTAAAAAAAATGCTCCATTGAGAAAGAAATATATTTTCGTGATTTGAACTTACAAACTTATTGGCATAAAGGTGAAAAGCATACTGGTGAGCCAACTTCATCTCGTTTCTAGGCAACTGAGTTCATTGGCATGTCCTTCACTAACAAAATTCCAAAAGTTCTGGCTATTCATTAGCAAAGTTGATATTCATGTCAACATCATTAAATAGGGGAAAAAGTGGTTCTTTTATGAAAATTTTTTTTAGTACATTTTCGCCTTGTTTTGTGAGACTAAAACCTATTAAATAAGTTTCATTGACACCAAAATATGTATACAAACAAAAGATAAAAGAGAGAGTCTTTATCTTATTAATTAAGGGTATTTTTGTCGGCGAGTGTTAGATGAAACTCAAACTATGAAGTATTACTCTCATTAGAACAAATCAAATGGTCTCATTGATCTCCTACCATCATTTTTAACAAAAATTTCTACTTAATCAGTTATGATCATGATGGATTGAAAATTCATTCAACCATATTAACACAAACTAAAAACTAAGAAAGTAATAAATTATCTACAATGCTAAACATTCTATCTTTCATACTACAATTTAAGCTCAACCAATGATACCTTAAATGATGAATACATTTTTCAATAAATAATCATTTATAAGTAAAAGTATCCATTCATCACTTGATACATCATAAATTGGAATAAAGTAAGGATACAAATTGTTATGAGTAGCATTACTCATAAATTATATAGCATTTGATTATTTATCAAAAACAAAATCATTCATTACATATAACTTGAATTAATTGATATTAGTATATACATCATGTTTGACAAGTAATGTCACATATAGCTTAAAACTTTATTCTTTGAACAAAATTAACGACAGATCGACTAGATTAAAAAATTTCTTCCAGCACTGTTAGAAGTGTAACTTCCTCAGGCAGCTTCATATTCTATATCTTCAAAATTGGATCTCAGAGGAAAATACATTTTCCATAACCTGCACTCATATGCATATAAAAGAAAATAAATATATTAGAACAAATTGGAGAAATATATCCTTTTAGTAGTTCTTTTCATCTGAGGACATCGGCACATTCAGTCAACGAAATGTGCTATCTTCTTTTGTGAATGCTTTACCTTAATAATTAACTCTTAATGGAAAACATTCAAAAACAAAACAAAATTGGCACTTTATCATTCACACCTGATAAAATTAATTCTTTCAACTTGAATATATGTATAAAAGTTTGTCAGGTGTAGGAACTCATTTATGTAACATTAGAGATTCAATTGTACTTGTTAATTATCATCAGATCGATCCAAAAGTTTAAGCTAATAAGAAATAATCCAACTATAGTATTTAACACTTGAGGTTATAATACACTGACACGTCCTTTCACATATAACGTAGACATATGATAGATGACGGAAACATGTTAAACGCCCCATATAGTATAACAAGTACAACAAGGATTTCATATAAAAGGGGGAGAGAAGATTTGAACTAGAGACCTTCAAACTCTGATACCATGTTAGTTATCATCAGATTTAAAAATTTAAACTGATAGGAAATGATCAAACTATAGTATTTAAGATTTGTTATAATATATTGACAGTAATGTTTGTTTGCATAGTGAAATCCCACATGTAAGAGTTACAGATTGAATCTATATAGTAATATCTAAATAGAAATTGAAAGTCGTATGTATGTATATCAAGTTGAACCTGGTTTGACTTACTAGGGTTAGTAGAGGTGAGGACACCACTTTGACCGAAGTAGCAGTTGAAGTCCGTGCGACCATTGATGTTATAGAAGGCATTCATGACAAACGACGCACGGGACCTTAAACTACTAGAATTAAAGCAATCTCCACCCTTTTGAATAGGCTTGCAGTCCACACCCTTTTTGCATGCATAGTCTATGTTTGCAAGCAACACTTGGTCACTGGTGTTCCGCTTTGGCCACACACCATCTCTTGCCTCCTGCTGCTGTTGGCGATGGTGCTTGAGGGTTCAGGGGTTGTGCTCGTCTCATAAGGTGCCTATGATCCTTTGTTGGCGCTGTTACCTTGTGAAAATGTGCTGATGGTGGTACTGGTGTCATTCCTTTGGGATTGTGATGGGATTGGTTTCTTTGCGAGATGTTCTATTTTCCAGGGTTTTACAGGTTGTATTCTGAACCGAGGAGGTGCTTTTTTTTCTGAGATTGGTTTATCGTCAGATTCAGCTGCCTGCACCATACATTAATTAAGAGAAAAAAGAAATTTAATAAGAAAATTGTAGCTGAACTTTACATAAATCTAGTGAGCATGCATGTGGGACGTGACCAAAGAATTTAAACTAAATTTTGCTTAGTTTTACAGAGAAAAAAAAAAAAAAAACTGGTGACACAAAATATTACAAGAAAAATTTAGTGAGGAAATTTTCAGCGCAAATGAGGACAGTGTACAACTTAATATTTAAGTGCAAGATGTTTTACCTTTCCGGGTTTCATTGGTTGTATTCTGAACTGAGGAGGTGCCTTTTTTTCTGGGGTTGGTTTATCATCAGATTCAGCAGCCTGCATAATACATTAAGAGAGAAAATAATAATAATAAGACAATTGTAACTGAACGTTATATGCAACTCGACATAAATCTAGTGAGCATGCATGTGGGACGTGACCAAAGAATTTTTAAACTAAATTTCGTTATTAAAATTTTGCTTAGTTTTACAAAAGAAAAAAGGTACTAACAAAAAATATTACAAGAAAAATCTGGAGAGGAAATTTTCAGCATAATTTATAAGACAGTGTACGTACAATTAACCTAATATATACGTGCAATATGTTATATTTTTCGAGGTTTCACAGTTTGTATTTTCAACCGCGGAGGTGCTCTTTGTTCTAAGGTATATCATCAGATTCAGAGGGTGTATTTCACGGGTTGTATTTTGAACGTACATCATAATTTAAGAGAGAAAATAAGAATCATAAGACGTACAATTATAGCCGAACTTTATAGGCAACTCTGCACAAAGCTAGTGAGCATGCATATGGGACGTGACCACAAAATTTAATATAAGGGATAATCTCGTTTCATCTTGTTGTTTAACGTAATTGCTTATTAATCCCTATAGTTTGTGAAAATTTTATTTTACCCATTTTATGATTTTGACATTCACAATAAAAAAAAAAACCAAGATATTTTGTGGTTATTTTTTTAAACTACAAGAAATTTTTAGAACATTTTTATAAACAACAAGAATTATTTTATCTATTTAATCAAATAATAAAGGAGTTCTTAACCATTTTTTAAATTAGTGTTAAATTTTGGCTATTATACCAAACTATAGAGGGAGAAATAAGATTATCCTTTAAAATAAATTAAAATTGCTAGTAACACAAAATGCTACAAGAATAATTGAGAGGAAATTTTCAGCATAGATTAGGAGAGTGTATAACTTATTAATAATATATCTAAGCACGCTTGCTTCTTGTTTTTTTTTTTCTTTTTTTCTTTTCTTTTTTTTTTCTAAACTCATGAAGAAGAAACCAAAACCACATAGCACAAACATGTGTGATCCAATTTTATGTTATTGTCATTGAAAAACCTGATGCAGCTAGAGTTAACAGAAGAAAGATGAAACTCACTTTGCCGAACCCTGAGGCAATTTCTGTTAATGCCTTTCGGGGTCTTCCCGGATTTATTATGAACCGAGGAACTCCATTTATTTCTGGAATTGGTTCATGATGATCATTTGGTCGAAAATCTTGAGCCTGCATCACACATAAGAACAAAAATTGTCAATAAGACAATTTATGCTTGTGTCAAGATCTAATGGCAATTAGATATTAATGCAGTGAGCATATGTTATGTGACCCAAGAACTGGAATTGTTAGTAAAATTTTGCTTCACTTACAAAGGAAAAACAAATAGAAACAAACATAAAAATTAAAAAAAAAAATGGATAAGGTTACTTATCAATAACAATCCTTAAATTGGTTGTAAGATTATTTATTCAAAAATATCCAATGGTTGTTGTTGATGGATAACCTTACCTAATCAGTAAGGTAGTCAAATCCAAAAAATAAATATGGTAAGATCCTATATGATAATATATACACATGGGGAATTCTTGAGAATTAAATTGAATTTGTAAGAATTCCCCATGAATCAAATTAAATTTGTAGGACCCAAAACAATAATGAGCCAAACACAAATTCATACCTCATCTACAGGATTCCAATCAAGGAACTAACTGCTGGTAAAATCAATTGTAATAGTTATATCAACGAACCCTAAACTCAAAAGTTTGAATCTATAGATAATGAAATAAACAAATGATATTAATTATTTTAATAAAAGTAGAGTGCAGCTTAATACATAGGCTTGAACTGTTTCCTTTTAAATGAAAAATAAAAAATAAAAAATGTTATATCATGTTATCATGATATCATCCCTTGGAAACCACCATAAACTACTATATTTTTCTTTTCAAATTTCAAGTGAATTTATTTATTGCTTTAAGTCCTTTTTTTTTTTCAAGTAATTACATTTCTTGAATGATTACATTCAGAAATAGAAAAAAGTCAACTAAGTAGGAAATAAAAACATGATAATCATGAACTTTCAAATTTACTCAAGCAACTTATTTCTCATCATTTAATTTTAAAAAATCCAAAAACATATATCCCAACACAAATATGTAATTGACCAACAAACAAAAACATTTAAAGCAAAACAAAAGAAAAAAAAATATCTAATAAGTATTGATAATGTATATATATACCCAAGATCCACTGGCCACATGAGCTTGTGACGGGTGTTGTTGCTTGGAAGAGGAATCACGCCTTACATCGGTACAGATAGTGGTGGTGGCAAGTTGGAGGAATAGGAAGGTAAAGAGGAGAGTGGTGGTGCTTGTTTTTGACATAGATGTAATTAACTGGATGTTGCTTTTTTTTCTGTGATGGTTGTGGGAGCTAGAAAAGGTTTTGGTTTATTTATAATGTGGATGTAAAAGATTTACCTGGGTTACAATAGATGGGAGGTGTAAAAACTTCCACTGATGGAAATACTAATATTAGGCAGAAGTACCTGAGAGAATAGAAATCTTGGATTTTTAGGGTAAATGAATCATGCCCAATAAAGTACAGTGCTAAATTTAGCAGGAACAATTTGATGGCACTAGAGCAATTTGCTATAACGTTCTATTTTTTATGTAGCTTTCGTGGTGGCTGGTATTTTCTCATATTTTATCAACACAACTTCTCTAGAGTTTAGACCAAAATTAACTTACCATAAATAACTGATCATAAAGTAGAAAGAATTATTATGAATTTGCTGGTGGATATGATTGTATGAATAGCTTCATTGTAATTTTGGTTTGCAACTATTTATGTATATATAGTGTTTTTAAAATGAGGACTTCCTAACTTTAAAAAATTGAAAAAAATCAATCAAATTCATCCATTATAGAATCTTTATTTTGAAAACACTGTATATATAGCACATTCTAACATATATATATATATATATAAATAGAGACGTAGTCAGGTTTATAACTTAGAACAAGTTAGAATAATTTTCTTTAAATGAACTCCGATGTTATGAAATATTTTATTAATTGAAAAACATAGGTTTAAGTAATTAGAAGAGATATAATAAGTCATACATCACAAAATTTAAGATTATACCTTAGAACATGTTAGAATAATTTTCTTTAAATGAACTCCGATGGTATGGAATATTTTATTAATTGAAAAACATAGATATAACTAATTAGAAGAGATATAATAAGTCATATATCATAAAATTCATATTATATATATATATAAGAGTAAAAATACTAAATAAAATATGAAAAAAATATGAAATCCATGTAAAATCAAACGTCAATCAAGCATGATTCAAAGATATTAAAATGATCAAGCTTACAGTATAATAACATTATAGCATCAACAATATTTCTTTAAATATAGATAATCTATATTTTGATAATTATAATTACTATAAAAATTCAAATGAAAGAGTACATTAGGAAAAAAAAAATCCAAAAGATATTAAATTTAAGTAATGTATTTTTCAAATAATATTATGATTAAAAAAGGTAAAATATAAAAATTTAAGTCAAATTTCATATCTAATGTATGAAATAAAGTTATTATATATGTAATATATGAATAGAAATATAAATATAAATTAAAAAAATAAATAAAACATGCAATAGGTTCGAAATAAATGTATATGTTTTCTTTAATATCAAAGAATTAATAAATAAACATATATATTAAAATAGATATAAATTCATAATTATAATTGTTTTTTCAAGGTGAGCAAGGATAACCTTGAGCAACCCTAGCCTCACGTCCTTTTATATGAAGTGGATGAATAAGTTCAATTTCAAGTTTTAAAACCATAGTTGGAGGGTTGAATTACCTAGATAGAGGTGTCAAATGAGATCAGCTGGATAAAGAGACTAAGGTTCATTTTAGTCTTTATTGTTTTGGAAATTCTCACTTTCTAAAGCTTGTTTGCATTACTAACTTCCATTGTCCCTAAAATTCCAAAAACCTATTAATTTGATAACTCTAACCAAAATTTTAACAATCAATCATAATAGAAAATAGGGTAAATTACACAGACACCCAACATTTATCAATATTATTTAAATCTAGGCAACTATGACCCTTTTTGCACTAATATCGTTTGAGCTTTCATATATTCAACAAAAACACCTTAACCGTTAGTCGATTAATTATTGATCAAAGTTTAAAACAATCAATAAAGGGCAATTAGGTTATAATATATTAAATAAATATCCAACCAACCAAAATCTGTCACGTCATCTTCAATTAAGGCACTACAACAAAACAGCCTAAGTATACCGGAGTATCAATACCGGGCATTAAAAGCCCGATATGGATAATAATATTTTATTTAAAAAAATTTTATAATTGGATTATCCTTACCGGGCAGGTAGAACCCAATAAGGATAATCAATTTTCCATACCGAGCATTCAGAGCCCGGTATCGATAATAATATTTTATTTTAAAAAAAATTTTGAAATTGGATTATCCTTACCGGGCGCGTCAGGCCCGGTAAGGATAATCCATTTTCCATATCGGACGGGTCACGACTGGTATGGAAGTAAAGTTATCATTACCGGGCGGGTTGCGCCTGGTAATGATAACTTCATTATCCATACCGGTCGGGTACCCGATCGATATGGATAATAGTTTTAAATTTATAATATATTTTTCTTTTTTAACCATACCGGGTGGGTTACCCGCCCGGTATGGATGTACTATTATCCTTACCGGGCGAAACTCGCCCGGTAAGGATATTAAATTTTTCCCTTTTCTTATTACCGTTTGGGGGTGGGGGAGCTTTTCCATACCGGGCGCTGTGCCCGGTATGGAAAAGCTGGGTTTTTTAACACACCCAGCGTATTTCCCCCCTCCCATTTTCATTTTCTTCTCTCTCTCTCTCTCTCTTTCTCTCACATCTCCTCTCTCCCAACCATAGCTATCGCCGACAAATCTCGCCCATCGTCAACAGGTCACGGCTCGGGAGCTCGTCGTTCACCTCGCCGTTCGCCGATCTAGTGCTGGTACATCTTCCCTCTCCTCCATTTCTTCTTCTCTTCTTCTTCTTCCTCTCTTCTTCTTCTACTTCTTCTTCTCTTCTGCTTCTTCCTTTCTTTTTCTTCTTCTTCTTCTTCTTCTTCTGGCCGTGGGATTGGCCGGAATAAGTCCGACCGCGCGACAGTCGATCGGACTGGTTCCGACTGCCGGCGCCAGCGCCAAACCAGTCCGCCCTCCCACATTGCATCAGTTCTTCCTTTTCTTTTCATTTTGACACTTATATTTTTCTATTGCAGCCACTATCGAGCATCGTCATTACCATACCCAATCTGATAGCGCGTGGTTGCTTTTCGTTTTTACAAGGCTAGCTGGTATGTCCATATGTTGTCTCTCTTTCTCTTTTATTTATCTTGGGTTTTTATTGTTTTGTTGGTATATGATTGAGCTGTTTGTCTGATTTTTGTTGGTCTGGATTAGCTGTTTGTCTGATTTTCGTTGGTATATGATTGAGCTGTTTGTCTGATTTTTGTTGGTATATGATTAAAGTATATGATTAATGTTATTCTCCTCATCATGTATTCTGTACCTGACAGATTGAATTTAAGTGGATGTTTTGTTGGTGCATGACTAATACTCTTTTGAATCTAAGACAATTTTAGTGGCATTGATTTTGCACTCTCCATTTATTTCTTCTATCTGCTTCACTTGCCAACACAAAAACCTGCTGCATGAATTTCCTGTGCTGTCTGGATTTTTTCTGAGTTCTAGCCAACTGTAAAAATTGGATGAACAACAGAAACTATTGAGGGTATGGATTTGGGTTCAAATAAAACTTGGAACATAAAAGGTGCTAGCACAAAACATAAAGAACCTTTGTACTGGTTTGAAATTTTTAAAGATAAATAGATAAGAAAACACAGAAAAGAGTGAAATATAAAAGCTACTGAATATAGCCTTTCCACCATTTATTCCACTTTTGCAGTCTGCTTTCTTTTCCTGCTTATCCATGTCCATGTGAATGAGAGAATCTGAGTCAACGTTCGAACTTTGTACATAACTAACTTCTTGTAGTCTTTGTTTTTATTTATTCCAATAATAATAGTCTAAATTGCTCATTTAGATAAAAGATGAGTGCAAATATTTGTTAATAGAAGCAAATGAAAGGATTTACTGACCAAAAAATCTTCTATTAGACAACAATTCTTGCAGAGTCAAGAAAACACAACCTCATATGTTTACACACAACTACCCTTCAAACATAATTAGGAAACCAAAGTTAAATCAACATACTTGTATTTTAAGATTTAATTATGTATTATTCAATTTAATATTCTAATTTCTGATATTTAACTTGTCTGTCTCTTAAAATTTAAGTTAAACTTAAATAAATAATTAATTGACTTCTGTTAAATAAACAAATATTACTAAATCATTAAACTAAAATTATAATAATATCACATATATATATATATATATATATTACTTCAAATGAAATATGTAAAACATAGGTTTAAAAAACAAGAAATATATAAAAGTAAATAGATTTAAATAGAAGATCTTACCGTTATTGAGAAATGTGATTATTCATCCAATTAAATGTACATTCATGGGTGTACAATCTATTATATAAAATATTTTTTTATGTAGTATTTAATTACAATTGATTAAAAATTACCCTAAAACTCATCTATCTAAGTGATAAGACGGTGGATCATGGGATGTAATCCACGTAATCGTCTCAATAAGTAATTTTTTTGTTCCCATCATTACGTACCTTCTCAGTACTTATTTTATGTTTGATAATTGATATAAGATTGTATTGAATAATAATCAAATCACAAGTTAAGTTAAATTTAATTATAGTCCTACAAGTAAATTAATATAATTAATCTATGCTAACGAAAAAATAGTTTTCTTTTTCTAATTTAGTTATGAACTTTTATATTTTAGTTAAGTGATGATTATATAATTTGTCAAGAAAGTTAATTTTAAAAAAATATATACATAATATATTACTGTAATATATTAGATTATTGTAATATATGTAGATGTAGTGAATGTGTATGTGAATATGATATATATATTTTTAATTCAAAGTTTAATAATTTTATTGTAGTTTAACACTATATTATTGCATGGTTTGTTTTTTTAGTGTTATATGCTTTCAAATGGATAAGGAGTGGTTAAGATTTTCAAGGTTAATATTCTAAACTCAATCTATAAGGATATAAAATTTAAACTTTCAATGTTTTTAATATATTGTATATTTCATTTGTAAACTTTTAGAGTATTGAAAGAATATACGGAGGGAGCCAAACACTTTGTTGAAGCCGCGAACAAACATTCAATAAATCCTAGCTTCATCCTTTGCCCTTATGTAAAATGTCTAAATGGGAGGTATCATCACACTAAGATAGTGTATGAGCATTTAGTCATTAATGGGATGGATCCTCAATATACAACTTGGTTCATGCATGGGGAATCCCTAAAAACTTCCACACTCGTTGAAAATATTTCCAATGCATTTAGAATGTATAGGGATGCAAACCTTGAAAATGATTGTAATGTTGAACCTGATGTCGAAGTAAGAGACGAAGACATCACTGATAAGTTGGAAGATGTTGAAACTCCTTTGTATGAAGGTTGTTCCAAGTACACTAAGTTATCGGCTATTGTAGCTTTATATAAACATAAAGCTACGTATGGTCTATTTGATAAAGGGTTCGATGAACTTCTTAACATCGTTCGAGACATGTTGCCATTAGATAATGTTCTACCAGAATCATTGTACTCAACAAAAAAATTGTTGAAAGTGTTTGATTTAGGGTATGAAAAAATTTATGCATGCATCAGTGATTGTTGTTTGTTTAGAAAAGAATTTAAGCATTATGAAGAATGTCCAAAATGTGGGACTTCTAGATGGAAAGTAAACAAAGTTAGTAAAAAGATTCATAAAGGAGCACCGGCCAAAGTACTTCAATACTTTCCAATCATTAGGCGGTTTAGAAGAATGTTTACATCAACTGAAATGGCTAACAATTTGAAATGGCATTCCACTCATACAAGCCAAGATAGAAAGATTCGTCATCCCGTTGATTCAGAAGCATGGAAGACTATAGATAGGATGTGGCCATCTTTTGCTTTAGAGCCATGCAATTTGAGGTTAGGTTTAGCTACAGATGGATTTAATCCTTATAGCAACCTAAGCACATCCTATAGTTGTTGACCGGTGGTGTTAGTTACTTACAATCTACCCCCATGGATGTGTATGTCGAAGGAAAATTTAATGCTAACGCTACTAATTCCAGGAAAAAAACAACCGGGGAATGATATTGATGTATATTTGTAGGCATTAATTGAAGATTTGAATGAATTATGGCACTCAGAAGCACAAGTATATGATTCATCTATTAAGTCCGCCTGCAACTTAAATGCTATTTTAATGTGGACTATAAATGATTTTTCTGCTTATGAAAACTTAGTAGGATGTTCTGTGAAAGGTGAATATGCTTGTCCTGTTTGTGGGTTGAGCATATGCTCACAAAGATTAAAATATAGTAACAAAAATGTGTATATGGGTCATCAGCGATTTCTTCCAAAGAACCATGTCTTTCGCAAGAAAAAATCGTGGTTTAATGGGAAAGAAGAAATGGGCGATCCTCCAGAGATTCTTGATGGTAAACAAGTGAGAAGTGCATGTGCAGAAGTTGAAAATGATTGGGGGAAAAACGTAAATGGAAAAAGAAAGAGAAAAGGTCATCCTATATGGAAAAAAAAAATTAATATTCTTTGATCTTCGCTATTGGGAGGTAAGATTTTCAATTCAAAGTAATCAAAAATTAACTTATTCTATTATTTTTAACTATGTGTAAATAAGAATATATCATCATCAATTTTTGTAGGATTTGGTTTTGCGTCATAATTTAGATGTGATGCACATTGAAAAAAATATTGGTGAAAGTCTTGTTGGCACGTTGTTGGACATCAATGGGAAAACCAAGGATAGTGTCACTTCTCGTAGAGATTTGGAAGACATTGGGATCCGGCAAGATCTTCATGTGAAAGAGGATGGAAATAAATTGTATTTGCCTGCAGCACCACACACTCTTTCAAATATAGAAAAACAACAATTTCTTAAGAGGTTTTTAAATTTAAAAATGTCAGATGGTTATGCTTCAAATATCTCTAATTGCATCCCGTTGAATGAATGCAAGATAGTTGGGCTTAAGTCTCATGACTATCATGTATTGATGCAACATTTATTATCAGTAGCAATACGGGGTCTTTGGCCTAAAGGCCCAAGATTTGCCATATTTCGGTTGTGTACATTTTTTAATGAAATATGCCAAAGAGTGTTAGATCAAGATAAGATAGATGCATTGGAAAATGATGTTGCAGTTACTATGTGTTTGCTTGAACGTTATTTCCCTCCTTCTTTCTTTGACATAATGGTACATCTTATAATTCATCTAACAAGAGAAGTTCGTTTATATGGACCGGTTCAATATCGTTGGATGTACCCTTTTGAAAGATTAACCCTACACTATTCTTCATATATGAATTAAGATTAATGATATAATCAAATTTTATTTACCTTTATATATTCATTTTATAGATTTATGAAGGTGTTAAAAGGATATATAAGAAATCGTGCACGACCAGAGGGTTGCATAGCAGAATGCTATTTAGCCGATGAATGCATGCAATTTTGTAGTAGGTATATACCACAAGCAGCAGATGTTGGTGAGAAGCATAATAGAAATGAAGATTTTGTGTTTCAAAATGTAGTTGAAGGGCATCCAACATCTGCATCAACGTTAAAGACGATTTCTGCTGACATGCTACAGATTGCACATATGTATATACTTTTAAATAGTGCATTAGTACAACCACACATTAAGTAAGTGTTTTATTTTAGGTGATGAATGTAGTTTAAATATTAGTAAAAATTATTAACATGATACTTATTTAGTCTTCTTGTTTCTATTTTTATAAATGTTTTCTTAGCATGCACTTGGAAGAGCTTCAACAATTAGATCCCAATCTTTTAAGTAGACCTATTTTGTTGCAAATGAGACATACTAAAGAATTTGTAACATGGTTCAAAAATAAGGTATATTCACTACCTTATAAGTTCTATAAAATGATATATTTACTTTAGTTTTTTATCCTTGATAATCTAAATCGTAGTGACTCAAAACAGGTCCTCAATCAATCCAATAGCATGGATATGCCTCAAACTCTAAAATTCCTTGCACTTGGACCAAGTATGCAAGTCACTACTTATTCAAGTTATGTTGTGAATGGGAAACGATACTGTACAAAAGATAGTGAGAAAACTACACAAGATAGTGGTGTTTCCCTTGAAGCAGAAACTGTTTGTAATGAAAGAGATGACACTCAAGTGATCAAGAAGATGATTTACTATGGAGTTTTAAGGGAAATACTTTTGTTGGATTTCTCAGCATTTCGTGTTCCATTGTTCAAATGTGATTAGATGAGTAGTGGAAGCGATATTAGAATTATAGATGGGTTCACACTAGTTAATTTTAGCCCACGTGTAAATAAATAGGATAGAGATCCTTTCATTTTAGCTTCATAAGCAACACAAGTGTTTTATTCTAGAGAAAATGATACATCTAATTGGTATGTTGTCCTTAAAGCACCTCCAAGAGGTTTTCATGATCTAGAGAAGTTTGATGAGCATGCTTATATGTCAACTACACCATTAGATGTATCTGAACTTGATTCTAGTGTAGATGAAAGTGAGGATTATGCTCGGATAGATTGCGAAGAATTGGTTGTAAACATTTAACATTAATTTGTAATGAATGAATCATTGTTTGATATTTTTGGCAATATGTATGTGTATATGTATTGTTTGTGTATGTATTTGTAGAGAAACAGAGTCTCTAAAGTGGTTGGATCTGTTGTGAAATTATGTTGTATTTCAATGGCAGGTGAACCAAATTTGTGGTAAGTTTATAAAATAGGAAAAACTCTGTCAAAATTTTCATAAACTAGCTTGAGTTTATATATATTGTTGTATATATTGAATTTCTTATTTATGTATTGGCTACTAATATATATGATATTTCTATAATATTTCAGATGTCGATGGAAGGAACATCGACCGGTAAGTCTTCAGATGGTTCAAGTGGAGAAAAGAAAAGAAAATGACGAGGTCCAAACCATTTGGACTATGAAAAAATGTCTAAGGTGAAAGCTACAGGGATACAAATTAATGAAGTAGGACAGCCAATTGGACAAAATTCAATGATCTACAGTTCAGGTTATGGAGCACTTACAGCTCAAATGATACCCATAACCTATATGAGTTGGGATAAAATACCACAATCATTAAAAGATACAGTGTGGGAGAATGTAAAGGTATGTTTATATTGCGTTATTGGTTTCATTTATTCAAAATATTAATGTTGAATAATTATTTAATTGTAACTTACAAACTGCAGTTATGATTTGGTGTTGATAATTCCATGAATAAGTGTTGGAGACACTATAAAGGCAAGATCACAAAACAAATTAGAGACATTCCTCCTGGTCCCGATGCACAAAGAATATACGAAATGTTAAAACCACCAAACGTTAGTGAACAGGATTGGATTGCATTTGTGAATCATCGATTGTCTTCAGAATTTGAGGTAATTATATATTCAAATATTTTTAAGCTGCCATGTAAATCTGTAATGGATTCTGACTGAATTTATAATTTTTTAGGCTACTAGTAAGCATTTTTCCGAGTTGTCAAAAAAAATGTTACTCCACATACAATAAGTCGTAAAGGGATGACACGCTTACGAGAAGATTTGATAAGAATTAAATAAATTATTGTTTCATTCTTTTTTATTATTTCTTAAGCTCAAAAAATACACATGATTTCATAAATGTGTTATTCTCTAACAATTTTAGAAATAAAAATTCTTCAAATATGTATATTTGTTTGTTTGTATATAAATATTAGAAAGCCAAAAAAGTGGCTGAAAATAAAGATCCCGAAGTCGATAGAGTTGAAACATGGATAGCCAATCACATCCACAAAGATGGAAGGGCAGTGAATGAAGACGCTGCTAAAAAAATTGTATGCTATGTTCATTTATTCAATTATTATGTTAATTATATTACTTGTATATAGCTTTTTAAATATTAATGTCATATAACATCATATGTAGGAGCAAATTGGGACACTACATCAAGAATTCCAATCTTCACTTGGAGATGATGCTATCGCTCAAGTTTTAGGTCCGGAGCATCGAGGTCGAGTTCGAGGAATGGGTCATGGTGTAACATCATCTGCTGTATGTGGATCTGTGATTGGTAGACAAAACTTTGCACAATACCAACAACATGTTGATTCTGAGATGGCAGCTCTGAAGCAAACAGTCACTAATTTGACAAATTTTCTTATGACTCATTTGCCGAACGTAGATCAAACTCAAATACTAGCATGTATGCCTCCCGTACAGCCGGTAAATAACACGTACCCATTTAAAATTTGTTTACTTATTCTTTTCTAGTCTTTAATATATATATATATATTTTTTTTTTTTCCATATCCATGTTTTTACATAAGTGGTGTAAGTATATTTTGTTATTTTTTGCTATATGTGTTTGTGTATATATATATATATATATTGTTTGCGTATTTATTTACGGAGAGACGTTGTTTTGGTTGGATCAAATGTAAAAGTTTTTTAATTTGCAAGGAAATTAAATTTTTAGTAATTTTGAAAAACATGAGATATTCTGTCAAAATTTTTGTAAAATTGATTGAGTTTATATACAGTGTTTTATATATTTAGTTTGTTACTTATATGTTGTCATATATGCCTATTTATTTATGGAGAGACGTTGTTTTGTTGGATCGATTGTGAAAGTATAAAAATTTGCAAGGGGCATTAAATTTTTGGTAAGTTAAAAACACAGGGGAGATTCTGTCAAAATTTTTATAAAATTGATTGAGTTTATATATATATTGTTTAATATATTGAGTTTGTTATTTATTTTTTGTAAAATTGATTGAGTTTATATACATTGTTTTATATATTGAGTTTGTTACTTATATGTTGTCATATATGTCTATTTATTTATGGAGAGACATTGCTTTGATTGGATCAATTGTGAAAATATTTTAATTGACAGGGAAATTAAATTTTTGGTAAGTTAACAAAACAGGGGAGATTCTGTTAAAATTTTTATAAAATTGATTGAGTTTATATATATATATATATATATATATATATTGTTTAATATATTGAGTTTGTTATTTATAAGTTGTCAAATTTGGGTATTTACTATTGTTTTCCCCTGATTTATGTTCCCTCACAACCATATTATTGATTTTTTTCGTAGACACAATATTCAAGTGGCTCAAATTCGATGGGATCTAGTAAGAGTGTTGCATGTACTGAACCTTCAACAAAGGTAAATATTCATTAAATTTCTATTATTTATTCTTTCAACTTAATTTAATATATAAATGTATTTCCATAATATTTTTTTATAGGTGTAATTATTTAAATTTTTATGCAAATGTAGTCCAAATCGAGAGATTCTACAAGTGAAGCTTGTGGATCGAGTGGAAATCATTGCAAGCTATTGGACTGGTTTGGTATAGAAACAGTGGTGGCAGAAGTAGAAATTGATTCCAAGGACCCTTATGATCAAGTTCATCACGAAGAGCTTAATCCAGATTATTGGTGAGTTTTTGTGAAGAAAGTAATAGTTAGTATTCCGCTACCTCGACCTACCAACGAGCTACAAACTTTAGAGCATGCATTACACTCATTTATTGCTTGGCCAATAAAATATATTGTATGTTAGGATTGTATTATTATCATATATATGGTAATCTTAAATGATGTAGGTTAACTTTAAGTAATATATATATAAATACATTTTAAATGTATGTTAAAATTTGGTTTAAGGGTTTTTGGAATATATAGTTTTAATTTCAATAATAAATTATATATATTTTAACCAAAAAAACAATTATAATTAAAATCTTTTCCATACCGGGCGGGTGCCCGGTATGGATAATAATATCCATACCCGACATCTGCCTGGTATGGATATTATGGGGCAAATTGATTATCCATGTCGGGCATATGCCCGGTATGGATAATATTTATCCATGTCAGGCATCCGCCCGGCATGGATAAGTGCTTTTAATGTCGGGTGGCTGCCCGGCATGGATAAATATTATCCATACCGGGCATGTGCCCGGTATGGATAGCACCAGTATTAATACTGGCGGCATCCATATCGGACGGGTTGCCCGGTATTGATACACATCCATACCGGGCAATGCCCGGTATGGATGAGCTGTTTTCTTGTAGTGAGAACAATTTTATCTCTTAACGAAGGATATTTTTATTTTTTTAATAAAAATATTAAAATATAAAAAAAGTAAAAATAAAAAAGAACACTAGGATGGAGACCAACTGGTCTTTGATCAATATGCTTTTGTAAGTGTTTTGGACCCTTAATTCCAATTCTTTTATTTTTTTTTCTCGAGTGAAACCCGTTGGATTTGATGTCTTTTGTATAGTGTTTTAGGTTTTTACTAGTTATTAGGTGGTTGAGCTTTAAACAATGCAATTCGAGCTTAATTTGATTGAGTTTTGGTGTTTTTCTAAGAATAATCTACTACCAAGTTGTTTGCAATGTTTAGCTCATGGATCATATTCACGAAGGCCTTTGTTCTTACCTACTACCAAGGGTCGCAATTTTATCATCCCGAATCAATGAAGTAGTTGTCTCTGTTTTGTTTGTTATGAAGGAGCCAAACCATATCGTTGCGGCTAAGGTCACAGATTGTTAGTTATGGTTTTCAAAATATAAATACTCAAGGGATAGTTTGGTCTATTTGCATCATAGGTTTTCTTCGATATAAAAACGTAATTATTAAGAGGTTTTAGCAGCCCCATACAAAATATAAAACACATCACTCTTCATCCATTTCTTCATCCAAACTCATCTCAATTGGATCAAGTGAAGAATGAAGGAAATCAAGGGGTTCTTAACCAAGAAAAGCTCAAGGAAATCATTGTAACACCGTTCAATGAAGTTTATTGGCTTATTCTTTCCTATTTGTTCTTGTGTTTGTATTCAATTTGAGATTTGTAACTAAATATTTAGTTAAGGAAGCAATGTTCTTTGTACTTTGATTATCATTTGACACAATTTAATTAATAATTTCATTCATTATTTTATTTCATTGTTTTGATTTTCGACATTGAAGGACCAATTTTATTCTTGATCTTGATGATGAATGATTGGACATTAAGGAGTATTTTTTTTTTTTTGAAAAGAAATACCATATATTAAAAATCCGAAAACATACAAACGGTGCTGGTGTTATACTAGACTCTCTCCTAAGAGGAGTGACAAGCTAGATTAGCTAATTTATGTGCCACCTCATTGCTTTTCCTAGAAATGGGGCTGCATAGGCTATTGCCTAAACTAGAACAGAGTTATTTGATATCTTCAACAATGCAACTAGCATCACCGAAACCAATATCGTTTGCGATGATCAAGGATGCGATGTTGCAAGCATCAACTTCAGCTAGCCAAATCTTAAGGTTCATGGATTTGGCAAAGAGAAGACCTTCACGAAGGGCTAAAAGTTCACCGATTTCTGCCGTGAAGTTACCAAGCATTTGTTTTGTCAGGGCCCCTATTATCCAGCCCTCATTGTTTCGGATGACAGCACCCAAACCTATAGCTGAGGAACCAGGGCGCAATGCTACGTCGGTGTTCAGTTTTAGACAGTTGACGGGAGGGGGGACCCAGGTATGAGTGGGGTGGGGATTGGTTGAGGGCATTATTGTTGATAGTGCATAATTTGAGTTCCGAAAATCGACAAGATAATCAGCAGCCCAGGTGACCAGTTCGAGAGCATTTTTGCTTTTACCTTCATGTACCTTAGCGTTTCTATTCCCTCATATACACCACAGGAAGACACAAAAACTGCCAAGACCCTCCTTGCCTACATGCTGGTACACCTTCCTTAAGATTACTGAGATGGTGGAGTTTGGCATATCACTAATCAAAGGATCAAAGGGTGTTTGAGACCACACTTCCCGAGCTTCAGGGCACCAGATTAATGCATGTGTTGTTGTCTCGACATCTACTTTACAGATCAGGTAACACCAGGTATTTGTAACCTTTCTTTTAAAGAGGTTGATATTTGTGGGAAGGGCGTCTAGTTGGCTTCTCCAAGCTAAAATCTTTGTTTTAGGAGGAATATCTGTACTCCAGAACTGTCGCCACCAGTGTTGGGACTTGGAGTTGTTGGAGGAAGAGCATGGAGTGTCTAGTTGAGTGGCTAAACGGTAGCCGCTTTTTACAGTGTATTGTCCCCGTTTCTTAAAGTGTCACTGCCAGGCATCTTCCGAATCTTTTAAGCTAAGGGGAATGGAAAGAATAACCTCCTTGTCAATCTCTGAGAAGGCAAGGTTAATTTTCCTGGTGTCCCAACAGCGGAGTTGTTTTGTTAATGAATTCCCCAACCGTGACGTTTGGGTCGCCATTCGGTGTGATCGGTTTGAAAGAGGTAGGCCGGGGAAGCCATGGATTGTTGAAGGCGCTAGTGGATGCTCCATTCCCGATTCTTTTTCTCAAACCTTGCATAAGGAGCTGTCTACCCCAAATGATGCTTTGCCAAACATGCGAAGCCCTTGGTTTTGCCACTGCTTTAAGGAATGAGGAATTCTTGAAGTATTTAGCTTTGAGGATGGATACAGTAAGCTGGTTCGGGTTCGTCAAGATCCTCCATGCTTGTTTTGCTAAAAGGGCCTGATTGAAACGAGATAGATCCTTAAAGCCGAGACCCCCACAAGCTTTTGGAAGACATAATGTCCTCCAGCTTGTCCAACTGATTTTCCTGATGTTGCCATTAGTTCCCCACCAAAATTTAGAGCAAAGGGAGCCTAATTCATGGTAGAGGGTGGATGGGAGTTTGAAAAGACTCATGGAGTAAGTGGGAATGGCCTGGGCGACTGCCTTGAGGAGAACTTCTTTTCCTCCAGCCGAGAACAGACTACTCTTCCACTCGCTGATTCTTTTCCTGACTCTTTCTTGGACAGCTGTAAATGTAGCTTTCTTATTTTAACCAACCAGGGAAGGTAAACCAAGATACTTCTCATGTGGAGCATAAGAATTTAGTCTCAATTGATGAAGAATGCTCTGTTTGAGATGACTGCTAACATTGGGGCTTAAGGAGATGTTTGACTTGTGGATGTTTATTTGTTGACCTGAGCCCATTTCATAAGTTTTCAGGATGTTCAACAGTACTTTGCAACTATCGATGGAGGCTTTGCTGAATATGATGCTATCATCCGCGAAGAAAAGGTGACTAACTCGAGGACTTCCTTAACAGCATTTGACACCCAGATGTCGGCCATTGCTTTCTACGGCTGTGATAAGTTTGGAGAAAGCCTATGCACAAATGATGAAAACGTATGGAGACAGCGGGCAGCCTTGTCGTAATCCTCTGGATGGGGAGATCGAGCCAACTCGTTTACCATTGAGGATGAACGAGAGTTGGGTGGTTGAGATGCAATCCATGATAAGGCTAACCCAATTCTGCGGAAAGTTCATCTTCCTCATAACCTCTTCGACGAAACGTCATTCCACTCGGTCATAGGCTTTGCTCATATCGAGCTTTAGGGCCATTAAATCGTTCTGTCCTCTTTTTCGTTTGTTGATTAAATGGAGAATTTCGAAAGCTATCAGGCCGTTGTCAAAGATTTGATGACCTGGGACAAAGGCTGACTAGAACTTGGATATAAGCTTTGGCAAACTGGTTTTGATTCTATTTGCAAGAGTCTTGGCAATTATTTTATGGATAATGCTACAGAGGCTGATTGGTCTTAGGTCATTTGAGGTGTCTGGGTTTTTAGTTTTGGGAAGGAGAACTACATCTGTTTTGTTGAATTCGCGGATAGAGTGCTGCCCTTTGAGTATCTTTTGACAAATGTCGATCACATCTTCCTGTACAACATGCCAGTATTTTTGGTAAAATAATGGTTGAAATCCATCCTATCCTGGGGCCTTGGTTGGACCGAGTTCGAAAGTTGCTTGGCGGATCTCTTCGTCAGTAAATGGTCTCTGAAGGCTCCTCTTGGTTTCCTCCTCAAGGCCTGTGAATATATGTGAGGTGGCAGCCTAGATACTCTGAGGGGTGGGATTTGAAGACTCAAAGATCTGCTTGAAGAACCTACATATCAGATTTACGATGCCTCCCTCTGTTGTTTGATAGCAGTCAGTCTCCTCATCCTTTAATTTCAGGAGTGAGTTCTTTTTCCTCCTCGCTGATGCTCGTGTATGAAAATATTTCGAGTTTCTGTCTCCCGCAACTAACCATTTAGACCGCGATCTCTGACACCAATATAACTCCTCATTCGAGATCAGGTTAATCAGTTCAGCTTCTAGTGTACTGATATGATCCGAAACTCTTGGAACTACATATTACGGGTAGAGGTCCTCTAATTCTTTCTGTGTGTTTGCTATCTTTCTGCTCAGGTTTCCAAACTTTGCCTTGCTCCATAAAGATAGTTTCCCTGCACAGCCAGAGAGCTTGATTTTGAGGTCTTTTAGTGATTGCGCACTTGTTTTCTCTCTCCAGGCTTCTTCAATAAGATGCTGGCATTCTGCCTTTTTGATCCAAAATGGCTCGAACCTAAAACCTTTGCCTCCTTGTTTTTGGTTTATCTCCCCATGTAGCTTCAGTAGTAGTGACCTATGGTCTGAGTGGTAAAAGCCAAGATGTTCGACTACAGCATTGCTAAACTTTTCTCGCCAACCTGGGTTAACCAGATATTATCCAAACGCTCCTGGACATTGCAATAAGCTGCTCCTTTGTTGTTCCAAGTAAATGGTGGTCCTGAAAAGCCAATATCTAACAAGTCACACGTATCAAAAGTTTGTCTGAACTTGATCAAATCATGGATGCGTTTGTTTGGGCCACCACTTTTTCAGACGGGTTGAGGATTTCGTTGAAGTCCCCCCCCCCCCCCCCCCCCCCAACATACCCAAGGTAAGTTATCTATTTTGTTGAGCCTTTTTAATAATTCCCAGGAGTTGTTCCTCAGAGCAGCATCTGGGTTGCCGTAAAAGCCTGTAAAGTGCCAATTTTCCCCATTTTCCATGTTTATGACTGCATCTATGTGTCCTGGGGAGAAAGAACGAACAGTTAAACACATTTCTTCCTTCCAAAGCAGTAGCAAACCACCGCTTTTCCCTGAACTGTCAACCTGGAAGCCTCCATGAAATCCTAACTTAGTTTTCACATTACTTACCCTTCTTCCTTGAAGCTTAGTCTCAGATAAAAAAATCAAGCTTGGGGAAAAACGTTTGATCACCCTTTTCAAGGTAAGGAATGCTCGAGGGTTCCCTATCCCTCGGACATTCCAACAGAGGCCTATCATTGTTGTCGGCGGGCCTGCAACGCAGGCTCCACCGATGATATAGGAGAGGGGATTTCAACTGCCTCATTTTGTTTTTTTGAGCAAGGGTTATCTTCTGTGAATTCTAGTTTTTTCCGTTTGCTTTTAGAGTTCTTCGATTTTGGTAGAATTGTTTTTGCGTCCATAAGACTTGGGTGAGGGGATTTGGTAGCATTTGTGGGGCTGAAAGCTACGAGGATGCTGGATATGGGGGTTTTTTTCATTCGGGTTTTGAGAATTTTCGAGGGGTGAGGGGGTTTTTGTGAAGGACTGTGAGGGAGTTTTGTTGGGGTTTTGGAATTGGTGATCCTAACAGCTTTTTTCCATTTCTTTGGGAGGGTTGCTTGGGATTTTTGGTGAAAAACACTTTCTACGAGGGGCATGGGGTCAGCAATGTTGGCTTCTGTTCTTGGTGGGTCTACAGTTGTTTGATTGTTTGAGGTATCAAGGAGATTGGATTGTGACTGCATAGCCGGGTTATCTTTTGGAACTTCAGGATCCTTTTGCAGATTTTCAAACACCAGTTTTTTTTTTTCCTCTTCTCACTGACACCTCTTATCCCCTTGTTGGCAACTTGCTTACCTGCATTGCTGATAGATCTGTGGCTTCAGTCTGATGCCTATGCTCTTGGTTGACTGAGATTGGTGGCAGAAGTAAGGCTGGAGTTGATTCCTCTGTAATGGATTTGGAGTTTTCTGCTTTTGAATTTTCCCTCCTTTTTTCTTTTGTCTTCGGAGAGGGTTTGCTCGGTGATTGTGGTTTAGGCTTTGGCGGGGCAACTCGGAGCCATAAGTCGTATTACAAGTTAGATCCCTCTATGGCTTCTAATTTGGCATCATCATCAGGACAATCCTGCAGGACATGACCGACCATACCACAAGCAAAGTAGAATTCAGGCAGTTTTTCATACTTGAACATGATTGTTGTGAGCTCCCTTGAGCTGTCTAGACTGAGTTTCAGAATTCACTGGAGTGGTTTGGATATGTCAGTGCGGATTTTAACCTTGACATGGCTTCCCCAGTAGTCTTTGGTTTCGGTAGGGAGATACACTACTTGACCCAGGTGTTCTGCAATATATTTCACCGCCCTGTGATTCTTACAAATCAGTGGAAGTTGGTGCATTTGAACCTACATACTAGCCCATCTAAAAGTCATTTTAGAGATGTCTCCCTCCCTTCAGGTTTTTCGAAGACAATGAGGTGTTGGTTGAAATGCCATGGTTCCTTGGCGAGGACGGCATCTTTAGCACCTTGTCTTTCGAAACAGAAAACAAAAGTATATTTTCACGGACTGTATCCACCAGAACTCTACCATGAGAGCTCCATAACTGTTGTATGACTTTCATAAATGCCTTTCTGTTGATCGTCTTGCCAGCTAGAACTTTTCCCACCAGGCTTTGAGACAGATCCTCCTCTCCTTGCTTTTTAAGGTCCTCGATGAGAGTGCATATTTGGCTTTCCTTCTTTATGATGGTGAGATATTGACATAGTTTAGCTAAGTCCTCCATGGATTAAGGAGGTTTTGGACTTTTTAGGAGTGAGCTTGGTGGACGAGGAGTAGGAAGGAAAGAGTAGAAAGATTGCGAGGGATAGGACCGGGAGTGAAAGGGAAGTGAGCTGTTCGAAAGGAGGCGAGCTTATAGTATATTGGGATTTGAGGAGAAACGGATGTGAGTTTTTTAGATGAGTTGATGTTATTTGGTTATAAAAGGTTATTGGGAGCAAAGAAGATTGGGATGTGGGCATGAGGAGTGGGGTAACTAGATCCAACCTAGGATGACACTGAGCAGTGGGGTACTAGGAAGGAGATGGGATCCTCGGTTATGGTGATAGGGATTAAAGGATGATAAGATTTTCTAGGCTCTGAATGCTCTCATAAAGAGAGACTTGATACCCTTAGGACAAGTTACTTCATCCTCACTACAGAGAAAGGAGAAGACAACAAGACATCTTTTGTGTCTTCTTGCACAAACCTTTTGAGTATTTAAGAGACCACTTAGTATAACATAATAGACATAGATAAATGATAGCTTGATTGAGCATGACCATTATTTGATTTGGTTTTCAATTACAATGCACTCTAGGACCAACAAATGTAGTAATTGAGGATTTCATATTCATATGGTGATCAAATCAATAGGACTTTCCACTAAGAGTTAGTTTTAATTAATTGAATTGTCGAGGTTAATAAAAAATCAAGGGATAATCTTAAAAAGCCCTATCACTTTTGACAGATTATCCATTTTTCATCACGTAGTTTTGTTTTTATCCAAAATTCCGTTTAACTTTAAAGTTACAACCAAAACACACTCCCTAGAAGCGTATAAAAGGACGATAATGCCCCTAATAATAATAGATTCCGTTATGTTGATATAATTAATCATTTTACTCTAGGGACAAAAAAGGAAATTTAATGAAAATATTAATAAAAATATAAAAAATAAAATAAATAATATTAAATAAGATATTTTTATTTAAAAATAAAAAAATAAAAATAACATCTAAGAATAATTTCTTTTTCCTCTTTATTCCTCTCTCTCTCTCTCTCTCTCTTTCTCTCTCTTTCATCTTTTCCTCTTTCTCTCTCCATCTCCGATTGGATTTGTAGGTGGGTTCGGTGGCACTTGGGTCTCCAATGGCGGAGACCCTTGTGGGTTTCCACGATCAGAGACCCATTCTAATTCTCTGCGATGAGAGACTCAGTTTGAGTCTCCATAATGGAGACCTGAACTGGGTCTTCCTCATTGTTCATCAATTGAACTTCCTCGTCAATCATCATTCGCCATTTGTGGTCTTCCTTTGTCGGTCGCCATTCGTAGTATTCTCTTTTCTAATGGATTCGAGTTCAATCTATGTGGGTTGAATTTAGGTTTATATGATTTCATCTCTTTCTTTTTCTCATTTTAGTTCAATGTGGGTTTATGTAATTTCAATATGAGTATATCCTTTTGTTCAATGTGGATTTATGGACTAATTGTTGTTCATCGTTGGTATGTTGATTGTGATGGCTATTGGTCTGTTCATCTATAATGATGTGGGTTGTTCATTATTGGTGGTGGGTCTGAAGATTGATGATGATGATGTAATGGTTATTAGAGATCCAATCTGGATCCCAGTTTTTTTTTTTAATTAAAAATATATATTTTTGTTAATAAGTTTATAATTTTTTATTTTAAGATATTATTTTAAAATTATTCTATTTTTTAAATAAAATTTTGATGGTTAAAAATATCTTTTACTTGTTGTCTAATTTTTCTATTACCACTATAATAGAAGAGAGATTTTAAACAAAAACAAAACTATATGGAGGAATAGATAATCTATCAAAAATCAGACCGTTTTTTGAGATTTTTACAAAAATCAAAGTACAATAGAGCATAGTCGATCTAACATTCCATTGCATTGGTTTCTTTTCTTAGAAACTGGCAAAATTATTTTTCATCAATATAATTCCTTTTAATTTCATTAGCAAGCTTATGATTTTTATTTAGGAAAAATTTCACTTAAACCCTATGTTTTGGCCAAATATTACTTTGTTAGTTGTGAATCTATTTTTCGTCCCTGTCATCCCTAAAGTTTGAAAAATTCATTAAACTAGTTCTTCCGTCAGTTGATCATTGGTCAAACTTAAAATATAACGTGCCAAAATTGTGATGGATTGTGGAAATTTAATTTGATAAAAAGAAAACAAATGAATTAAAAAAATAAACTACTATTTTAAATTTTTTTTTAAAAAAAACTTTTGATCATCAAATTTCTTTTTATTTAAAAAAAAAAAATCTGGTCCAACTCCACCATTGATGGATTGTCATCAACGGTGGATTTTTTTTTTTTTAAAAATAAAACTTAATTAAAAAGAAAATTCACTCTTTAGAAACAAAAATAATATGGAAAAAAGCTGGTGTTAAACAAAAACAAAATTTCAAATCAAACATTTAAAATAAATACCCAAAATGTCACTTCAAAGACTATAGAAAAAAGTGCCTCTTCTTCCTCACTCTTGAACTTCAGTTAATGCCTCTGCAACCACTCTCCCTTCCTTTAATAACACCCACTCCCTCTGCTACATTCTGTTGAATGAACTCAAGAACTATCTTTTGAGAGAATTATCCCCAATCTACCTAGCGTGTACAATGTTTTGGTTTTTTTGTAGTGCTTTCCCTTATACTAACAAGTTGACTACTTTGACTGTCATTAGTTATGTTTGACCATATAAAAAAATATTGAAAGACAAAATTATCTTTGTATAAATTTGCTTTTTATTTTTCTCTTAAAATAAATTTTAAAAATTTTACAATAAATTAAAAATAAATGTAATCAGATCTCTATCGTTCATCTGAAAATGGATGATAGAGATTAACTCAGAAAAAAAAATCAAAAATCAAAACTTGAAATTTTTTTTTAAAAAAAAAAAATCTAAAAATCTAAAAATAAAAGATGAAGATCTTCAAACAAAACAAAATTGGAAAAAAAAAAAAAAAACGGGTGCATCTCTACCATTGGATTCTCCTATCAACGGCTAAATAAGGATGAAGAACAGCTTGAAGAACTTGTAAAACATCGTCAATCTCAAAAAATCAACATATTTATCATCTTCATCAATTGGAAATCATATTCAATCTCTCTTCCCTCTCATCTTCAACCAAAATCATCATCAATCTAGTAAAATCATTAACATCAATCACCAACTCAAAATTATCATCATCAATCAACAAAACTAGGTTCAATCACCAAAAATACCCTAAAAAGACACCTAAAAAAAAAAACAAACAACAAAAAAAAAAAAAAAAAAAACAAAACAAAAATCCCAAGAAAAAAAAGAAATTGCATCTTCAACTTCTCCTAAAAATTGACCCAGATGAATCCTTAAGAACAACCAACCACTGGTAATCAACCGATAGTGAGCTGAACCTCAACCCAGATCTTCTACAAGAACTGAAAAAAAAAAAAAAAAAAAATCCTTGAAATCATTTTCAACCCTAACCTATCTAGAACCATCTTTAACCCATCTGAAAAATCAATCACATTCTCCTTAACGAACCTTAACTACACTGCATCGTCCTCGAACTTGACACCATTAGAGACTTCGTCGAACTTCGACTTGGCTCAAAACATAACCAATGGTTATGATGATGGAGATGATCAGATGACATGCTTTCAAACCTAGAGTCAACTCAAAATTGGAAGCTCCATCAGACATGGAGGAAACCTAGATGAATCTGCGTTCAACTTCGAACCTAATCTAACCCAGATCTGGGTTTGAAGAAGAAGAAGAATAAAACTAGGAGAAGGATGAGAAGAAGAAGAAGAAGAAGAAGAGAGACACTGATTGGTTGGAAGAAGAAGAGAAGAAGAAAAAGAAGAGAGAAAGAGGAGAGAGAAGGTGATTAGGCTTTTTTAAAATTATTTTTTTAAAATATATTTTTTTCTCAAATTAATAAAGATAGACGGTAGAGATGTGATTAAAAAGATATTTTTATTAAATTTTAAATTTTTTTAATTTTAATTTTTTTTTCTAAAATTAATCTTCACTGTTCATTTTCAAATGAATGGTAAAGATCTTATTAAATTTATTTTTAATTTATTTTAAAGTTTTTAAAACTTTTTCAAAGGAAAAATAAAAAGTAAATTTATTTAGAGGTAATTTCGTCTTTCAATATTTTTACACAATTAACCATACCTAGTTACAGTCAAAGCAATAAACCTATTAATCTAGCAGAGGACGCTGCAAAAAAAAAAACCCAAAACGCTGTACGTGCCTGTAATTATTAAAATTCCATATTGGTTGGGGGTAATTCTCCCATTATATTTTATTTCACTTCAAGAATTGTATCATTATAAATAAGATAATTACACCCCATCTTCTTTTTAAATTGCCCTTACATTAACCATTGTTCATATTTGGTAACGATCTTCCTCCTGCAAAACAGAACAAATGAAATAAGGATAAAAGAATATATATACTGGCAGAACACAGCATGACAAAATTGTAACAAAGGAGAGAATACAAGAAACTAGCTAGTATGTACTGAAACTTAAATTATCATGGTTGGAAAATATACGGTAAATTAACTCATATAATACATCTTCTGATAGAAAATTAATTTAGTCTACATTTACACAGAACAATCAGCCACCAGCCCTCCTCTGTCTTCTTCGTCATAATCTGAATCGAGATCCTTCCCCAAGTAAGGTTGATCCACAGACCGATTACTCAGCCTCCTAGTCTTCAAAATCCTATCAGAATCCTGCAACAGCTTAATGTAGCTTTTCCTCACATCTGACATGGGATGTTTAGGTACAGATTTGCTCCGAAAAGCCTCCTTCAGAATTGCAGTACAGTTCTTGTTCCTCAAAGACAAGTAAAAGATATGTGGATGTCTCTCAAAAGCTTTGTGAACCTTCTGTGGCAACCCAAAATGCTTCTTGAGGCAGAGAAGCTTCTTCCTCCCGGCGGAATGCTCTACAAAGAGACTAAGTAGCTCATGAAGAAACCCCACAACTCTTTTCTCAGCTACATCACTACTAGGATCCAAATGCGAGTAATCCTCATATGGGGATACATAAGGAAGCCTTTGAAACTCTTGCAACCAATCCTCAATTTTCCTCCTCAACCTCAAACCCTTTGAAGGGAAAAGAGGGAATTGAATGGTAGCCTCATTTGGTTGTCCAAAATTTCTCTGCAACACAGACAAGACTCTTTCTCCTCCCTCAACAGCCAATCCCTTGACCCCATCTCCCATTTCAACAAACCTAAAACTCCCATCAAGATTCACTTGTGGGTGCTCCAGAAAGTCACTAGGCAACCCCAGATACCATTCCATTCCTTTAACAATCTGCAATGGCAAAACCCTCTCTTTACTCATCAGTATGAACCTCTTCAACCTCTCTCTCAAATCACCTCTACACTCCTGATAAACCCTTCTCTCCTTCTCTATCAATCTCAAGAGCTTCTTGGGTCAGTCTAAACCAAGGCAAATTATACAGAGGGCCAGTAAACTCTTCAAAAAATGATGGGTACATCCTCAGGAACCTAGCAACCTTGATGTGTATATCAAACTCTAACCCTCTCTTGGAAATAGCAGAGATGGGGATTTCACCAGAGGGTTCTTTGGTGATGATGTTTTTCAAAGCGATTATGTGTTTCAGTTCGATGGATTTGTGGATGTGTTCGATGGAGTCATAGTAGGGGTCTTTCTTCCATTTCATGTACACATCCACATAGCTGCAGCTTTGAGTGCATGTGAAGAAAGGTAGAAGGGATTTCAAAACTGGGTTTTTCAAATTGGAGACGAGGGATTTTAGAGTTTTCGTCTGGAGGTCGTGAATCAACATGATGATGATTAGGGTTTTTGTGCCGAAGACACTTGCAGGCTTCTGCGAGGTTTTAGTTTGCGAAATGTCGGCCCATTGTTCCAAATACGATACCGTTTTACTATTTGCCAAAACGCCGCCCTTTTATAATTGATGCGAATTAGCTTATCCCTAATCATTCCAACCCACCCTGATTTTGAATTTTTTTTAAGGGATAATTCTAGTTAGTCTCCTGTAGTTTGATATAATATCAAAAAAATTCATTGACTTCAAAAATCATTAGATCCTATATAGTTTATGAAAATAGCCAAAAAACCTTTGATGGTAGGGGATTTTTGTCTATTTTTATAAAAGACAAGAAGGTTTTTGGCTATTTTTATAAACTAGAGGGATCCTTAGCGATTTTTGAAATCAAGAGTTTTTTAGTTATTTTATCAAATTATAGGGGGAACTAGAATTATCTTTTTTTTTTTTTTTTCAAATTATCCCTTTTTTTAAGAGTTATTATTATTTTATCGTCTAGAATTGAAAATGATAACAAATCATCCCTAGGTTTTGAAAATAATAGCTAAAATGATCAAACTATTAATTGGTTTAGTAATTTTGTTAATAAAGTAATGGATTTGTCAATTAGAGGGTAAAATGGTAATTGAGGATTGACATGGGACAGTTGGATTGAATTAAATAAATTAAATAAAATTTAATAAATTAAAAAAAAAAAGTTAAAACCTAACCTCATCACCACTCAACTTAACACACCACCCACCTACCGCTGCTCTCCTTTTACGCTGTTGTCAAGCTTCTTAGACTAGTGCCAATCGTCACCAAGCGCTCAACCACCATTACTCTCTCTCTCTTTCATCTCGCCCAACCACCATCACCTTCAACTTTCTCACCATTCACCCACCACCAAAACTTAACTCCATAATCACTTAACATACCACTGAGCCACGATTACTCTCCTTTTACGCCACCGTCGAGCTTCGTAGACTAGTTCTTATCACCGCGGAGCTTCTTGGAATGGTTCGGAACAGTACCAATCAATGATGGACCAGTTCAGAGGCGATGGAAATGGAAGAAGATGAGATGTCGAGGAATTGATCGGAGGAGGAAGTTGGTAGTGATGGACCAGTGCGGAGCTTTTTGGTTTAACAATGGACTGTTTATGGTGATTTTTTTGGTTTGTATTGGGTTTAATTTGTTAGTTTTGTTTGGATTTTTTATTGACAATAGATTGTTTATGGTGTTTTTTTTTTTTTTTTTTTGGATTGGATTTTTGGTTTGTGACGATGGACTATTTGAGTTTGATTTGGATTTTTGTTTGGACTTCCTGTTTATGGTTTGTACGTATTCTTCAACAAACCCAAGTGTTTGGGTTTGTTTTTTAACTTTTTTTCTTTTTAATTTTTATTTTTTATTTTTGGGATTTTGATTTGTTGGTTGAATATGCAAACCCTAGATTATGATTTTATTGGATGACTTGTTTACCGATTGATTTTTTTTAAAATGGAAAAACTTCATTTTAGTCTCTGAGATTTTCAAAAATATCAAAATTTTAAATATCATTTGGAAACAGCTCTTTTAATCCCTAACTTTTCCAAAACTCTTCAAAATAGTTCAAATCATCAGTCAATTAACAATCAAACCAAACAAAAAAATTAAAAAGACTTAATTACCATCAACACTCAAAATGATCGTTTTGCCCTTAATAAAATCAAAATATTACATATTTTTTTAACCAATAAAAAGTTAACACATGGACTATTATATTTTTAAATGATGATTTTTTTTTAAAATTAAACAATAATTAAAAATAAAAAATAAAAACCCTAAAAATGAAAATTAGATCAACATCCATCAAACTCATCTCTCTCGCCTCCATCTCGCTTTCCCTTACTGTCTGCTTTCGGCGTTGCCTCCATCGCCTGTCAACGAGCCCAACAATTGCCTTCAAGAACCTATAAGTTGTAGCAACCTCCATCTCTCTCTTTCTCTCTCATTCCTTCAATTTTTCTTTTTTTTTTTTGTGATGTTATGGCTCTGGTTCTGGGTTCGATCAAACCCAAAACGGGTTTGTGGGTTCGATCGAACCCAGAAATGGGTTTGTAAGTTTGCATCGAACCCAGAAACCTGGGTTCGCATCGAACCTAGAAACCAAGTTTCTGGGTTCACATCGAACCCAAAAGCCTAGTTTCTGGGTTCGAAGACTGGTTTTTGGGTTCGACGAACCCAGAACCAGAGAATTTTTTTTTTGCTCTTAATGTTGCTGATGATTTCTTTGTTGAAGGAGATGATGCTGATGATGTTGTGATGCTGTTGATGATGTTGTGGAATTGTTGATGATGTTGAATACTATAGGAGATGATGTTGATGAACTGGGTTGGGTTGATTGGCTTGATATGTTGAAGATAGTGGAGATCCACCAGATTGATGAACTGGTTGGAACTAGTTTGATGGTGGAGATGGAGATGCGTTGAAGATGGTGAAAATCCACCAGATTAATTCTCCATCATGGATGGATGATGGAGATCCAATATCTTTTTTTTTTTTCAATTTTTTGTTAAAATTAATTTGAAATATATAATAAATTATTTAAATTAATTTTTTTAATGTTTAAAATCGTAGTCATCCACGTGTCACGATCTTAGTCTTTCATATGAAAAGACCATCTTACCAGTTCTCATTTAAGTTTTCTGTCGTCGTTGACCGTTAGTTGACTAACAGTTTAAATTTTTTTGAAGAGTTTTGGAAAAGTTAGGAATAAAAAAAGTTGTTTCCAAAAGATATTTAAAAATTTGATATTTTCGAAAATCTCATGGACTAAATGAAGTTTCCCCTTCTAAAATTAATCTAATGCAATTTTTTTTTTAATTTTTTATTTAATTGATTATTTTTTAATTTTTATTCAATTTGTATTTAATAATAATAATAATTAATTATTTTGATTATGTAAAATTATAATTTATTTATTTATTTTTATCTAAATTTAATTGCAAATTCTAAACATTTCGTTATTTTTTTTTATTTGATTATGAAAGAGTTGTTTGGTAATTGACTATTTTTTTTCGTTTTTTTATTTTTTAATTTTTCAGTATAGTAAAGGTATTTTAGTTTTTTACTATTTTTGTCACAAAACCACTAAAAAGTTGAATAGAAATTGCTTTTGGTTGATGGTATGGGGTTTTTTGGCCTAATATTTTGAAAAATTAGGGTAAATTGATATTATTTACCATTTTGGAGGATTTTTTAAATGTTTTTCCTTTTTTTAAGAGAAAATTGCTACAATAACATTTTTTTTGGGCTGAAGTTGAAAAGTAATAATTTTTTAATATTCTATATTTTTACTAAGTATATTTTTATCTAAAAACAGTTATTCTTACAAAATTTTGAAAGAAAAATTAGTGTTTAATTTGGACCTAAAAATATGATCACTTATAAACAAATAAATAAATAAAATACCCTTTTGCTAATGACAAAATCCAGTTTTCCACTTTTCACTTAATAATTAAAAGATAGTAAATTTAATCAATTTTAACTTAAGTTTTTTACTTTTTAAAATATTCTCACTAATTTTATTTATTTCTTACTTCGTCTTTCTTATAATCTTTAAATTCACTTATAAAATATTTTAATAACCATAAAACTTTTGAAGTGTATTTTCCGGTTTAAAGGATCTTCACTAGAATTTATTATTGTTTATTAATCTTTCGGTTTATTTTAATTTCTCACCATGTTATAGTAAGGACTTTTTTTCTTTTTTGTTCACATAATGTGATTAGTTTTATTTCATTTTAAAGCATAGCAAAGTACAATTTGTTGCTTTGGGTTTTTCCCCTATGTATTTTAATTGTTTCTTTGTGTATTAATTTTTAAGTTTGTCAATAGATATACCACAATTTCTTGTACACACAATTGAATAATAAATTCGTATTTTATTGAAGTTTTGTCCTTTGTGTTTGTTAGTATGAAACCAACAATTTTTTTTTTTTTTTGAAAAAAGTGTAATATTGCTCTCTACATGTACGCCTATAAACGGGGTTCGATAATGTTTATAAAATGTATATAAAATCTAAGTTAAAATATTGGGTTCAAAAGAAAAGTCTATTTAAAGTATTATAAATTTCTCCAAATATTTATAAACATTTGAGTATTATTAATAATAAATAAATAAATTATTTATTTTTAGTTGCTTTTATGATATTGAAATATATATATATATATATATATATAACAAGTAATGGTTGAAAAGGCATAGACATAAAAATAATTATTATGGTTATTTGTAACTTAAAAAAAGAAAAGAAAAAGTTATCAATTACATTCAATTATAAGCTTAAAAAATTAAACATTGTCATTCAGCCTTTCAATTTTCATTCTCTATTTAATCTTCAGTAAAATTTAGTATATTTTAGACTTCAAATCAAAAACCAAATGCAACCCAATCATAATTCTCTAGTAAAATTTAGTATTGCCTAGACTTCAAACAAAAAATCAAATGCAACCCAGTCTTGTTTGTTTTTGCAACATAGCTCCATGTAAGGAATAAAAGCCCACCAAAGACAATGGATTTCCCATTCCAACAACGACAGAAATCAACTTCGTAGTTTGTTTATATGTTAAATTATATTTTCTTTACTAAAAATATATTGCTTATCTGTAATAATATATATTTAATATAATTGATTAAAAATATTTTTATGACGTTAGTAATTTGAATATCAATTAGTAAATAAAATTTATCATTCTTGATAATAAATTCCTTTTTGGTGTGTTTAACATATTTAAAAATGAATTTACTATATTTGTTCAAAATATTTCAAAATTTGATATTTTTAATATCAATTAAAAATAAATAATATTTTATTTATAATTAATTGTAAATCAATCTTTAAAAAAAAAAAAAAAAAAAAAAAAAAAAAAAAAAAAACCCCTAGTTCAATCCAATTTCAAGTGTAACAAAGATTAATTTAATCTAACCTCATTTCATCGAATCACATCTACTCTCATCTCTTATACCAAACGGGACTTTAAAAACCATGAATTGAGAAAAATATTGTAGTTGTCTTAGTGGTACCGGGTTTGCAACTAAAACACCTATAAAGTTATTAGTTCAAACTTTAGGGACGTCATCTTGTGGTTTAAGAAAACAGTAGCATTCAACCTTCACCACACCCCTTGCCAAAATCCCAATGCTCTGGCTAAGGATCTAAATGTGGTGTCAATATAAAACACAATGGAACTTTATGCTATCAACAACTAACTAAATTTTTGTTCACATTTGCATGAACTGTGAAAGCCCCAAAAGTGGAAGATTTTGAAAAGGATGACTCTAAAAAAGGGTCATACCTCTCAGAGATGAATACCTTGTGGGACATTGGTAGTATACAAGGGGAAGTGCACATATATTGGCATCTTATGGTATTAAGACAGCAAACTTAGTATATTAAAATTTATGGACTCCTGATAATTAATTGTTATAACATTTAAAAAATATTACAACAGCTAAAGCAATATTACAACAATTGATTTAGTGTTACGACAACTCTAAGCGTTCAGCAATATGCTATAAAAAGGGAAGATTTCTTAGTTCAACAATATGCAATACAAAGGTAAGATTTCTTACACTAATTTAATTTCGTAAATTATGAGTATGTTTATGATTTTTCTCAGGGTTATTTGCACATTTATCTTGTGAGAAAAATCATCTATTTTAATGAATTTTTTTTTATTAATTGAAGTTTTCTTTTATAAAAATATATTATCCTTTTGAGTTAAAATTCATTGAGAAATATTTTTGGAATTATCCCTTGTGTTTATAAGATAAATCTTTTTTATTTATTCTTTAGTCAAAATAGAGATTTTATCTCTCAGATGAATATGGACATAATTATGACTAAATTTGATCAAGGCTAAAAAGTAGGAATACTTTTTCTATTTTTAAGGAGATTTGTTTCATGGTTTTTTGGTGTTGACTTTAGAGTAAATCGTTATTATTTCCTTACAAGTTTTTCATATGAATTCAACTCTTTAATTGTATATTTGATTTGACCAAATTGATCTAGTGTCTTATGGATGAATCTAGATCTTGTTAAGGATAGATTTGGTCAAGTATTTTTTTTTTTTTTTTTTTTTTTGTATAAGATTATTGGTCAAAACTAACTTATTATTAAAAAAAAAAATAGTATTCCTATTTGGTCAAACTATTAAATAGGAATAAAACTCCTATTTGATAGTTAATTTTATTTGAGCTATTTTACCTCTAATAAATATTTTTTGTACAGATTTTTTTTTTTTTGGTAGAAAAAATATTACTGCACTATAGCTCTGTAAAATCGAATTAAACTCATGGTTCAAGATTTGTTTGCAGCAATTGATCAAAATAAAGCTTGTATCTAACTGACACTCAGATGTTACAACATCTTCAAGAGATGTTACAATAACTGAAACGTTGTTATAACAATTTTGTTTGCATTACAGTGTATGATACACGAAATATTTTTCATGATTTGACTTTGTTTTGTGATTTATGCTATTTGATTGATATCAAGATTATGTTTCGGATTAATTGCTAAGTTATTCTCATTATATGTCTTTTAGGAAGTACTAGATATATTTTTGCAATAAAGTTTTCGTTGACTTTATCTTATTTGGCAATAATCATTCTGATTTAAGGATAATTTGTGTTTATCTTGAAATGGTAAATTGGTCAGTTGATTTACAAGTGTAACATGAATCAGGACTTTTTTTGGACTAGATTCAATCAAGCAAAAAACTTGGAATTCAAGTAAATTGGTCCATATTGAAAATAGAGATTGACTTACTATTTTTTAGCTGATTTTATTTCTGATTTTTAGAGATAATATCTTATAATTTTTATCTATTTTACAACTGATTTTCTAGTGTTTCTATTAGAGATTATTTGCTACACATTTATTGAATAAAAGGAGAAAAATTTGTTCATGGAAGACAAGCAAGCATAACGTAAAAATGTTAGCTATAAAGAGAATACTTGTGTAAATCTTAGAGAGTTGGTTCTCTAAGTTGAATATGAGACTTAGAAAGTGTGAGCTTATTAGGTCTAGTTTTTATTATAAGCTTGTTTGGAGAACAAATTTTTAGGTTTTTAGGAGAAGACAAGTTTATAGCTCTTAAAGAGAGTTCAAGCAACTTATGTTCTTTAGGAGGAAGAACTGATTGACTTTCGGGAGAAGATAGATTTGAGACTATTGAAGGGAGTTCAAGTTGTTGAAGAGAGTTCAAGTTATTGAAGATCACTGAAGGCAATGAGAGTTTTCTACAACTTAATTAGTGATTGAGTACATGTTTTGTGTCAAATTTAGAAGGGAATCTTAGGTTAAGTAAGTCAAGAGTATGTTGTACTTTGTTTACATTCATTAATAAGTTGATTACTCTGACGTGACCTCATGGATATAGGGTAAAATTGAATCATGTTAAAAATGTCGCTATGTTCAATTTACTTTAATTCTACTACCATGTTTATATTATTGCAACATGTGGTTTGTACGTTATAACATGTTCCATTTCGTTACAACATTTAGTGAATTGTCATAACATTTGTTAACTTGTTATAACGATCTCAAAAATTAAGTAATGCACTAGTACACAAGTTATTTTAGACATCATGTGAGTTAAGGAGGGCCTGGCCAACCCACCTCATTCATTTCCCTTTAAGGGCAAAGTGACATCTCTAAGGTAAATAAAGTCATAATACAAGGATGAATTTGCGTGGTAAAAGCTCTATAAAAATTCTAAGGGGTTATTGCAACCGAACTTGTTGAAAGTGGAACTCCAAAAGTTAGTGATCCTACCAATGAGTTATGCTTAAGGGAAACTTCAAAAGTGTATAACCCTATGCATAACTACTGTAAAAGAGGGTAGCTCGTTGAAACCCTTGCAAGATTGCACATTAAAAATATCTAGGTGGTCATATGGATCACTTTCTCTATTATACGAGGTGACAGATGGCATTTTAAAGCGTTCTAGTAATGACTCATTGACGATTTCGTTGCTCAAAGGATTTTCTTCATTGAGGCGATCTTGCTTTCACCTTCTTATCACTCTAAGCAATCTAGCCTCCTAAATAGCACCTGCAGATTAGGTAGGTTGCCTTGTGGTCCTTCTATCACTCTAACATGCCTATAATACCCCTGGTCAATTTTAATTAAATGATGACCTAAGGACGTGGAACTTCACAAGTTTTTTCTGTACACCTTGATCACGATCCTCATTTTTGTCTACCTATTGAATAGGACGTTAACCCACTTGCTGCCTTTCACGTTGAGAGAGACTTGTGCATTGCTCCTTAATGAGTGTCTGGATAGTCTAAGTCAAAGTCTACAGAGCCTTTTATACTCCATCTTGCCAATTCTCTCTAATTTGGAGGTTTGGAGTGCTTGTTAGCCCAATCAGTTACATAGGCTAGTGGCATACCTTGTGTAGCCCACTATTGTTGGTTTGTTGTAGGGTTCAAGCTGAGTCAATCATAGTTGCGATCCATTTCCTGCTTATTCTTAGCATTCAACATGCCACGTGCTGAATCAACTCTTTCATTCATGCTCGGGAGAGTACCGAACTATGCACTCCTATGAGGGACATCTCTTTGCATATAAGAGGTTCTGGCCATCGATTACTTACCTCAAAAGAAAAAACACACAAACATGTTGTTATATATATGTTTAATGTAAATTCATTAGAACCAAAGATTTAGGCTCTTTTTCTAGTGCTAAATTATTGATGTCCAAAAAATGATTAACACTTGAATTTATGCAAATTGTATGATGGAGATTTGTAGGGGATTGTAATGAAATATTGTGAGTGGTGGTGAAAGTGCATAATGCAAAGTAAAAGAAAAGAAGTGGAGACAATGAAATAGACACAAAGAGTTTAACGTGGTTTGGCTCTATATGCAATGTCTACATCCACGATTATAGTATTTATTGAGGGGGAGGTTATGTTTAATAGGGTTTCTGCTAAGAGTAGAAGCGTTGTTGAATGTTGTATCATGTGCGCACCAAGAACTCCTTCATATAGTGTTAGGATTCCTTATTTTCGTATAATTCAATCACCATAATATAGGAAAGACTAAAGATCTTCTTTTTTATTTTACATGAAATTACATTAAGTAGTTAAATATTGAATCAAACTGTAATTAACCACGTTCATATTTGGCTTGTAATGCAATTTTGGAAGCTTCCTGTTTGAAGTGATCTTTTACAAATCAAAGGAGTTTTCCAAATTGACGAAGCCCTTTTCCTCTTTCCAAAGATTTATAGTAGTAAGGGAACATACTAGCTTCCCACTATTATAAAAGATTTCCTGTTTTTGAAACTCTGCATCATTAAGGCAATTTCAAATTAGTGATGTTTTTTGTGCTTGTTGGACTGATGCGACCTTAAGCTACCGCCTATGCAATCTGTTTAAATGAGAGTTGCTTCCCTTAGTCAAGTTTGATACATATCTTCACTGACGTTGCATATGTTGACGTGTCCTAAGATTATGGGCTTTCTATTGTTTAAGCTCCGTCTTGAACTTCTCGAGCTTCTAAGCCTATGAGACCTTTCTTAGCCCTAGTTGGGTTTTTAATCCATATGTTATTTTTGGACACAACAGGTATTACTTTAAACCCAAACATTAACCCTAAATAGTTAGGTGTTAATGATTCGATTCATAAATACAACTTCTTTTGTTCTATTAATATTAGAAAGATTTCATTTCTGATTCCAATTGTAGATTTTCAATTATTTTTTATTTTTTTATTTTTTAACATTGTTTGTTCTCTTTTGAAAAGAATATTATTAGTAAATCATAAAAAGTAATATTAATTTTTCAAATATTTTATTCAAATAATATAAAATATGAGTTATCAATAGTCAATACTACGTATATCATGAGATTATATGACTATTAATCAGTTATTGACAAATCATAACATTTGAAAAATCTAGGATTACTCAAACATTAATAAATGGATTTGTTTAAGTCAACAGCCACCCGTGTTTTAATTGTTTCAAGATTGAAGAATTTGAGCATGAATGCGTGTAAATAGATTTATCATGATGGCAAGTGGAAACAGCTGAGACTGGACTGAGGTCACTGAGCCTAATGATTTTCATATCCATAAAGAAAGTGCTATGAGGACCTGCGCGGTATTCAAAGTCTAAAAGGAATACCTCAAGATCGTTTTACAATCATCAAAGGGCTAGAAACGAATCAATGAAATGAAACTATGTTCTTTCCAACCTATCAATTCTAAATGTTCAAAAAACTATACACCAAGTAAATAAAATATGAACAGGGTAAAAGGGTATCTGTACAAAAAAATGTCAAAGCAAGATAGAAGCAGCCAGGTCGACATCCATACTTTTCCTCCTGTACATTACCAAATCGCAGAACCAAGCCTCAGACCAGAAGCCATGAAAATGTCCGTATAACTCTTCAAAGTGAATGAATCATACCAACCATCACCAGCGATTTTCAAAGTATCCACCATTTCTTCTTTTTCTTACTTTGCGAAACAGGTAATTCTGAAAAGATAGAATCTGAAAGTATGAGAGCTTGAAAAAGACGCTACAAGGTACCCACCATTTCTGCTTAGTATCATGGCACGATTTAACAAAAGATGTTACAACTGGTCCTACGAATACGCAACATGGATGAAAAGAAGGAATGTTTAATCAATTCAGATTATTACATGTACATGTGAAAACAAGTGATTTCAGGACACAAAAACAACCCCCAAGAGCATTATCAATGTGGTCTCCATTTGGAAGAAGCTGTCCCTCCTTGACACTGTTTGATAGTAACAATAAATGTACCTTAAGCACCATCCCACTTTTGTGAAACAAAATAGCCAATAAACAAATAGCTTCCATATTAATTGTACTACCCTTTTACATTTAATCAATGACTAAAGAAAAGAGGCATAATTAACAAAAGTGAAAGATCTGACCTATATGATCATTGGTTTCATTATCTCAGTTGTGTGCACTTTTTTTTCCTATTTAAACTATAGAAGACCCTCATGTCCACCAACTATTCCACAATCAAATTGCTGTGACAACTTTCTTTGAAAGGGCAAGTGATAAAAAACCTCCCAAATTCACAACTTAAATACAGGCAACCAAAAATTCTAATATTTGATTCATAAACATTAGACTCGGGTAATTTCACTTCCTTTTCGTCTCTTTATTTCTTCTTTGGTTAATGGTCCTCTTGACCCTACAAGAGCTTGTGCAATAGTTCTTAGCCAGTAAACTCTTTCCTTCAAAGAAAGAAATCATAAAAAAATGTAAAAAAAAATTGCTAGGGTTCATATGCACATATGACAGTGGAAACTCTTATCCAAGTTCAGATCACTAAGCGTTAGTCCTTGAAAGCCTACTGTCTAAAACAAAATCAAGATGTATATTGTTTGTAGTTAATTCCATACTTCATTATCTTGTAATGACAGTTAGAGCTTCTCATTCACAATTGTAGAGAGACAGGTGTCACATGCAGTGGACTAATTGATGCAAGTAGCATCAGTAGATGAAGACCAGTCACAACCAAAATCTTAAAAACACAGAAATGGTGGTTGAAGAGTGGGAGCAGTCATGATTGTAGAAAAATATATCCTCACACACACAAACACACAGAGACACAGAGACACAGAAGTATGTCTAAGTATAACTTAATGATTTCTACTTTCTAGTCCTAAAGAACACTAAATTACTCCATCAGAGTTCGCTTACTTTAACCAGGTCATGGAATTAGCAGTCAAATTAACTAACAAACATTAGCGACAATATTTGTGGTCAGCCACCCACACCAAGATTTGCTTACCTCCTTCTGGATAAATTGAATTGTAGTGCACCTCTGCCCAAAAACTCAAACAAATAACTGCACAAGAGACAAATTGTAAAATTACGTCACAACTTAGCAATCATAGAAATTCAAAAGTATTTTCAACAAAGTGATGGAGAAAAATAGATTAAGTTTCAGAATTTAATATCAATACCATTCTCCAGGACTTTAATTATTCAAAAAAGGTTCACAAAATGGATAGTCAAATGATTACTACAGTCAAAGCCAAAAATGCTATTCTACAGACTTGATTTACAGTACATACACAGAGATTGGAGAGTAAATCCTTTTGTGAGCACTCATCAAAACACCAGGGCAGAACAATGCGGGTTATTGGAGAATTAACATCTCCAAGGAGGTCTAACCGTCTAAGAATTGATATTGTACTTTACGTAATAAAAATATTCAAATGTCTATTATCATATCAAAATATTATTTAGATTACATCAGCATAATGAAAACATCACATTCCACTGGTGTTCTTTCAATTGGTTTACCATTTCCTTAAGGATATTGAACTCAGATTAATCACTCACTCAATTAACATTCAATATGTGAATTGCACCAAACATCATCTCAAAATTAGTTAGTCTATTATACTCTTGATATTGCTAACCAACAATAAATCACTTTAATCCAAAAGGGATGCAACTATAATACATGATTCTCTGGAGACTAACATACATGCTGGATCTGTATCATCATTTGCAGATGGCTACATATGTGAGCTTGCACCCACATTCCAACAAACCACCAAGGCATGTACAACAAAAACACCGGGAACAATTTATTTTATTTAGCCATTATGGTCTATCTTGCGGAAAAAATTATCTACATCACTTGCCACACATCGAGTTGCGAACAACAAAAAAGGCTTTGAAAAACTTACCTCGTTCAGATTTTTGATGATTTGGCAGGATCTCAATGTAACATGTATCCTTGAAAGAAGTTATCACAAATATCTTGACACCATACTGCAATTATATGACGAGGAAATAAGTTATCAAATTCAAATCTTATACATTGCATAAAACATGATTGCTAATACTCAAAAAGTAATTAATGGATCCTAAAGTTACTGACTTACAAATCTCATGAAGTTCTAATTCCAACTTGAAGGTTTTCGTGATCACACAACAATCTAAAAATACTTCGCCATTATTTTTGTCAAAAAAAAAAAAAAAAAAAAAAAATCCTCCATTTCATCCATAACTTCAGTAGTTAAAAAGGACTACAAGTCTACACCTTAGCTTGAAATTCATATAAATTTGCTAAGAAGTATTAAACTACTCGAGTGTCAATTCAGCTAAGAAGTTCTTTCATGAGTGAGGCATCAAACATTAAAGCCAAGTTTCAAAGATTACTCAAAACCCAACATTGGATAGCAAAATGTTAAAAATTAATCCCATAGACCACAGGATAAATTTAATCTAACACGAAACCAGTAATTTCCATAATTCAAATCGGAAATACAACTCAAGAATAAAAATGGAGTTATGATTTCTGAAAAATCCAACAAGAGAAAAACAATTCAAAGTGATTTTATATTGTTTAAACTATATATATATTAGTCACCCATACCTTATCTGCAGCAGCCTGCAATGTGACATGATCACCCCATTCACCGTTCCTGCGTCATCCACCATAAAAGTATAAGAACAAGAATAAAGGCTTTAATGTAGATGAATAGAAATCAAGATAAGTAACTTGCTTGCTCATTTTGTTCAAATAGTCACCATAAGCCATTGGAAGGTAACCCTCATAAATCTGTCGGTGAGTCTTCAGCTGATGACATCAAAATTCAGATAAACAAATTAAAAAATAAAAAAATAAAAAACATAAAGAAAACATCAATAGAACTCCAATCCATTTACTACATAAAGATTAGCTGACCTGAATCATGACTTGTTCTCTCACAAATTTATGGTGCTCAGGAGAACGATAGAGTTGATCTGATAAAGAACGAAACTGAGAAAATAAGAAACTAGTAAGACATCGATTGAGTTAATCAAGTAGCAACAAAAAAAATCCTAAAGTTCTAACAGAAAATAAAAGAACATCTAATAAACAAATTGAATCTGTTTAAGTGTCAACTACATGTGATATTTTTTTAATAAAATAAATCAATAAATTTGAAGTATTTGATTGAGCAGCAATACCATAGTTGGGCTATTACCACCCACAAATTACAAACAATAAACTCCACATAATATGAGGAGCAAACTATTAAGGAAAGTCAGGTGTCACATGTTTACATATTTCCAACTGAAGTGGACACTTAAGACAGCTGATAAAGACAAACCGTGTGGACCTATAGCAATAGCATAAGACATTTAATGGTATAACTGCCCTTTTGACAATTCTGTTTATCTTCTTTGGAGGCGACAACATCAAAATTAGGGGATCTTGTATCAGATACCAGGATATATAAGTATATACAACAACTCAGTGAATCTGTGTAAAATTCACAATTTCCTATCTATGTACACAAATGAGTTAAATTCTGATAAAAACACATGATAAATAATAGGAAAGTCTACAATTCTAACATATTAAACTTTGTTCTTAAGACAACAGTTGACAACCAACAAGCCATACAGCAAGACGCCTGTGAGGAAGTCCAAATACTAGTAGGTACTGAATGCATAATCATATTTAATCAAAATATAAATTACATCAGTCATAATCATATAATCAAGTTTAGGGAAAATCTTCATGAATTCAGTATTGAGTCTATAAACATCAGCCGCAAGATTTAAAACCAAAACCTGACAGTTGCCGTCTCCTTCCACCTTATTTTCTACCAGATCATACAGCTGCAGTCTGTGGTAGAGAAAAAATATATATATTGTAAAGCTGAAACCAACATATACTAATAAAAATTAACCCAGAGAAAAAAATATATGTATATAGAATGACTTGTTAACCAGCAAGAACACTTGACATGCAATATTTGTTAGGTTCCATCACAAAGGAAAGTGCACATACATGAAGTTGGCATAAAATGACGATATTAGTTTAAACAGATAAAACATTAATTCATTTTACGCCATTGTATTTGATAAATCCATAATCTGAGCATATTCACTAAAAATTTAACAAAAACAGTTAGGCTGATACGTATAGGCCCAACCTTAGTATGTAGCTAGTTAAATCGTAAATAGGTCCAATCTTAATATCTAGCTAGTTAAATTGTAAACTTTTCCCCGTGTGGGACTCTTATATTCCCACCGTATGTGAAACCCTCTTACATGGGCCATAAACAAATTTTGGGCTCAGTGTTTTGTTGATGTGGAGGCAAGGTGTAGGACTTGAACGGTAAACTAACCAGAAATTTTTGAATTAACAGTAACCAATACGTTTATAAATGTAAGAAGTACAGCATATTGATCAACTAAATTCCCAAATTAAGTAGAATATTTCATAAGACAATAAACCATTAATCTAATACGAGGGGAAGATGACAAGACCTCTCCAAAAGCCGTTGATGATCTGATATCTCCTCATCAGCTGAAGGCAATTCTCCATTAATTCTGGGAACATGCTACACAAGAAAATGAGAGAAAACAAAATTATCTATTTCAGTACTCTACGAATGAATAGAATTGTAATCAAACAAAAGAAACTGAGTACAAAAACAACATGAACTTCTTGGGTAACATATTTGCAAATATATATATACATATAAATATATGTATATCTATATGTATATATATATATATGTATGTATATCTATATGTATATATATATGTATGCATATCTATATGTATATATATATACATAAAATGTATATAATATGTATATATATGTACATATTTACACCATACTTACAGGAACAGGAACCATCTGATTCAACCTCTTGCCAACTTCACCATCAAGAACAGAAGACTCATCCGTAACGTAACGCAACAGCTCATCCCCATGACTCTCACATTCGTCTCCCTCCACCTTCTCCTCATTTTGATCATCCCCCTCGCTCTTCACTTTACTAGAATGATCTGTCTCCTCATTTATTATAGAACAATCTGTACACAGTATTATGTGTTAGTTACCACCGAATCCAAAAACTTAAGCTGATAGGAAAGAACCAACTATAGAATTTAAGACTTAAAGTTTGACATGCTCTCTCACATGCAATATGGACAGATAACAGATGTCGGACACAACTTGCTAAATGACCCCAAATGTATAACATGTGCAACAAGAATTCAAAATACACGGAGGAAAAAGAGTTTGAAACAGATCCAAACTCTCATAACATATTAGTTACCACTAAATCCAAAAGCTTAAACTAACCTAGTCGAATTAATTAAATTCAAAACAAACAAAAAGCCGAATTAGCAAAATTTCTTCCCTACCATAATTTCGTGAAGGAGCAAGCCAATCCTGCGTAAGAATGGATTCCTGGGTAGGGTTGACAGAGCCGGAGGCTTCAGCAGTAGCAACCTTTCTGAATTCTTCTTGAAGGGCATGTGCAATAACCTCATCGTTCTCTAAATCCGGCTCTTCTTCTCTTTCACAATAACCTTCTATCACATACCCGACTTGACTCATATCCGGGTCATATCGCGTGATGGCGCTTTGTGAACCGCTATTAGAAATTGAACATATATCAAAAAGTTGATGCAGACCCCAGCGAACAACATCAGGATCCTGATCGTACTTAATCATCTTCCTCTCAAACAACTGCATTAGCATGGAAAATAAACACCAACTAAACTAATAAAAACACTTCGTAAACATTTAGCTTCAATCCAATAATCAAATCATTTAACTTTAACCCGAACTAAAAACAGGCACAAAACCCCAAGCCTCAGGAATACGAAATCGATAGCAATCATCAACCGAAAAGGATCAACAAGATACCAGTGGATTTCAAAAGAAGATGACGAAAACAGCACCGCTAAGTTTCGAATAATTAAACGATAAAAATAAATCAATAAATAAATAAAATCGACGATTTTAAACAAGCGAAGGATGGTTAAAAGTCGCGCAAGTTGCGGGAACAGATTAGGTGATTGTTACTGTCGTCGATTTAGGCGTGCTTTCTTCAAATTCTGTTTCTGCGCGTGACGTCGTTAACCGCCGCCGTGGGTTACGTGGCGGTCTTTCACCGGTTACCGAGAGGGGTTGGTATCTTTTGCCACGTGTTGATTTCGTAATTTGTGGGCCCGCTAGGTTAACTTTTTCAGTCCGTTACTTTTTGACTTGCTGCTTAGGTAATGGATAGTTACTTTTGCACTAAGGATTTATTTTGACACCTTAGAATTAATTTAGGATTTGGAAAGGGACCCGGGCTAACCAAAGTAGAAAGTTAGGACATATATATATATATATATTAAATTTGTTTATTCTTTGAAATAAGGATTTTTTAATTTTCGCCTATTAAAATTAAAAATAATTTTCTTTTTATATTTGTCATTATTTTTATTTTATTTGATAAAAAATAATAAAAAAATAGAAAAAAGATTTTGATAATTCTGTATAATCATTTAAAACTTACCAAACAGCTTTTTTTTTTTTTTTTTTTCAAATTCACTTTATCCCTAAATAAAAAAAAAAATGTTTTTATCCACCTTTTTTATAAAAATTTATTTTTAACCCTTTAAACAATCTATTTTCATTCTGTATTCAAATTTATGAAATTACTCTTAAGTCAAAATTTAAAAAACATAAAATTTAAACATAATATCATATTTTTTAATCGGCAACAAAACCCGATACTAGATTTTATTGCCCATTAAAACCAGAATCGAATTTTAATGGGCAACAAAACCTGGTATCATGGGCAATAAAATCTAATATCGGGTTTTATTATTCATTAAAATATGATGGATTTTGTGGTCCTATAAAATTTGGTCGTTGTCTTCGATGCCTCTTAGTGAAAAACTCAATTTTCAAGTTAAATCCAATCAAATCTAGCCAAATTTAACCTTAAATATTAATATTCAACGTCCAAAACACAATAAAACTAGAAAAATCACAAAAAACTAACTAAAAAAAATCCTAATAAAACTCAAACAATAAATAAAAGAAGCTAAAAATCTCATACCATGAGCGGAAGAGGAAAACAAGATAGGTATGAACAATTTTGGGTAAAATAGATATGTGATAAAATTAATTTATTTGAAGGGTTAAAAATGAATATTTTTAAAAATATGGTTAAAAACAAATGTTGATATTTTTGTATTGGTATTTTTTGTATTTTTCATTATTCTATTTGGTGATTATTAAAAAAATAAGTTTATTAAACACTCATCTACATATCTTTTAAGTAGAGTATTTCATAAGTTAAATTATAAGTGATCATTTGATAATATAAGTAATCTCAAGTTTAGTCTAATTGTCAATTTCATAACATATATAAAGTAGATTGTATAAATCTCCTCCATGAGTGGGAAGATATTCGATAGGGAGGATATTTGCTCAATCTCCCCACTAATCAAGTGAAGATCGTGCAAATCTTCGCCCATACGGAGAAGACATCACAAATCTTTTTCTCACAAAAAGGGCGATCAATCTCTTACACTTTTAGGTAAAAAATTTAGGATAAATTATACAAACCTTACCCAAAATTAGGCGAAATTATATAAAAATGTAGATATTTGTGATACTTGTACTCTAAATATTTAAGATTCCAAAAAAAGCGGAGCATAAATCTCCCTTGCGGTTAGTTCACATTAATCAATCACGTTAAATTAAAATTATAAAAATAAAATAGTTAATTCATAACTAATAAATATTTTCTCTAAAAAAAACTAATAAATATTTAAATTAAAAAAAAACTAATAAATATTGGGTAGCGATAGTGTCTGTGGAAGAGATGGTTGGTTCATGGAACTGGGATTTTGGCTTCAGATCTGGGGTTCCCTCTTTTTAATTTTTTTTTTCTTTTTTACCCTTTAATGAAGATTTAGATTCAGCATAGATCTTCAAACTTTAAAGATTTAGGTTGAATCGAGAACTTTTCTTCTTTTTCCTTTTTTGTTTTTCCCCTTAATTTTTCTTCTTTTGTTTTTAAAGTAATTTAATGACATTTTCCTTTTATTGTGTTTTTTTTAACCCTCCTTTTATTGTTATTTATTTATTATTTTATTATGTTTATTATTTAAATATTTTTAACTTAAAATAATATTAATTTTATAGAGAAGTGTAGATATGTCACTGAAATAACCATAACTTTTAACTAATAGAAATATTAAATCGATAGATGGTGGAAACGTGAGGGGTAGTGGATATTTAAAACACATAAATAAATAATATTTTCCTAAACGTTAGGGGTTACATTGAAATTTTTACTACAAATAATAATTAAGTTCTTTTGCCAAACTTCTCTTCTTTCTTGCAGGCAAGATGCTCGGTAAAAGATGGAGTGTCGTATCAAAGAAGATGAAGAACACCGAAGATGTGGGTCAGAGAAGATAACAAAGTTACATTTTGGTTTCCTCGAAGAAGGTAACAAATTATATTCTTGGTTTTCTAAGTTTATTTTTTAATAAAAATACCAAAATAAGGGATGTTTTGGTCTTCATAGTGATATTTGTTGACAAAATTAATAAAATTGTGGGCCAGGGTAAAACATAGTAGATACGTGATCCAAACTTACTCACATAAATGATTGATAGGTTTATCTTTATTGAGTCGGGTTAACAACAAGTTAAGTTGTTAAAACCTAATAAACAATAGTTTGGTTTTGGGTTTATCTCTTAAAAATCATTAAAACCCAATATTACCCATTAATTTTAATAATAGAGTAACGATATTTTCACGCCTTCAGAAATTTTATGTACATCCAAAATTAACATCTTCTTAAAATATACAATATTACCTTTGAGTAAAATTATTAAAAGGGTAAATATTTTATAATTACTTCCACTAATTATTAAAATATCATTTATATCATAATTTTATTTTTTACTCTTTCAAACCTTAATTTTTATTTGTATTACTCTTGCAAATCTTAACTTTTCTTTTAAAGTCTGATCATAGACATCAAATCGTGAAATACAGTTTAATTGTAAATTATGGATAATAAAACAAAATCTTCGAGTGAAATTAGTTGTGAAATGGTATGTTTTACATTAATTTTAAGATTACATAATACATACACATAATTATTTTTCAATGTTTTCTTGGCATCACAAAACACCCAGCTCAAATCTTTCCTGAATAGCTTGGACATGCCTCGGCGGTCGCATTAATCCACACTTCATTTAAACAGCCATTTAATTGACGTGAAGCATTGTACTGAGCAACAATGTAGGAATTTTTATCTTCTATAATTGTGGTTTCAGTCAAGTTGTTCACCCTACGAGCAAGGATTCATTGTCATTGTTGATATGGTGTTAATTTTTTTATGAGAAAAATTTATGTTTGAGTGATGTATAAGAGAGAAAAATTCTAATAATATTGATCATTCACTTTTTTAAATGTTGATATATCATTAAATTATATAAAGATTAGCAAAAAAACTGGTGATAGAGAATCCTTACTTTCAGGTTATTCACTAGTGCTTCAATTTCTTTATTAATGTTATTGTCTCTTCCAAATCCATAAAATTTCCCAACGACTACACAATGGCTTCTCCACTTATCAATCAGCACATTCAGATTAGGATTTGGCTGTGGATGGGATGTAGCTGTCATATATGTTCTTATGAGATACATCGAACCGTTTATTTGTGGGGTGATGCTTATTGTTACAACTGGAGCAGTCATGGAAAAACAGTTGATGGGGGTGTATTTACAAAAATACGTATAATAAAATTAAGGCATAATGGTAGTCTTGGTATTAAGTGGGAGTTAAAAACAAATTAGAGAAATTTTAAATTTTTTATTGGGTCTGCAAACAAAAGGGATGTATAATATAAACCATTTTTCAGGGGTGGAAATATCTCCACTCTATGTTCATCTACTTGCAGAAACAAAAGTTTCTCATTCAGGCCCATCTTTTTCTTATTCCTGGTTGTTTTTTTTATTATTATTATTATTATTATTTTTTTTATTTTTTTAGATAGCATTATAGAACTGGTTGGACCATTACGGATAACATAAGCTTAAGGATGCAGTTGGCCAATCCAAAATCTAGCTCAAGAAGGGAGACTGACTATCATCTTATAAAGAGTACAAACCCATCATTTATAATCACTATGGGACTATCTAATACTCTCCTTCATGTGTAACGTACTCACTGTATAACACCTGCACTCACGAGCCTAGGGAGATAGAGCCCTACCCATTGTCGAAAATGCTCATCAAATTAGTAGCTTCTACAACAAATATAAGATATTGAATAAAGTTATCTTATTGGCAGTCCTGGTAAGAATCTCTACAGTTGTCATTAGCTCAGACATTATGAACATAGATTGATATAATCAGACATATTAGATGTGCTTAGAATCTATTAAAAAATCTCATTCAGGCCAACAAAAAGAACTGTAGTACAATATACCATCACAGTATTTTTTCATGCATCAATTTGGTAAAATTAAAACTCAACATTAAGCCAGGTTATAGGTAAGAAATTGAGATAACAATGCAGAGCTTCATTTTTGGCAATTCATAGGGGTACCTTAAACCAAATTGATAAGCTCTATTAAGTTATTCAAGGAATTATATGAAGAACCACCTTTTTGGATACAAAGTTCCACCTTTAGTTTTAAATCAGCAGCTCTTTGCCTCATTTCTTCCCCTTCTTTTCCAACCATCAATCATTTTATAACTCTCCCTATTTCCCTTCTTTCCAATTCATTCTCTAATTCTATGCCAACTGCCTTCTTTCCAATTCATTCTCTAATTCTATGCCAACTCCCTTCTTTCCAATTCATTCTCTAATTCTATGCCAACTCCCTTCTTTCCAATTCATTCTCTAATTCTATGCCAACTCCCCACTCATGACTCACATAGCCGGTGTTTATCTTTCGATTCCCTACAAATGGTCTATACATCATAGGAACCCCTTCACTTATACTTTCAAGGGTTGAATTCCAACCACAATGACTCCAAAACCCTCCTGATTCTGATCCAGAAACTAAATTAGACCTAAGAATCCACAAGAAAGGTTGCTTGCTGTTGGCCCGAGCCCCAAGCCATTTCTGCCAGCTCTTTCTCGTTCACAGAAACTATGCTTCCCAAGCTTACATATATAACTGAATTTGTTGCTTGCTTGTCAAGCCATGTAATGCAGCTTCTGTCCTCTTCAAGTAAGCTAATAGAGGAGGCTGCTGGGCAAGTTTGTGCATAGGACCTATTGAGAATATTGGAACTTGGCATTCTTGTTCTAGCTGTGCCGGTGATGATTGTTCAAGGCAGTCCAATGGTGTTACAAATCACTGCGAGGATGTTCCAATATTTTGTACAGAAGTTAATAACTGCATTAAGGTATCTGAATTACTGAAACCATACGGCAGAACTGTTAGATCTTTGAATCTAAGGGGATGGAAACCTGGCACTAGCTCCAGTGACTTAAAATCTGTACAGAAAATTGGATTGTGTTAGACAATGAATTCTGTCACGCTTGTCAGATAAAGGAAATATAGGAGTTTACATGCCTCATAAAGGAGTCTAACCTTCCCTTTTGGATTCTAGGACAGATATGCCACTACATGATACTGGCAGCACCTGCTTGTGTGGAACATGATGCTTGGTAACTTGAGATGATGAGCCACTTCTTTCACATAGTGCAGAAGTGCATCATAGATGATGCAGGGTGGCTCTTCATGCTTCTCATGTGTTTTGAATACAATCTCAGTCAGTAGTTGCTGGAAGGAAGCTTTGTAGGTTGAGTTCAGGTTCAATATTAGAGCTATAAAATCATCAGGATCATTTCCTTCTGATGAGGAGTCATCTGACAACAATGGTCGGAAGACGAAATGAGGATGACTGGAAGTGTCAGAAGCATGCGGTTTGGTGTGAGCAATTGTGATTGAAAAGCCCCTGGAATGAAGGATGGTGCCTAGCGGCCTAGCTGAATCATCGGATTTATGTGGCCTTGAAAAGGGCATGGAACTAGCAACAGCCTGCGGCAGTCCAAGTCCTTGTTTCTCCATCTCTCAGTTTCTTTTTTCTTGGAGACTAATTGAACCAGTTAGAAGCAAGCTCTCACTCTCTTAATTTATGCAAAACATGGTTCATCTAATAGCTGTTTCATATGTTCTTAATGAAGAAAAGTGACAATTATATCAACCAAAAACACTATGAACTATAAATTTATTGTAATCGTTTATTTGATTTTTAATTGGGAAAGCAAGTATCAATTAGAAATTATTGCATCAGCGCCAAGTTAAATTCTTAGCTTGATAGTTCAAAAGACAAAAACCTATATCATGCTTTTTAGGAGTTTTATAAACGTACACTAGTGAATACTTGCTACTTCAATTGGTTCTTGTCAAATCTCAATTTGTCACTATTCTAAACACATTTTCATTGGATAATTATTAGTCAGTTTTGGAATCTGCATACATGAATTTGGACAAAAGAAAAAGGTTGAACACTTTACAAACTGGTTTCTAATTCTTTCCATTTGGCATGAAGCTATGAAGAAGTAAACTTCTTGTTTGTGTCTGTCTAGTATTGTGTGAAGAAGACAAGTTCACATAACGCTTCACTGTGTCTTATTTTAAACACAGAAGTGACATGCCTACAATTGCAGTGTTCACTCTCAACAACATTTGTTTCCATTATATGTTTTTCTTCCTTTCGTCAACAATTTATCACAATTTTGGACTTGACTATTTTGAGTTTATATGATGTGTCAGTTAGATTTCTACTTGTTTCGACGATTTTCAGTTTGTACTAGTGCAAAAGAGTACAACATACTCAGGTCAAATATTGTGGCAAACAGAAGGACCCACAATTCTGATGCAGGAGTTATTATTGAAGATTTTGAAGTTTAAAAATATCCATATGATTAATATATGTGATTATATTTTCATTTTATTAGATATAAATTAGATAGTTAACTATTTTAAGATTTGTTTTATTAAGTCAAATCTAGTTTCTTGTTAGATAGGTTCTACCTATTATACATATGTTCATCTCAGTATTTAATGATTTTTTGAAAAGTAGACAATTTTATTCTAGAAACATTTTCAAGAACAATGTTCAAAATATAATAAGGAACAAAATGAAACCAAGATTGACTAGAATTTCTTCTAAAAACTCGAGTTGTTAGCCTATGAGTTGTCTTATTACTCCTTCTATGAGTAAATTGACACCAAATATTGCCTAACTCAATTAACAATGAAGAAATATTCTCGTAATGAAATGACCTTCCATAGCAGAAAAGTTTTTGGTCTAAATAGCCAAGATAACCAACCGAACATTTGTTTCAACAACTTGAGGCTTAAAGTCATAAGCCAATGCAAATGTTAAGCCCTCTCAAATTTGCCAGCACATTCAGCCAAATTCGTGAATCAAAGCTCTAATCCTCACAAATCCAATTACCATTACCTGTTATTGCATCCACATTTAATTTAAGAGAGCCTCTATCAAGGGATTATCACTTAATGTGCAATACAAGGGAAGTTACAATTGGGATTTCTCTATTAATTCCATTTAACTTCTGGAACTCAGAGAGATATGAGGTAGCTTCTTGTAAGGTCAACCCTTTCTTAAATACTCCACCATGAAGAATATTGTTTCTATCCCACCAGAGGTTCCATAGAACCATTAACCATAGCTCAAATTTAGATATAGAAAGATGGTCACATAAATAAAGCATAAGACCTGGCATAGATGAACTTAAGAAACTCCTAAAATGAGTCCAAAAAATACTTTTTGTTCAGTAGTTTTCTACTCGAGAACATAAAATGAGAGCATGGAAAACTTATTCTTCCCCTTCCCAATAAAACCCACAAATTTTAGAACAATTCACACCTCTTCGAAACAATTTAGCAATAGTAGGCAATAAATCATAAAAAACATGCCACCCTAAAAATCTTAATCATACATGGGATTTTGAGAACCTAAAGGAAATTCTACCAATGGCTAGTTGGAACTCCTATAAGAGGACGCCATATAGGAATGAGAAGCCATAAGAACCGAATAACTCGATTTAACCGAGTACAACCCATTTGAATTGAAGTGCCACATTGTGCTATCCTAGTATTTAATCACAAATCAACTTGGAAACATTAAAATTCATTATAGAGCAATACCAATGACAAGTAATTGAGAAAACCATGAGAAGCCTGATGTTTGACAATTCATTGCATATATATATATATATATATTAAACTCACTTGATAAATTCTACTAAGTCATTCAAGGAATTATATGAAGAACTACCTTTTTGGAGACAGAGTTCGACTTTTAATTTTAAATTAGCTATCCTCTGTCTTATCCCTTCCCCCCCCTTTTTTTTCAACCATTAGCCTTCTTACAGCTCTCTTTACCTCCCTTCTTTCAAGTTCATTCTCTAACTCTATGGCAACACTCTATTAAAATCAACTATCAATTAGCTTTTGATTGATTAAGATTGGTTGAAAGTGATTAAAGAGTAAGCGTAGAATGATTGAAAATGATTGAGGAGTAATGGAAAATGATTCAATTACCTTTCCAACTCTAGGTTTAGTACTATACATACTTATACCCTTGGCTGAATAAAAAATAATAATAATAATTTCTTTCTTTCTCTCATCTACTATGACTTTTATGCTCTTTGTTATCATGATATTAGAGTCAGGTTTCTTCTCATAAACACAATCCTAAAAGATATACCCTTTCGCATCGCAGTTTGCAATGTTATCACTGTAGATAGTAGCGACGCCTCAAATTCTCTCTTGACCAATACACTTATCACTTGGTATAATTAGCATGTTAGATCTAGTTTTCAAACTTCTTTATTAAAGTCGTTTCACCTGGTCTCTCTATCAAAGCCTTTTCATTGGCCTCTATATCAAAGTCGTTTTATTGGCATCTCTATTAAGTCACTTCAATGGCCTTTCTTTCAAGTTGTTTCATTGCACTTATTAAGCCATTTAATTGGCACTCTATCAAATTGTTAAGTCGGCACTCTTGTCAAGTTGTTAAGTCAATATTCTATCAAGTTGTTAATCCAACATCTGTGTCAAGTTATATCGTCAATACCTCTCCCTAATCACTAGTTAAACGTTTATATGAAGTTGGTTTTCCAACCATTTATTGGATGATTACTATGTTATCAAAACTTTGCAAACCCAAAATGTTTCTTCTCGCTATCATCTAAAGCTTGGAAGGGATTGCTAAAGAATCTAGGAATTATAAGCATATTATATGCTTTCATTTTTATTTTATTTCAAGTCAGAGACATATTCATTAAAGCTGTACACAAGGGGATATTTCTACATTTTAGTTTCAAGTTGGGCCTTGAAAATATCTATCCTCCAACTTGAGGGGAAGTGTTGAAATTAGCTACCAATTAACTCTTGATTGATTGAGAATGATTGAGGAGTAACTGTAAAATGATTGAGAGTGATTGAAAAATAATAGAAAATAATTCAGTTTTACTTCCTATTATGAGTTTAGTACTATATATACATATACCCTTGATTGAATAAATAATAATAATAATAACAATTTCTCTCTCATCTACTGTGATTTTTATACTCTTTGTTAGTGCTCTCTATTATCACATTCCATGCATGGCTCACATACCATGCTAATTACCTTTTGATCCATATTCAATGTTGTACATATCATTGGAACCCCTTCACTTATATTTTCAAGGGTTGAATTCCAACCACAATGACTCGAAAACTCTCCCATCGTGCTATGTGCTAGCACTTCTTTTTGTGGTGCCTATTTCACTACGCACCCTCGTTTCGCCAATAGTTTCTATGTAATCATCAGGTAAGAAATCTACATATTTCATCCTGCAAACTACGCCAGGCCTAGGAACCCACAAGAAAGGTTATTTTCTAGTTGGCCAAGCCCCAACGCATTTCTTTTAGCTATTTCTCATTAACATAAGCTAAATTTCTGAAACTTACATATATAATTGAGTTTGTAGCTTGCTTGTCAAGCAATGTAATGCAGCTTCCATCCTCTTCTAGTAAGCTAATAGAGGAGGCTGCTAGAGCAAGTTTGTTCATAGGACCTACTGAGAAGATTGGAACTTGGCATTTTTGTTATAGCTGTGCCAATGAATATTGTTCAGGTAGTCCATAGTCTTAAAAATTATGGTTGAAGATGTTTCAATATTTTGTGCAGTAGTTAATAACTGCAGAAAGGCATCAAAAATTTTTTACACTAGTTAGAACAATTGGTAGATCTTTGAATCTAAGGGATGAAGGCACGCACTAGGTCCAGTTACCTAAATATCAAAAAAGAGTCTTTAGCCTCACTCTACTTCAAAAGCTAGCTCATGAATAAAGGTTTACCCTCACCTTATAAACCAATACAAATTTATCTTTTTCAACTAATATGAGACTATCTAACACTCTCCCTCACACGCAGTATACCCACTCGGCAATATCTACACTCATGCAGCTGAGTTTGGGTAATGCAACTTAGACAGAGCATGATCGATCGTTGAAAATGCGTAGCTCTAATATCATGTCAAAAAAGAATCTTGGGTCTAACTCCATCACAAAGCTAACTCATGAGTGGAGGTTTACCCTCATCTTATAAACTCACACAAATTCATATTTTTCAACCGATATGGGACTATCTAACATTAAAATCTGTAATTAAATTGTGTTATACAATAAATTTTACACTCCTTCACATAAAGGGAATAGAGAAGTTTACATACTTTTCCAAGGAGTGTAACGTTCCTTTTGGATTCTAGAACAGACATAACCTGATAGCATATAGGTAGCACTACTTTTTTGGAATATGATGCTTGGTAACTTGAGATGATGAGCCACTGCTTTCACATAGTAAGTGATTGCATCATAGATGATGCAGGGTGGCTCTTCATGCTGCTTCAGTTTTCTTATAATCTAAGTCAGTAGTTCCTGGAGAGGGGCTCTGCAGTTGTGTTAAGTTCAGTTATAAAATCTTTAGAAACATTTCTTTGTGATGATGAGTTATCCGGCAACAATGGTACAAAGGAGAAATCAAGATGAATGGAAGCATCAGGACAATTGAGTTAGTGGTGAGAAATTGTGATGGAAAAGCCCTTGGAATGAAGGATGTTGCCTAGCTGAATCATTGGATTAATGTGGCCTTGCAACTGGATTGGAACTAGCAAGAGCCTGCGACATCTGAGGCCTTGCATTTCCATATCTTTCTGTTTGTTATGGACAGAACTGGCTTTGAATTCCTTCAAAGGAAATGTGGCCTCAGGGTTCAATGTCTTTTGGCAAGAGAAGAATCTGCCTAGTGTTACTTTTGAGAAAAAGATGAAAAAGAGAAGCACAGTTATATTGTGCCAAGGGAGGTTTATTGGCAAACGCCCTCTATGTCAAGTCAGTTTCAGGCTACACTACTTAAAATTCAAACTAAGTAACAATGTTTGTCAATTAAGTAACACTTCCCTTAGAGTTATCTTATTGTGCCTTTTCTAGGCGTTTGTGCATGTTCAGCGCATTGTCATTGATTCTTTGTTGTGTCCATTTTGACAGGTGTTATCAAGCATGTTTTTTGAGTTTGACGTTTCGTTGTTGTTCCTCCGAAGACTGCTATCCTTTAAGCATGCGATTCCTTCATAGAAATTCATGAGCAAGGATTTGTTGCGAGGGATAAATGCTTTAATTTTGAGAGGCCTTAACTTTGTTGTAGATTTCCAGTTATCATTAAATTTCAAATCCTATCATGCATGTGTTTGAGTTATATAATTTATGTTGGACAACAAACATATATAACCAATTAGAAATTATCATGTCACGGTTGATGCAAAACAGAGCTGAGAGTGAAATGAGAACAAAGAAAAATGCAGAGAAAAAGAAGAATGGACTGAACTAATTTTTTAATTAATAAAGGTTTATATATACACACAAAGACAAAGTATTAGGTACAAAGAGATTGGTAAAACATCATCATAACCAACCCATACCAAATACAAAAAAGGCCATACCCTGAAGACATGGGTTGCCATAAGTTTTCAACCAAAAGTTTGACAATTGAAACTTATACAACAAGATAAAAGACAAAAACAACTTTTATGGAAAAATCTCATAGTCTAACACTCCTCCTTGAGATTTTTCTTGGACACACCAAGCTTTGCTCTCATGAGCTCAAACTTTCCCTTAGGAAGTGCTTTAGGTCAAAATGTCTACAATCTGTTCTTCAGAGGTGCAGTGAACAAGACTGACTTCCCCAAGCTTTTTAGCTTCTCTGATGGCATGAAACTTTACTCTAATGTGCTTTGTTTTACCATGCTGGACTGGATTCTTAGTGATTGCAATGGCTGACTTGTTATCTACCCAAATAACAGTAGCTTCATCTTGTTTTTGCCCAACATCTGATAACACTTTTCTAAGCCAAATGACTTGATTTGCTGCTGCTGCTGCTGATATATATTCAGCTTCAGCTGTTGCTTGAGCAACAACCTCTTGTTTCTTTGAGTTCCAAGAGAAAACACCACTTCCAAATGAAAAAACATAACCAGAAGTACTCTTGGAATCATGAAAGCTTCCAGCCCAATCACTGTCTGCATAACCTTGTAGTTTCCCATCTTCATTTTTTTCATACCAAATGCCATAATCTACAGTCCCTTTTATGTACCTTAGGACTCGTTTAGCTGCACCAAAATGAGTTTGACTAGGAGAATTCATGAATCTTGAAAGCAAACTTGCTGCAAACATCAAGTCTGGTCTGGTGGTAGATAAATACAACAAACTACCAATCAAACTTCTATAAGTTGAAGCATTTACCTTGCTTTCTTCATCATTTAAAATGAGTTTTTCATTAATGACCAGTGGTGTAGCTACTGGTTTACAATTTTCCATCTGAAATCTCTTCAAGATCTCTTGGCATACTTGGTTTGTGAGATGAAAACACCTGTATCTGATTGACAAATTTCCATTCCCAGAAAATAACTCATCTCACCCAAGTCTGACATTTCAAACTCACTCTCCATGCAAGTCTTGAATTTTTTTTAACCATGTTGTGTCTCCTCCTGTAACAAGAAGGTCATCAACATACAAGGAAACAATGAGCTGCACATTATCTCCACTTTCTTTCACATACAAAGTAGCCTCATTTTCACTTTTCTTGAATCCTTGTTTTAGCAAATAATAGTCAATTCTGCTGTACCAAGCTCTTGGAGCTTGCTTCAAGCCATAAAGAGCTTTATTAAGCTTGTAAACTTTCTCTTCGCAACCAGTAACCACAAAACCTTCTGGTTGTTCTACATAAACATTTTCATCAAGAAAACCATTTAAGAAAGCTGACTTGACATCCAAATGATATATTTTCCAATCCAATTTTGCTGCTAAGGCTATCAATAGCCTTATTGTATCATGTCTTGCGATAGGAGCAAAAGTGTATAAGTAATCAATACCTTGTTGTTGAGAATACCCCTTAACTACAAGCCTAGCTTTCAGTTTGTTTATAGAAACCATTTGAATTCAACTTGGCTCTATAAACCCACTTCACACCAATGACTTTCTCATCTTCAGGTCTGTCAACAAGTAGCCAGGTTCCATTTTTCTCAATCGTGTTGATCTCCTCCTTCATTGCAACTCTCCAATCGTGTGACCTTACAGCTTCATCATAGCTTGTTAGGTTCTAAGGTTACTACATTACATCTTGCATATATGTCATCCAAATGCCTGGTGCCCTTAACAACCATCTCAGAATCATCATCTGAATCACTTCTGTCTCAGTAGCCTGTTCTTGTTGGAAAACTACTCCATTGCTTGATTCTTGGATGTCATTTCAGCTTCATTCTTCTCCCAATTCCATTTTGCAGCTTCATCAAACTTCACATTTTTACTGACTAAAACTTTCTCAGTCTTTAAGTTGAAAATTCTGTAGCCTTTCGAATTACTGCTATAACCCAAAAGTATTCCAACCTCTGACTTTTGATCCAGCTTATCTCTTTTAACATTCGGAACTAAAGTGTAACACACACAACCAAAAACTTTGAGATGCTCCACCGAAGGCTTTACACCATACCAAGCTTCAAATGGTGTTTTTCCTTTTAAGGCTTGTGTTGGAAGCATGTTAAGCAAGTACACTGAGGTGTTAACTGCCTCTGCCCAAAAGATTTTTGGTAGACTTTTCTCAAACAATAAGCATCTAGACATCTCCTATCACTGTTCTATTTTTCCTTTCACTCACTCCATTTTGTTGAGGAGTGTAAGGTATGGTAAGTTGGTGTTATATGCCAGCTACATCACAAAACTTATTGAAATCTCTAGATATATATTCTGTTCCATTGTCAGATCTTAGCTTCTTTATCTGACACCCTGATTGATTTTCAATATAGGCTTTGAACCTCTGAAATGCATCAAATACTTTTGACTTTTGCTTAAAAAAAAAAGACCCAACACATCCTTGTACAATCATCTATGAAAAGAAGAAGATATTTACTCCCATTCAAAGAATGAGTGCTCATTGATCCACACAAGTCAGTATGGATTAACTGCAGTTTTTCAGAAGCTCTCCAACTTTGATTTAAAGGGAATGGCGGCTTACTTTGCTTCCCATATTGACACACATCACACACTCCTTGCATCCCATGAATAAGTGGCATATTTTGAGCTAATTCATGTGTGTGCATATGCTTTAAAGAAGTATAATTGCAATGTCCAAACCTTTTATGCCAAATGATTGAATCATCAACAACACTAGAGTGAGCATACAAAACAGGTTTTTTTCATTTCAACTGAGAAACTTTGATCTTTCATATTAACTGTCATAAGCTTACAACCATAGGGGTCATTTATGGTGCATGACTTATCTTGAAAAATCAAAGCATACTATTTTTCAAGCATTTGTCCAACACTTAGCAAACTTTGATTTATCTCAGGAACAAATAAGACATCATGAATGAGTTTTGTACCTGAGGGAGTCTCAACTGCAATCAACTCTTTTCCCAGCACATTCAACATAATCTCCATTGCCAATCTTCACTTTAGAGGTATAAGACCTGTCCAGCTCTTTGAAAAATGCAACATTGTAAGTCATGTGATTTGTGCAACCACTATCAATGAACCAAACTTCTTTGTTGCTGTTGCTGCATAACAAGAAGCAACAAATAAGTTTTCTTCAATCTGTTCCTGATTCTCAGCAACTTTTGCTTGCTGTCCCTGTTGGTTAGGACTTGTTTTTACACACTTTATCCATGTGACCAAGCTGATTGCAGGCTTTGCATCTTACTCCAGGTCTGTACCAATAAAATTTTCTGTATGGCTGGTCTTTTTGCAGTGAATACAAGGTGGATATTTTCCTTTTCTTGCTCCACCTCTGTAGTTGACACCTTCTTTCTTTTCCTTCTCTTTTTTCTCTCCAGGTTGCTTTCTTCCTAGTACTACTACTTGGTTGTTTTTCCTTTAACTTTACTTGAAAAGCCCCTTCTGAAGTTTCTTCAAGTCTGAATGTTCTCCTTTGCTTAAAAGCTTGAAGTGCATTGATCACTTCTGACAAGGTTAGCTGAGATATGTCTTTTGAATCTTCTAAGGATGATATTTTAGACTCAAATCTTTCCGGTACACTAACAAGCACATTCTCAACAATTCTCTTCTCAGTTAACTCTTCTCCAAGTAGCCTAATTTGATTTACAATCTTCATGAGCCTATTTGCATACTCTTTGACAGTCTCACTCTCTTTCATCCTGAGAACTTCAAATTCCCTCCTCAAATTAGCACTTGCATCTGCCTTGTCCTGTTGCTGCCTTGAAACCCTTCTTTAAGCTTATCCCAAGCTTCTTTTGCTGTTTCACAAGCCATGATTCTTGTGAAAATTACATCTGAAACTGCACTATGAATGACAGATAAAGCTTTGTATTTCTTAGCACACTCTTCACTGTGTTGCTTAATTTGAGCAACTGTTGGATTTGCTCTCAATGGAGGTGGTTTAGCTCCAGTTTCTACTACCTCCCATAAGTTGAATGCTCTTAAGAAAGCCTTCATTTTCACTGCCCAAATCTGGTAGTTTTCGCCTGTAAATGTTAGGAGGTGAAGGAGCTGAAAAACTCTTTGAAAGCCATGATAGATTCTTAGGTGAGTTACAAATGTTAAGGAAGACAAGCCTTGCTGGATTTCACTCAAACTCACAGCCCTTAAAGATCACTTTAGCTCTGATACCATGTCACTGGTTGATGCAAAATAGAGCTGAGAGTGAAATGAGAACAAAGAAAAATGCAGAGAAAAAGAAGAATGGACTTAAACTAATTTTTTAATTAGATAAAGGTTTATATATACACACAAGAGACAAAGTATTAGGTACAAAGAGATTGGTAAAACATCATCATAACCAACCCATACCAAATACAAAAAAGGCATACCCTGAAGACATGGGTTGTTCATAAGTTTTCAACCAAAAGTTTGACAATTGAAACTTATACAACAAGATAAAAGACAAAAACAACTTTTATGGAAAAATCTCATAGTCTAACAACCTCATTACCAACTAATGTGGATTTTTGTTTTTCATTCAATTCTTAAGGTTGATAGTTCATAAGAAATAAAAATCCATATCAAAATTGTACTTTTTAAGAGAACCAGTCTATATATATACATACACTAGAGAATGACTGTTACTTCAGCTGATTCTTCTCGCATCTCAATTTAACACTATACTAACACATTTATGTTGCATATTATTAGTCAGCTTGGAAACCTGCACACATGAATTTGGCCAAAACGAAAAGTTTGATCAGTTTACAGACTGGTTTTCTTATTCTTTCAATTGGGCATGTTGACGCACACAGCTCAATAAATAAAATGAAACTATGATGATTTAAACTACTTGTTTGTATTTGCCTGGAATTGTGTGAATAAGATAAATTCACATGATGCTTCATTGTGTCTAATTTAAACACAGAAGTGACATGGCTGCAATTACAGTGTGTGCTCATTCAGGCCAACAGACAGACCCGCAATCAAGGGAACACTAAAATTTATTATTAAACAATATCAAAGACAAGAAAATTGAGATAACCATGTGTAGGAGGAAGGCAATTGATGCATTAGTACTCTCTTAAGACTTTTATTAAACGCATGGTGAACAACTCCTAAGTACACTAGTAACACCCAAAATCTTATTTTAAACACAAAAAAAAAAAAAAAAAAAAACCACCCAAGATCTTATTTGAATGGCCTCACAAATACAACAAGTAATACAAAATAATGGAAAGAACATAATTAAGCTAACAACAAAATTAAACCACAACACAATATAAAAGATTTTACGTGGCTACCAATATAGCTACGTCCACGAAAGTCACCGATTTCACTAGTATAAAAAGGGTACAAGAGATTACCTCTACTCACAAGCTATCTTCTCCCTCTAGTTCTAATCTTTCAACCTCACAAACTCTCAAGTTTAAGTTTTTTTGGTTGCTCACAATTTGTAGAGACACACGTTCTCTCTTATAAAAGACTCTCTTAATAACACAACAATATATATTAAAAGACTTTTGAATACTATAACAAAACTCATCCAAACTAACAATTACAAAATAGCCCCAAAACTACTACGCATGTAGTTACTTTAAGATATACATCAACACCATGTGTAGCTTGAATTTAAGCATTCATGGGGGCTGTTTTCTTCAGCAAAATAACTTTATCGATCAATTAAACTGACTTGATAACTCGACTAAGTTGTTCAATGAATTATACAAAGAACCGTCTTTTTGAATGAGAAAGGTTGCTTGCTATTGGCCAGGCCCCAAGCCATTTCTTCTAACTCTTTTTGGTACAGCAGAAGCCTTGTTTCAAATATCGAAATGAATAAACTCAAAATAACGTAACTAACATGATAAAACTAAACTCAAGTTTTATTATTGAAGAAAATTCATGAACAACATAATAAATCCATACAACTCAAACGTATTTATAATGTTTTTAACCCTAATCTTAATAGGACTCCTAAACTAATAAGGAAGCTTAATTAATGGGTTCCTAAACTAATAAGGAAATAATTATTCTTGACAAACAATATTTAACCTTCCTAATTTGAAACTAATTGAAATAAGAAAACTTAACATCAAAGAAATTCTTCCTATTCCTAATCTGTCCTACATCACTTTTTCACTCACAGTAGCTACACTTCCCAAACTTACATATACAACTGAGTTTGTAGCTAGCTTGTCAAGCAATGTGATGCAGCTTCTGTCCTCTTCCAGAAAGCTAATAAAGGAGGCTGCTGGAGCAAGTTCGTTCGTAGGACCTATTGAGAAGACTAGAACTTGGCATACTTTTGTAGCTGTGCCAATGATGATTGTTCGAGGTAGTCTATGCTGCAAAAAATTATGGCTGAAGATGTTCCGATATATTGTATAGAAGCTAATAACTGCAGCAAGACATCTGAATTTTTGAAATTGAAATTGGGTAGACTTGGTAGATACATTTGAATCTAAGGGGTTAAAGGCTTGGCACTATCTCCAGTGATCCAAATCTGTACAAAATATTATATTGTATGGTGCAATATATTATGGGAGTTTATATCAATTAGCATTAGATTCAAAAGTTTAAGTGGTGAGATTTTAGTATAAATATAGAAACAAATTCATATGGACAGACTCAAAAACATGACTGTTAAATCAAACGACGTTATCAACTATTGTTAGATCTAAAAGTTTAAACTCTCAGATAAGAGTTCAAACATTGATACGAAACTCTCTATACTTTACACACCTCGAAAGGGAGTGTCACCATCCTTTTGGATTCCAGGACAGACAAACCACGACAGTATATTGGTAGCACAGCTTGCCCGGAACAAGATGCTTGGCAACTTAAGATTATGAGCCACTGCTTTCACAGAGTACAGGAGTGCATCACTGATGATGCAGCGTGGCTGTTCATGGTCCTGGTTTTTAACAATCTGGGTTAATACCTCCTGGAGAGGAGCTCTGCAGATTGAGTTAAGGTTTGATCCTAAAGGTACAAAATCATCAGAATCTTTCCACTTGTGTCATCCGTTAATGGTAGGAAGACAAAATCAGGATGATTGTAAGGGTCAGGAGAGTTGGGTAAGATTTAAGCAATTGTGATGGAGAAGCCCCTGAATGAAGGATGGTGCCTAGCTGCAGCATTGGATTTATGCGGCCTTGCAGGGGGAATGGAACTAGCACCAGCTGGCTCTGTCCAAGTCCTTGTTTCTGCATCTCTGCCTGTCTTTTTGCTCTGAAACTTATCAAACCATATAATATTAGCTTTAAGCGAGATCTCACCTACTTCATCTATGAAGTTCAACTGCCAGTCATTTGAGTTGTTGGAACACTAAATCGTCTTTTGATTGTTTATGTGAACTTGGACTAACAAAACAAGTGCTACGAACGTTATTGGCATTAGATAGTCCTTGCTGATTGAAAAAATGAATTTACATGATTTATAAGGCATGAGGTAGGTAGTCCAACATCAGTCTTGGTGGAGCACAATTTATAACTTTTAGTGTTAAATATATTAAACTTATAACTCTTATAATCTTTTCATCCCGTTAAATTCATATCGCGCATTCTACCTATTGCATTACCAGACCTAGTTGGACGCATAGCAATTCTTGCAGTTGCTCATAATGTCAAAAAAAACAAGAGAGTTTCTGTTTATGAATTGACACTGAATAAAAGGAATAATTGCTGAAAGTGCAGACAGCTGCATTTAAAAACTTCAAAACCCTCATTGTAAGCATAAAAAAGCAATAAATGAATGACAACATTATTTACCATCATAAGCATCCTCAATTCTTCATTGTACAAAATTAACGTGTTCTCACAAGCTTAGTTCTCCATAATCGCCAAGAGAACCATCCGTTTTCTCCAATAATTGGGATCTATTAACCTTTTTCGTAGTCTTTCTCTTTTAGATGTTTCAGAAGTATCTTTCAGAACCAGGTTGTTGAAGGGTGTTGGAGGGGTTACAATGTCCGTTGCCTCTACAATTTGACTCACCATCTCCAAGACTTGGCTCATTTTAGGGCGCGTTTTGGCCTGTCGTGCCAAGCACTTGTTGGCTACAGCTGCTAGTTTCTGGGCAGACTTGAGACCATACTTGCCTTCCAGCTTGGGGTCTATAATCAATGCGAACTTGTTTACGTTGGTGAGGTGTGGCCTAACCCAGTCCAAGAGTTTTTGCTCTTTTTTGGGTCGGTTTCGATCTACAGGGCGCCTACCAGTAATTAGTTCATAAAGAAAAACTCCATAGCTCCACACATCACTTTGGAGGTGAGGCGCCCAGTTTGAATGTATTCAGGAGCCGCATACCCAATAGTTCCTACGACCTGTATGAAGATAATAAATCAATTCATTTCTACACATTGTAAGCCGTAATGAAGTAAAAAAGAAAAACAACAGAATATGGTGTCCTATAAACATTACATACCGCAGTTGAGACATGGCTGAATCCATCTGAAGGTCCCAGCCTAGCCAAACCAAAGTCTGACAACTTTGCGTTCCATTTGTCATCCAGAAGAATGTTTGAAGACTTAAAATCTCTAAAGATGATCTGTAACAAGAACAAAGTCTTATTCTACAAATTTGATACAGTTGGAGAATAGATCAAGCGCTTTTTTATGTTGTGGTTCAATAACTGATACAAGTCTTCAGATTCTAAACAAACATATACAAGAAAGGAGACATAACAGGAATTAAAAAGCACAAATCATCATTATCTCCTTCCAGTGAGAGGCAAAGAGGCGCAGGCTTGCAAAACTATTTATAACACCCCTATTCCAGGAAAGAGAGAAAGACTCAGAGACCAACCCCATATGACCATAGGCATATAGGAGGGGTTCGGATTGAGAAGCCTCATGGTAATTTATTCTCAGATCAAAGCTGCTAAATATACTCATTTTATATCATCTTCAAGATCAATCAGTAGCATGAAACAACTTGGTACTAATTTAGTAGGAACTGATTGTTCTTCCCCTTCAATTACAATCAAGCAAAATTATACAAAACCACAGATGCAACAAAAAGCGGCTTGGAGAAAATACCTGGAACTCCATTCCTTCATGGAGGTATGCTAAGCCTCGGGCAGCATCCAGGGCAATTTTCATTCTAGTGGCCCAAGGAAGTGTTGTCTGAAACCGACTTGACAAGTGATCTTGCACACTCCTGTTGGGCATATATTCATATATCAGCAGCCGCTGGATTCCTCTTTCATCATCCTCAGCACAGTAGCCAATCAATTTGACAAGATTAGGATGTTCGACAACTCCCAAAACATTAACTTCTGTCACCCATTCCTTGTGCCCCTGCAAATAAGAGAAAAGAACTATAAGATACAATTAAAGAAGATAACTTTGTAGTCTTACACTGGAAGGTAGACGTAATAAAGAGGAAAATAATTATTAGTAAAACAGCTTTTGCCTTTTTTATCAGGAAAAAAAAAATGACTTTAATGCTAGCAAACCCTATCGGAGTTGATATTTTGGGAAGTGCCAAAATGAGGGTCCTATGAACGTTATTGGAATTAAGCAGTATTGCAATGTACGTTCAAGAACAATTTCATGGAATCAAGTAATAAACTGCATGTAGTTTAACATTTAAGGTTCTCTCTAACATTATCTTTTATAATAAATCAGGAACTGCAGTCTGCACAATGTTTCTAAACTTCACCACATTGTAGTTTTGGAAGCTAGCTGCATGTAAATCGATTGCAATGTTTTGAGTTGCTTTACCTTCCTTTTCCAAGTTACATGTTAGTTCACTCAAAGGACAGAAAAACGAGCCACCTCTCTTGTTAAGAACACGCAAACATACCAGGAATTTAGACAATAAATTCTTTTGAAACACCATTCTTGACCATATATAACTCACACATTCAAACTTCAATTCCTATATTCTAACGTAATGTAGGTCCAATGCAAACTCAAAATATCACACAACGAGCTACTTAAAAGACATTTATGCACATATTGGCTAGAAAACTGATAAATTTTTAATAATCTGTTGTTCCAGTGAAATGGGATGTAATTCAGTCTCCAAATCCAAGCATCTTTCGATTTTGGCATGCAAGTAAATTTTTACCTCCAAGAACAAGAAAAGACGTGTCTGATATCTGGACCTAACATGTCCTAGGAAAAAGAAAATATGACCATATAGAGTAATACAAGTGGTGGAAAAACTTGCCTGCAAGCCTCTTCTGCTTAGTTGTTTAACAGCAATGTCTATTTTCTTTTGCGGAACTTGAGTGCTTCGAATAACACCCTATAAACACCACCAATCCACCTTCACCAATCATGAGAGAGTGGCTAAAATTCTTGGTGGCTGTCTTCAATTCGGAGAATGTGAGACTCTGAGATTACTCTGTCTTTGGGACAAAGCAGCGAAAGAGTTCTTTGTCGATGAGGCAGAGCTGAAATCTGAGACATTTTGAGAATTGAAGTCGGATCCAGATCTCCTCACATCACGATCAGTCGACACAGAAGTAGCGGAAGTCGAAGAACGAAGTGAAATAGATTTGGTAGTCTTGGGCTCATCTCTGCTGGAGAAATCGAAACACTTCATAGCCACTTGCCTCCTCACTGCACACTAACAACACCACACCAATAAATGACATACCCTGGACAGCATCTCCGTGTCTACAAAGATTTACTTGTCATAGTTGTAGAATTCAACAAACAACTTCACTAAACAAGGATGATATTGAAATTAAAGAATGTAGCAAATTCTCTTCTCATGTACGTGAAGCACATGTTATACACATACAAATGAGTTACATAGAAAACAAAAATTGTTCATTTACTAGCAATGATAACTCAAAAGATAACTCAAAACCAATAAATCTTTCTGTTTCTTTTCAACTTAAGTCAAAACAGCAGCAATGCAAGCTTCATCACCAGCAAAATCTTTTCTCTCTTAAACAAACTGAAATTTTGTAAACAACCCCACAACTCCATCTGTGAAACCCACATACATGTTCAAGTCAAATTATAACATTATGATCAAACTCTCATATATTTTTTGACATGAGTATAACTTGTACAGGTTCTCAGAGGACTTCTAAGAGTTAAAGATAAAACAAGAGAATTTAAAAAAAAAAAAAAAAAAATTAGAGAAAAGAAATGAAGAAATAAGTCACCTTGAATGAGTTAAAATAGAAATGCAGAAGCAAAAAGGTAGGCTTTACAGGTTATATCCACACCACAACCACGTAGAGACATGAAAACGAAACAAGAGAGGGGAATCCAGGGACACAACGAGCTTTCTATGATGTAACCCAAGTCAATACAGGGCAGCTGGAATGTAGCTCAACAACCAAGAACCCCATTATATATATATATATGAGTCACTTCGGTACATCGATGCCTGAAATGATTACGGTAAAATTATCGATTATATTTTATTGTATTTAATTGTAACTAAACATAATTAATTATCATTAAATAGAATAAATATAATTTCATTCATTTACTTATAATTAAACATAATAAATAATCGAAAATTTTAAAATGCAATCAGTCTGGTATATAAATAAAGAAACGAGTAAACACACCACAAAGAGACATAAAAAGGAATGAGTAAACACACGCCAAAATGAGAGGGAAAGTGTGAAAAGGGTCCCCGCATGGCGATTGTGAAAGCGAAAACCGAGTGAGAGAGAGAGAGAGAGAGAGAGAGAGAGAGCGTTGTTGAAAAACAACTGTCTTCAACGCGAAATAGAATGAGTCACCATTAAAGTACATTTATCTGTACACGCGTATGAGCTTCTCCATTTTCCTTTTTTTTTAAATCTTTAAATGGTAGTTGGATAGTTGGGAGCCAATAACATCTATACAACCGGATGTCTTATAAAATGGGAAAATTGCACCTAAGGCCCCTAACTTTTGATGAAATAAGCTTTATATATAAAAGAAAAAGATACTTTAACATTGATAATCATTGTTTCTCAAAAAAAAAAAAAAAAAATGATAGTAATTAAAATCAAAGTGATGCTGTTGACAATCCCTCAAATATTTTTCTAGATAAACTTAAATTAAAATTATTAGAAAGTTAAAAACAAAATTAAAAGCACTACAAACTAATTTTCTTAGAATCGAACATTATTTGCAATCACAAACCCTAAAACATCTCTGTCTTTGTCCGATCTTTTAAATATTTTTTGATAGCAAAGCAATAGAAAATAATATGCACTTAACAAAAAACTTTGAAGTGACAAAAAATTATTTTAAACAAGAGTCAAATAATAATGAAGAAATAAGCGATTCAATTATTTTTGAATTTACAGTATTTTTCTATTGAATCTTAAGAATTTTAAATTATATATTAGGTTGAAATTTTAGTAGATATGGTTGATATTAATTTCTCTAGCTAAATTGAATATGTTGATTTATGTATATACTGCATTGGAATTTATAAAAAATTTCATCAAAATTTCATAAAAAAAAAGAGTATAGTAAATATGATGGATTGTCATTAAAAGTTAAGTAATTATTTTTTTTTGGATGAAGTGTCTTATAAGAGTGTTAAAAGATAAAAAGGATAATCATAGGACAAAATGAAGTGTGCATATATATATATATATATATATATTTATTTATTTATTTATTTATTTTTAAATTTGAAAAGCCTTAACAATCACAATAACAAACCGAAGGGAGTGATAAGTTTATTGATCATGTTGATTTTATATATGATTTTGTATCTTAATCCTAGCTTTTGTGAGGAATACTTGAGTAGATTATGTTATTTTAATGTGTTTTTCTAATGTTTATGTTTGTAGGGCTATTTAGGAGAAGATGGAAGAAAATGATGGAGGAAATCAAGTTTTAAAAATGAGCTAGAGGTTTTCACGAAAAGCATTCACTAAACGAAACTTGCAGCCTCGGGTAGTAAAATTTTAGTCAGATGATCTAACTGAACATAGTTCGCCAAGCGCCAATCATCATACTTTTCGAAGGATTTTCACTAAACTCGATTGCGAAATGCGACTCGCAATCGTAGGTTGCGAATTGGCGTCAGACGTGTATAGAGGAAACCCTCCAACCCTAAGCCATTTCACCTATAAATTCATATTTTTCTCGTTTTCAAAGGGGGACAATAGACCACAGAACATCTCTAAAGTATTTTTCTTTCAATTTTGCAAAGTTTTTCATAGATTCAAGTCAAAGTTCCATTGGAGTTTCATTCAACACTTCATTGGAATCATTCAAGAGCAATATAAAAGTGATTTGGGGTGATTCTAGAGCAAGAGCAGTGGTGACTTCATGATGTTATTTTTGTTCTTGTTTCATTCATTATGTTGTTAAATCATTCTTTTATTTTTGACTTGATGTTATATAGATCTATGGATAACTAAATTATTTCTAGGAGATTCACTATAGTTTGATATCGATCTATTCTTGTGGATGATTTATTGATGTTTAAATGAGTTGATTTCATATGTAGTATTTTGTTTTATCAATTCTTAATGCTTTTGATTGATTTTAGGCTTAATCAATTGAATGATTTTATGTTATTAATATACTTGAAAAAGATATTGATAATTAGAACTTGATAAAATAGCATTTGAAGATCGAAATAATCATATATCTAGTTTTCATATGTGATCTTATGTGAGTATTTGTGTGTAATGAGTTTGTATTAACCATTTAGCATAGAAATATAGCTAAGTGTTTAATGCAAATATACTTGTAATGAACTCGAAAGAGGCTCATGGATTTAATTGTTTACTCCATCAAATACAATATGAATTGATGATATGTTAAGAGGAAAATGACACAAGAATAGTGAAGTATTAAATGAAGTTGAATTTCCCTAAATCTTTTATTCAAGTAGTTGTTGTTATTTAATTAAGTTTTTCTTTTAATTAGAATTTTTTGGAATTTTACTTTCTAATTCAATTTTTATTAATCAAGGAAAATCAATTTCAGTAATTAGTTATAATTTGAATCGTCTCTGTGGGATTGACCTTGATTCGCCACTATATTACATAGAGACCGTGTATACTTACACGAGTTTTTGTGTAGTAAAGTGTAATACCGAAAATGCATAACAAGTTTTTGGCATCGTTGTCGGGGATCGTGTGTCAAACTATTGAACTAATATTGACACTAGTTGAAACAACTTTAATTCAGACTTTTCTTTCCTATTTAAGGTACTTCTTGCACTTTCACACGAAGGACAAGAAATGTTGAATTATTACCTTTGGATGACAAAATTGAAAAAACATTTCAGAGTCTCAAAAGGTTAAGAAGGTTGGTAGAGCAACGAGACAATATGGCTAATAATCATGGTGGTCAGAATAGAGGCAATGGGATTGGCGATGATGCTTCCAGACCAATTAGAGATTACTTGATAACAACAATACAAGAAATCCACCAAAGCATTTGCCAATTGGTCATTCAAGCAAACAACTTCTGACGGGCTTCATTCCTATACCTCTATTTCCATACTATTGGTAGCCCGTCGGCAACCCCATGGTAACCCTTCAATGAATATTTGATCCAGCCGAAAGATTTCCGTGAAGCTAAGTCGTTTTATTTGCTATGAATATTTATCATTCCTTTTTTAGAAATGGAAACGAGTGGAATTTTTTTTTTTGTACATTTATAAAATAGATTTAATAAAAATTTGGACAGCATAACGTCTATTTTTCTAAACATACCATCTTGTAGCAAATCATGGAAAAATTTGCACACTTCTAAAAATAAACATTTTCTCAACTTCTGGGTTTCAAACCCTTTTCATCTTAAAGCCAAAAACAACCCTAAATATACATTTGAATTCAAAGGCAATTTAAAAATCAATTATATGTCATGCATATATCCACATTTATACATTTTCCAAAATATATACAAATGAATATATGAAATTTACAAGCATTCAATTCTTTATATATATATATATATATATCTATAGCATTTATACATGAATATATAGCACGCACGACTAAGCTAGTCTAATCTTGTGTCGGAGTCCCTGCTACGGATGCACGAATCCCTGTACCAGTCCCTTGGGAGGTTTTGTTTATAAAAACATAAAATATGAGTGAGCCAAACGAGCTCAGTGAGTGTTATAAAATTCTATTATGGTTTCTTTTATAAAATAAATCTCCCTGAAATTCTTTAAAAATATTTATAAACCTTTTCATGCTATGAAAATAAAATCGGTTCTCATGAAATTCAATCTTTAAGTTTAAATACTTTAATAAACTTCCATCATAAATATAAATCAAACTTTATGACTCTGATTTCGGAAAACCATTTTGAAATGCTTTTTAATTTTTTGCTGTAAAACATAAACAATGATGGCAATAAAACTTTAGGAAAGTCTCTATACAAAAATAGGCCAACCACTGTTAGTCTGTGTCATATGGTACCCTAGGTACGAGCGGAATATACCATCGCTCAGGCCTCCACAGAAATTACCTTTGCTTTGGCCTCCTGTCCGGTAGGGCACTAACTATAATATATCCTAATTCATCCATAGACGACATACTAATCGGACTAACTGACTCAGTCTCTCCCGTTGTTAGTGATAGACTCCCCTAACACTGTCATGCACGGATTTGAGTGCTCTGACCTAAAATCTTTGTAAATTTCTGGGCAGGACAACCTTTTTATCTAACAGGTTGGTCCATCCTCATTCTTGGGCCTTGACCTCTACCCTCATGGATTCAGATGCAACCGCCGGGTTACCCTTTCTTTTGGGCCTTTCTTGGGCCTCGACCCTCAAGGATTCGGATAGGAGATTTTTTTCCCTGATCTATCTTTAACTTTATCATGTTCTGGAATGCCTATCAAGTGTATCATAGGTTTATAAAACATTTCTATTTCAATTACTTTTCATATTTCACATTTCGTATTTCTTTAAAGCTTTAATAAATCACTGAGGCGGTTCCACTAACTTTATTTATTTTAGCAAAATTATTTCCAAATATTTCAATAAATAACTTTAAACATAAACATAAATTTAAAATAGATGGAAATATAGTGATTTCAAATCCTTTTGAAAAGGACACTCACCTATTTCTTTAACTCGCCTCACTAGAGCAAGCAATTTAGACTTTCCTTTGTTTCCCTGTCACCTACATATTTTTAGTATTCTAGTTTTAGAAAGCGTCGCACTAAAATTAACCATTTATATTTACTCTCATTAGCACATTAATTTACATTCAACCATTTAACAATTCCCTTCAATTTCAATTTACTCCTATCATCCATATAACTCTTAAAATCATTCAAATCATCCAAAAACAACTTTCCACCACAACAAACACATTAATGCCAAAACATGATAGCTTATTAACCCACATTTTGTTTCTAATTTTAACACACATTACAACACTTTAACACATACAAAACATTTCCATTGAACTAAAATTTTCTCTTCTATGCATTAAATCAATTCTTGGAACCATTTCAACTCTCTTAGGCCGAATGCACTCCATCTTTTACACCATCCATCTAACTCAATTTTTCTCATCATAATCACATTCAAGTGCATATATTATAATACAAATTCAAGTTAAACTCATGAAACAATACACTTGAACATCAATACTAACTTTGGCCGTAAACTACATCCTTTATTATCCAACCCATTTCTTTTCAATTTCATGTCATAATCATCATCAAACAGCCCACAAATCATACCAAATCAATTAAAACAATCATCCATCACATTATACTTCTCATGGCCGAATATAGGGTAATATAAGCTATTATGTTTTTGGTTTTCATTTCAACATTTTCACTAGGTATTCTAGCTCATTTCATGCATGAATTCCACTCAAACACATCAAACCCAACTTGAATTACACAACCCTTCCTTAGCTGTGCACTATACTCATCATATCATCAAACTTCTTCATGTTTCTCACTTGAAATTCAATTAAAATCACACTAATCATCATGACAACAAACTAACATTCAGAACTACATTAATCACACTTTAGATCACAAGATTAACTTAGTTGTATGCTTACCAAAACTGCCTTGGATCACTTGCTTTATTTCCGCACAAGATTGAAGCTTCAAAACTCTAAACTCATGCAAAAAAATTGAATTAACAACACATGCAGTAAGTGGACAACTTTGAATCCAATTTTTCACACAATAAAATTATGGAAACTTAAACTTTTTCACTTGGAAACCACTTATCTTTGTTGGATATTGCTCCTAGACTTGTTCTCCACCTTTTATTGGCTTGGAATCCACTTAAAAATGGCTTGAAAAGCATGAAAAACAACAGTTATGCTCTGGTCTTGGTTCTACCGAATAGCCCTGCAGTTTCGTCCAAAAGTTTCTCAATTCTTCTTCCATCTTACACTTTATATAGCCTTCATTGATCTTATTAATTACCCCTCAAATTTGTCATTAAATTACAAGCTATGCCACTAATGTAGGTTGCCCATTTTAGCCCTCATTTTCTCTACACTTTATGCACTCAAAATTTCAATTCTAAATGTGCCATTGTATAACCTCTAATTAGTTCATTTAATCATGCCCTTACATGAAAATTGCTTTATCACTAATTTTCATCATATACTTTAATAAATAATTATATCATTTTTCGGATTCGAATTTATTTCTGATCCATTCGAAAATTCCACTACAATTCGATTATATATCTAAAAAATTTAATCGATTTCATTATTCCATAAATGAGGGCTTTTTAGTATAATATATTTACAATGCTTATACATCTCAGTTATAATACTAGATTCGGAAAAAGGATATCACAAATTCTCCCCCCCTTATATAAATTTCGTCCTCGAAATTTACAAAACTCTATTTACTGAAAAAGGTGGAGATATTTCCGGTGCATCTGCTCTTCATGCTTCTATGTGGCTTCCTCTACTTCATGATTCCTCCACCTAACCTTTACTAAGGGAATTACTTTACTATGCATAACCTGTTCTCTACAATCTAGGATCTACACTGGTTTTTCTTCATATATCAAATTCTTCCTTAGTTCTATTGCCTGATCTTTGAGTATATGGGAGGGATCTGGAATATACTTTCAGAGCATGGACACGTGAAGTATATTATGAATTCTATCCAACTGTGGTGGCAGCTTCAACTTGTACGCTACTGATCTCACTTTATCTGCGATTTCATATGGCCCCATGTAGCGCAGACTCAACTTACCACACTTTCTAAATCTAAGTACGCATTTCCAAGGGGATATCTTAAGGAATACTTTATCTCTAACCTAGAACTCAAGGTCCCTACGACGATTGTCTGTATAGCTCTTTGTCTATTAAGCCTACTCTGATAACTTTAATCTTGTCTATAGTGATCTGGACAGGCTCAGGACCTATTAATTTCCTATCACCTACCTTATCTCAGCATATAGGAGTCCTACACTTTGTTTCATAAAGTGCTTCGTATGGGACCATACCAATACTGACCTGATAGTTATTGTTATAGGCGAACTCCATGAGTGGTAGGTGCGTATCTCAACTCCTCTTAAACTCCAAAACACATGCTCTGAGCATATCTTCGAGTTTTTAGATGGTTCTCTCTGACTATCCATCTGTCTAGGGATGAAAGGTTATGCTGAAGTTCAGCTGAGTACCTAAATCATTCTACAAACTAGGCCAAAACTTCGATGTAAACTTAAGATCACAATCCGAAACAATAGAAACCAACGTACCCTAGAGTCTGACTATCTTATCTATGTAAAGCTGCGCTAACTTGCTGAGGGGGTAATCACTTCTGATTGATAAAAAAATGGGCGGACTTCATTAATCTATCAATGATCACCCATATTGCATCATTGACATGACCCGTTCCGAATTTTCCCTTTTTGGAATCCGGAAAGACCTATCCTGCATCCCAACGAAAACCTCTCAGACCCTAACTAACAAGACTAAAAGGGTTCCGTGGAGTGAACCAAATAAAATTTTTCCCTTTAGCAATCATTTAGAAGTATTAGGAAAAATAACTTTTTTCTTTCAAAACCAATCATTTTTACGCTAAAATTTCAGTAGCACCACAATTATTTTTCAAGGTTCCCAAAATTCTTATAAAACACCTATAATTTAAAATAGCACTTCCAAAAATATTTCAAACATCATCTCAACTTCCAAATGACCTCCGATCCATTTCAATTTTAAACCCTAGCCATATTTTTTCTAATTCAACAAAATCATTTCAAGCTGAAAATTATTTTTTTTTGCATGCATGAACTCAAATATTTACAAGGGAATCAAAAACTTTTACACCATATAAATTTTACATCAAAAGACTTATCATTATTTATTTACAATTTTACAAAAATATGCAACTTGATTTCATAAGAGTATCATGACAAAGCTTATCCACCTAATCTTGTGTAGGACATCTGGCACCGTGAGTGCTGGTTCCTGCACTTGAAGAGGTTTTATTTTACAAACAGGAGAAGAAAATATGAGCTAATAAAGCCCAGTGAATGGTTTATAATCATTTGCTAATAAAACTAGCATTTCTATAAAATACCCCCCCACAAACATTTGAATAAAATCTTTAGATAGTATACTAAAAATATAAATCTCATGCATTTCACAAGTGGCTTTTTTAAAACTCATATACATGTATATAAATATTATAATATTGTACACTTTGAAATAAAGGCGTAAAATGCGAAGTATACTAAGATTTATCGTAAAACATCAATAAGCATTTTAAATGATATCTTTCAATTTCTTTAAATCTCCTAATATGGTTTACTTGCTAAAATTTTACCAAATGGATACCCAAGAGAACTTCGATCACATGCCGACTGTCTTAGCACCTCGCAATGTAATTATGTCACATGTTGACTAGCCTGACGCTATACAATGTGACTCTTATTCCTTAATGATGGAAACCAAGATAACAATCATGAAAGACAATGAGACAATTGGACAATGAGGCAATTTGACTTAATCTTGAAGGCTTTGGGACGCTAATTGAATGCAATTGGACTTTGTTAGGCTTCATAATATTATTCAAGTTCAAGAACAAGTCCAAGAACATCAATCTTGAAGAAATCTTGAGGCTTGTGTGTCAATTATAATGCAATTGGGTTGTTGTTTAATTGTTTGATGTAAATCGGGCCTAATTTGTATTATAGGATTGTTTTAAATTTGTTTAATTTATTAGGCTTTTAATTAGTATGCTGAGTCATTTATTTAAATTAAAAGTTCAATTTGGATATGTTTAGAAAAAGTCAAAGTCAAAGTTTATAGAAAAGTCAAAGTCAAAGTTAAAGTCAATTAAAAATAGGGTTTTATTTAGTTTCCAATAAGGATTAGGATTATATGCCTATATAAGGCTTATTAAACCTAAATTTTAAAAAGTTGTTTTATGGAATAAAGTAATTGAGAGATTTGTTTCTCTTTTGTTCATTGTTGAACATGTGACCTTATCAAGCTATGCTTGTGGCGATCGAAATCATGACTTATCTCCCACCTTCTCATCTATGTCTTGGGAGTGGCGTTAATATCATTCTTGTTATAATTTTGGTTCTTGATTATCATATATTCAATGGGTCAAAATTCTTTATAATTTTGATTCTTGAATGACATAATCAATGAGTCAAAGTTTTCGTTATAAACTTATTTTAATCTTTCTTGAGGTTGTGTGTCAATTTGACTGTTGGTGTCGTATCGATATATACAGGGTTCGCATCAGTTGGTATCAGAGCTTTGGGTATTAATTCATGTTTGATTTATCAATTTATTTATTATTTTTGTTTTGCTTCTATTTTTAATTTTGTCTTTTAGTCGCATGTCATTAATTTTTTTTTTTAGCGTTCTTGTTTGTCTTGGTCGAATCAATCTTGGGCTTCATAAATTATAATTAATTGTTGGTCTTGCTCGAACCCAATTTTGCTTTGTTTTGTCTCGCTGTGCATAACATTATCATTGGTTTGATTCATTATTCTATTGAGTTTGTTTTGACTTGGGTCGTACCGTCGTCTTGTTTCTTGTAGTGCACCATCAAATATATATTATATCTTTTTGCTGGTCTGCATAGTATACCCACTTCTTACTCACCATAATCTTTTATTTGTCAAGAATTCAAACTGTTTTGCCTTATCTTTGTGTCTACACCATAATTTATGTTTTTGTTTTTTTTTTTTTTTTGTCTCTTCTTGTTTCCGTTTTCAACATCTACAAATTCTTCTTCTGGGTTTGCCTCGTTGTTTTTTTTTTAGGTCTATCCATATCTTAGTATATCAATGTTTCATTGTGTTCACATATTACCTTGCTGCTAGTTTCAAAGATTATATTGCTCGTATATTCTTTATTGATTAAAAACATGAAAAGTTTGAGCATGGAAAGGAAGTGTTGACTGATAAATACGTGAGTGAGTGGAGTGAAACACATGAGGGAGTGCGTGAGGTTTTCTCTAACATTTTTTTCAGGTTTCAATCAAGTCCCTTGGACAACATTATGGATTTCACGATTTGAGGGCAAATTGTTTTGAGAAAAGCGGGAATGATGGAAACCAAGATAGCAATCATGAAAGACAATGAGATAATTGGACGATGAGGCAATTGGACTTAATCTTGAAGGCTTTAGGACACTAATTGAATGCAATTAGACTTTGTTAGGCTTCACAATATTATTCAAGTTCAAGAACAAGTCCAAGAACATCAATCTTGAAGAAATCTTGAGGCTTGTGTTCAATTATAATGCAATTTGACTGTTGTTTAATTGTTTGATGTAAATCGGGCCTAATTTGTATTATAGGATTGTTTTAAATTTGTTTAATTTATTAGGCTTTTAATTAGTATGCTGAGTCATTTATTTAAATTAAAAGTTCAATTTGGATATGTTTAGAAAAAGTCAAAGTCAAAGTTTATAGAAAAGTCAAAGTCAAAGTTAAAGTCAATTAAAAATAGGGTTTTATTTAGTTTCCAATAAGGATTAGGATTATATGCCTATATAAGGCTTGTTAAACCTAAATTTTAAAAAGTTGTTTTATGGAATAAAGTAATTGAGAGATTTGTTTCTCTTTTGTTCATTGTTGAACATGTGATCTTATCAAGCTATGCTTGTGGCGATCGAAATCATGACTTATCTCCCACATTCTCATCTATGTCTTGGGAGTGGCGTTAATATCATTCTTGTTATAATTTTGGTTCTTGATTACCATATATTCAATGGGTCAAAATTCTTTATAATTTTGGTTCTTGAATGACATAACCAATAGGTTAAAGTTTTCGTTATAAACCCGTTTTAATCTTTCTTGAGGTTGTGTGTCAATTTGACTGTTGGTGTCGTATCGATATATACGGGGTTCGCATCAGTTGGTATCAGAGCTTTGGGTATTAATTCATGTTTGATTTATCAATTTATTTATTATTTTTGTTTGGTTTCTATTTTTAATTTTGTCTTTTAGTCGCATGTCATTAATTTTTTTTTTAGCGTTCTTGGTTGTCTTGGTCGAATCAATCTTGGGCTTCAAAAATTATAATTAATTGTTGGTCTTGCTCGAACCCAATTTTGCTTTGTTTTGTCTCGTTGTGCATAACATTATCATTGGTTTGATTCATTATTCTATTGAGTTTGTTTTGACTTGGGTCGCACCATCATCTTGTTTCTTGTCATGCACCATCAAATATATATTATATCTTTTTGCTGGTCTGCACAGTATACCCACTTTTTACTCACCATAATCTTTTATTTGTCAAGAATTCAAATTGTTTTGCCTTACCTTTGTGTCTACACCATAATTTATGTTTTTGTTTTTTTTTTTTTTTTTTTTTGTCTCTTCTTGTTTCCGTTTTCAACATCTACAAATTCTTTTTCTGGGTTTGCATCGTTGTTTTTTTTTTTTAGGTCTATCCATATCTTAGTTTATCATTGTTTCATTGTGTTCACATATTACCTTGCTGCTAGTTTCAAAGATTATGGTGTTCGTATATTCTTTATTGATTAAAAACATGAAAAGTTTGAGCATGGAAAGGAAGTGTTGACTGATAAATACGTGAGTGAGTGGAGTGAAACACGTGAGGGAGTGCGTGAGGTTTCTCTAACATTCTTTTTAGGTTTCAATCAAGTCCCTTGGACAACATTATGGATTTCACGATTTGAGGACAAATCGTTTTGAGGAAAGCGGGAATGATGGAAACCAAGGTAGCAATCATGAAAGACAATGAGACAATTGGACGACGAGGCAATTGGACTTAATCTTGAAGGCTTTGGGACACTAATTGAATGCAATTAGATTTTGTTAGGCTTCACAATATTATTCAAGTTCAAGAACAAGTCCAAGAACATCAATCTTGAAGAAATCTTGAGGCTTGTGTTTAATTATAATGCAATTGGGCCTGTTGTTTAATTGTTTGATGTAAATCTGGCCTAATTTGTATTATAGGATTGTTTTAAATTTGTTTAATTTATTAGGCTTTTAATTAGTATGCTGAGTCATTTATTTAAATTAAAAGTTCAATTTGGGTATGTTTAGAAAAAGTCAAAGTCAAAGTTTATAGAAAAGTCAAAGTCAAAGTTAAAGTTAATTAAAAATAGGGTTTTATTTAGTTTCCAATAAGTAATAAGATTATACAATTTTGCTTCTTAATTTCGCCAACTGGGGATCTTATTTTTTCTGTTCCCTTATCTAATCCACTAAGATGGGCGGACATAGAAAGTAGCTAAATATTTCCCGTGAGTCTACCACATCAAATCTCATTCTGAGAGACCTCAGTTCCACTAGGAGCGAAAGATACACGGTCTTTATATGTACTAGGGAACTCGTAGGTCTCCTGCTCAAGGCATCGACCACTATATTAGCCTTCACGGCGTGGTACTTTATCTTGCAGTCGTAGTCTTTAATAAGCTCTTACCACCTCTTCTGTCTCATATTCAATTCCTTCTGAGTGAGCAAATATTACAAACTCTTACGGTCCGTGAAAATTTGATAAGGGACACCATATAAGTAATGCCTCCATATCCTCAGTGCGAACACAACTGCTGCCAGTTCCAGATCATGGGTAGGGTAGTTTTGTTCATGCTTATTTAATTGTCTAGAAGCATAAACTATGACTTTATCATTCTACACCAGCACACAACTTAAACCCTATCTTAAGGCATCACTGTATATTGTGAAACCGTCATTCCCTGTTGGCAATGTCAATACTGGTGTTGATGTTAATCTTTTCTTCAACTCATCAAAGCTCTGTTGACAGACATTTGACCATTCAAACTTTTCTTGTTTCCTCATTAGTTTGGTTAGTAGGGTCGCTATTTTGGAAAACACCTCAACGAATTTCCTACAATAGCTTGCCAACCTGAGGAAGCTCCTAACCTCGGTAACATTCGTGGGCGGTTTTCAATTCGTGATTGCTTCTATTTTCTAGGGACCCACACTTGGTCCTTCAGCTGATATTACATGACCCAAGAAAGCAACTTTGTCCAGCTAGAACTAGCACTTACTAAATTTCGCGTACAACTGGTGCTTTCGTAGAGTTTGTAACACTATCCTGAGATGTTCAGCATGTTCCTCATGACTGTTTGAATACATTAGGATGTCATCAATTGTAGGACCCCAAACTTTCATTTTATGATTAACAGTGAATCCTGGATGAATAGTAATATTTTCGGGTGAATAGTATTTGATGAATAGTTAAATTTTGATATGGACCCCAAAAAATTGAAAATATTTAGAATGGTTAGTAGGACCTAATAAAACTTAAACGGAGTAAAAATGATTCCGTTTGGGCAATTTCTGAAGGTTTCGAAAGTTACTCGACAAAATCGCCTTTACGGACAGAATTGTGAATACTGTTGACTTAAACTCCGTTTAAATTTTTTTTCAAAGCCATGGATTGAGCCCTAAGAGATCTAATTAGAGTATTGCAAAGTCAATTTGATGAATGAGTGATCATAGAATTAGTTTGGAATTTATTTTGGAATGAATTGTATTAATTTTTAACGTTAAGGGTATAAATGAAATTTTATGATGTTAAATTCATTCTAAAAGCACAATCCATATGATTATTGATGGTCCAATGGTGGATTAACACCTTATAGTCATCTTTTGATTAAATTTGTGGTTGAGATTAATTAAAATTGATTAAAGAGAATTGGATGGATAATTATGAAAGTTTATGGGCCAATTGGATTAAACAACTCATTAGGGCTCATGTGTAATTTTTAAAATGTTAAAGGGGCAAGATGAGATTGTCAAGGTGTTAAAAAGGGGTGTTGACCGATCAAACGAAACAAAAGAAACCAAAAGCATTCGAGTAACAAAGAGAACTAAAAAGAGAAAAAAAAAAAAAAAAAGGTGTGTGCAACCGTGGAAGAGAGGTGTGAGTCGCTGGTTTGGGGTGAATTCTCTCAAGCTTTTCATCCTCTTAGCTCCAAGAATCATCATGAAAAACAAGGTAAGTTAAGTGATAAGTTTTAGAATTAATTTAAAGTGATTTTGATGAGTTTTTATGAGTTTTGTTGAAGATGGTGGTTGATGGATGAGTTAATGTTGTTTGTGGGGTATTTGAAGGCTGTTTATCATGATTTTAAGCTTACAATTGAATTAGAAAGCGATATGAGTTTGGTTGGATTTTGTTAGTATGTTGAATGTTAGGGTTTAAACAGATGATGATGATAATTGGTGGGTTTAATTGATTTTAGTTTATTGAATGTTAGATGAGTTAGATTGATGGTGATTTGTGTGATTTAATTGAAGAAAAATGAAATGAATGATTGTGTGTGTGTGGAGGTAGTGGATGGCAAGAATGGGTGCCTAGTGTGGGTGTTGGATTTTAATGTGTTTAAGGGTTTTGGTTGATGAATTAATTGGTGTGGAGATAATTGATGGAAAGAGTTTTAATTAAATGGATGAATTGGTATGAAATTTAATTTTTGTTAGGTTGAAGAGCACCTTGAATTTTAATTGAATTCATATGATACCATAGGGTATTAAAGTTTTTGAATGTGTATGATCTTGAATGAAAACTAATGGAATGGAAATAAATGAAATTGGATGAAGTTGGTGGTGAAAATAATTAATGGAATGAGATTGGAAATGAATATGGTAATTTATTTAGTTGATAAAGTGATGTAAAATTGTTTGAGTTGGTGTTGATAAGTTTCCATGATTATATGATGGGTTTCAAGTATGAAATTAGCTTAGTCGAAAAGGTCATTAAAATTTAGAATGCGAAATTGTGTAGGTGAGATCGAAGCGGTGAAATCGAATTAGTGCTCGGACGACCGTAAAATTAAAAGTGAGTGTCTTTTCAAAATGTTTTTAAAAGTTTTATTTCTAATAAAATATATTTTATATGTTATGTTTTTAAATTCATGCGTGTGATTTCGTAAATGAAATTTTAGTGAATCAGTTTTATATGATATGCAGATTGAATATGTGAATCAATTATACTACTGCTTTAATTTTATTTTCAAGATTTTAGTTTATAGGAATGATTTTATATAGTTTATAAATGATAAGTAGCAGGTTTAGAAACCGAAAGTTTTGGCCTATGAAACACCCTTTGGGTAATACAGAATGTTGACGGTCAGAGTACCCTAATGTGCATTGCAGAGTCGAGAGCATTTTTGCATTAGACATACCTGGTAGGATGGGAATGTGTTCTTAGTCAATCCAGTGTGTCATCCTCTGCACGTCTTGGGTATATATTGAGTTAGCGAGCTAGCTTTTACGTGGCGATGTAAGAATTCCGCTACGTAAACCCGGTATGGTGGTTTGAGTGATGTAGGAATTCCGTTCTACCACCTGATACGGCCTGAGTGATGCAGGAATTCTGTTCCGCCGTATCTACCGAGGGTATTGTCAAGATGGGCCACCAGTGGTTGGCTGTTTAAGCTTATAGATTGTTTTCAGAAAATAATGCCACCACTGTTTCCAGTTTCAGCAAAAATGGAATTTGAAATTTTTATGATTCATAATATATATTTAATTTTTAAAAGCATGAAATTTATAAAACTATATTAAATTATTTTAGCATGACAATTTTTTTCAGGGAGGCTATTTTAAAAAATTTCAGTTCATTAGAAATACTTGACACTCACTGAGCTGGTTTAGCTTATTACATATTTTCTGTTTTATAAATAAACTTCCCCAGATGTAGGCATTGGTACATCAAAAGCAGGGACACCCTCATAGGATTAAAGGACTGAGTGCATTTATCTGTGAATCTATATAAGTTGAACTGATATGTTTTGTAAAAAAAAAAAGAATTGACACTTATATAGAAATTTCACTATGTTTTGTAAATGATTTTTTGTTGAAATCATGTGATTTTAGTTGTGTTATATATATATATATATATATTTCAATTTTGATTGTAATTGTTGTGTTTGTGTTGTGAATTGAAATTTGAGGGTCGAAGGCTTAGAAGTTAAGGAAATTGCTTGCTTTTAGAAGTGCTTATATTTTGTAAACTTTCGTAGCATGGTATATTTGGAAAAACAATCGCTATGCTGCACGAGTTTTTATAAAATTATTTTGAAATCGAGCGAAACAAAATGAAAAATTTTCCCTACGTTTCCATAATAAACAGAGGATTTGAAAAGTTCAATAAAAATAAAATGGCTCAGCTTCTCAGGAACTTTCCAGCGAGATTAAATATTCATTGGAGGGTCATTGTGGGGTGCCGCATAGGCTGCCTAGGGAAAGGGGCCAGTTATCAATGAACACGATTATGAACTTGTCTAGATAGGCTCGAAAGACCCTATTCATTAGGTTCATAAATGCAGCTGGGGCATTCGTCAGCCTAAAGGGCATGACTAAGAACTCATAATGACAGACCCCTTTCCCTAAGCAATCTGCCGGCACCCTACGGTGACCCTCCAACTAGCCCTTACGCTCAACTAAAGCATCCCCGCAGAGCTAAGCCATATTCTTTCTCAAAACTTTTTCGTAAACAACGGAAACGAGGGAAAATTTTTCGTTTTTATTTTAAAACCTTTACAAAACATTTTATAAAAATTTGGACAAAATCCCGTTTGTTTTTCGGACTTTGCCACCTAGTAAATTATAAAAATTCAGTACTTCTAAAATCTCACAAAATAATTTTCCCAAACTACAGAGCCTCAGGCTCTCATTTTTCAACACAACCACAATCACAATTTCATATTTCAATTTATCAACTATACATTAATTTTCTTCAGAAACACAATTTAAATCCATAAAAGGATATTTACAAAATCATGTAGCGATAATAATAAAACATATACATCTCTTAATATCAAACAAAATAGGAATAAGAAATCACATCAGCACTATCGCCGCGACTGCTTGGTATCGTCTCGGGGTAATTCCGTAGCTATGGTACCTGTGCCTGGGGAGGTTTTTTTTTTACAAAATATAAAATAGGGTGAGCTTGACAGTCCAATGAGTGTCTTTATAAAATTGTTTTTACTATGATTGATTTTAAATGTATGCCAAATTTATCATGTTGATTAGAATATCAAATGAATTCCAAATTGAAATTGTTGCATGGATTATGGAAATGATTTATAGGAAATGCGATTTAATGAGAAAGGAAATTTAAATTGAAAAATTATGGTACACTTGATTGTATGTTATATATCTCCAGTTTGCGTTGAATACCTTAAGCGTGCATTGGCTGTGTTGGGAGAGTCTGTCACTAACAGCGAGTGGGACCGTGTCTGTTTAGTCCTGTGAGTTGCCCAATGCACGTAAGAGGAATATTATTTGCTAGCTTCCAACTGAGCGATGAAGAATTCTGCTCTATAGCGATGAGGAATTCCGCTACGTAAAAACTGGATAGATGGCCTGATCGATATAGAATTCTGTGATGGCCTGAGCGATGAAGAATTCTGCTCTACTTTGAGGGTACCATGTTATGTAAACTATTAATGGTTGGCCTATTTGTATTTATAAATTCTTTTAAAGTTATTGATGCCACCATTATTAAAATGTTTTGATAGAAATGGAAACCATGCAACTTATGGATTTAAATGTTATTTATTTGGCATGAAATGAATCTTATTAAATTTCGATTTATATCTATTGTTTTTAAATGAAAGATGAATTTCAGCTATATTAATTATTCAATCATGGTATTTGATTATGCATAAATGTTTTAAAAAGATTTTTGGGAGGATATTTGATAAGCTAGTTTTATGGTTTTCTTTAAAAACTAAAAACGCATAGGAATTTTTTTTTTTTTAAACTAATTTTTTTCCAACAAAATTTCGGCAGAATAACGACCGCATTTTTTACGTTCTCGAAAAAACTTGTTTACAACAAATCACACTTCGACTAAAATTTATCACCAACCCAACTTCTGGTTGCCCGTAGGCCTCAAACATGCATTTGAGTTTTTAAATTAACTCAATAAAATCCAAACACAATTTAATAAACCACATTTAATCAAAAACAATTTAAAAACAGTTACGAATGAATAATTACAAATTTCAAATTACTTATACATTTCAAAAAGAGATTTACAGGAAAAATATAATTGATGCAAAATCAATTGCTTAAAGTATCGTCGTGTCGCATTAAGGTGGTATCAAAGAGTTTAGGGTTCGCTTCACGGGTTTCGCTTAGCCCGATGAGTCGGGTCTGAGAGGGATCCATTGGGGTGCCCGGCATGATCTACCAGATCAGAGCTAGAGGTATCCAGGTCGGGTCGCGTCACATAATGTCCATATCAAGTCTTGAAAGCAGTCTTCGGGACATCTTCATTACGAACTTTCAATTGATGATAGTCCGACCTCAAGTCAATCTTCGAATAGACTCTGGATCCTTGTAGCTGATCAAATAGATCATCAATCCTCAGGAGCAGATAATGATTCCGTATTGTTACTCTATTTAGCTGCCTATAGTCAATACATAATCTTAAGTTTTCACCCTTTTTCTTGACAAATAATATTAGAGCCCCCCATGGTGAGTGACTGGGTCTTACAAAACTCTTTTCCAACAGCTCTTCCATTTATACATTCAACTCTTTCAACTCTGTTGAAACCATTCTATAATGAGTGATCTAAAATTCTATCTCTCTATCTGGTGGTAAACCTAAGAGATCCTCTCTAACTACCGAGATATCTTTGAGGCGAACTTTATCCTTTTTTCTACTCAATCATATATGCTAAGTACCCCTGATATCCCTTATAGAGCATCTTATTAGCTGTCATGGCAATGATCATATTGGTGGCAATTGTTTTTCGTGTCCCTCGGAATACTACCTGTAGTTCCCTTAATATGGCCAATCTAACCTCCTTTGTGTAACATTCCACCGTAACCCGATGTTTGGATAACCAATCCATCCCTAAGATCACATCAAAATCTTGAATGTCCAGTATGATCAGGTTCGTTAGAAACTCTTTACCTTTTATCGCAATCTTGCTAACCATCACTATCTTATCAGCCAATAACGAGTCTCCAGTTGGGATGGAAACTATGACACCACCCTCTAAAGACTGTACTAGCGTGTTAGCCTTTCCCGAAAAGGGTACAGACACAAAAGAATATATGGTTCCGAGATCTACCAATGTATATGCATCATGATCAAACACAAAAGTCATATTGGTAATGACTTTCGGAGCAGCATCTGTCTTCTGCTGGGTTACGACGAATAATCAAGTCTGGACGCGTGGTCTATCGGGCTGACCCACGAAAGATACTTTTCTACTCCCTAAACCTCTGATTGGTGTCGTGCTACTCTGTCCTCTCATTTGGGAGCCTTGACCTCTCTATCTTTGGCCAACACTAGACTGTGTGGGAGCTACTGCTCTTGAGGGCTTGGCCTTTGAACTGGCGGTAGCGGTTAACTGTAGGCACTCTCTCGTATAATGGCTTTCCTGCCCAAAACGATAACACATATCTCTACTTATCTGACACTGGCTAGCGTGTCTCCTCTTGCAAGTTCTGCACTCTAGTACTGTACCAATACTCCTCGTGATACGGGAGCCTCTGGGCGCTGTAGGGACCTAAATGATCCCTGACTAGATAATGCTTACCCGCTCATCGTCCTGCCACCACTCTATTTGGATCTATTATTCTTTCGAGGAACATTGTTGAGCCCTTTCAAGTGCTCGTTAGATCCACTGCGCTTGAGCTCTGATTTCCCAACTTGGACGATGGCTATCGCGTTCCTTTCTTCTTTCATTGTAGCCTTTACCAATTCTCATAATGTGTCTATGAGGTCAATGATAAATTGATCCGAAGACTAGGATTTAGACCGGCTTTAAATCTATTAAACTTTTGTTCCTTATCATCTGCAATAAACGAGATGATCCAGACCAATTCGGAGAACTTCTTTTTGTAATCGGTCACGGATGTCGATCCCTACTCAAATCTAAAAAATTCTTCTATTTGTGCATTCTTGTAACTCTTCGGATAGAATCTGTCTGTGAACTCCCTCTGGAATACTATCCATGGCACCTCATCTGGATGTCATCTTTCCAGAGCCTCCCATCAATCTTTAACTCGATCCTCTAGGAGGAAAGAGGAGAACAGGACTCTCTGATCATCTGTGCACCGTATCACTCTATATATCTTGGTGACTCGGTCCAGCCACACTAGGGCACTCTCTAGGTCACCACTCCCATCAAACGACTTCGCTCCCAGCTTATAAGCATGTTCAATCGAACATTTCGACTCCTTGGGGGCCTCTTGCAACTGTCGTACCATCGCCATCAGAATTTGGACGACCTGCTCCGCATTAAAATTTTCGTCGACTGGTTTTACTAGTGTCAACGGTCCTAGATGGGTCTGATCTACAAGGGCATTCACCGACCCCGTCATGTGTTCTGCCTCTGGGATAAAAGGTACATCTGGTTCTGGAGTTCCTAAGAGAGCTTTGCGGGGACCACTACGACCTCGTTTTTGTATCATGCTGTGATTTCAACAAAACAATTTTATGAAAACACTTGAAATTTTTAAAATCATATGCATGACAATAATAAAAATTGTTTGGGTTGCTCGTATTTATATAATAAATTATGAAAATACATAAAATCCTATTTCAAAACTATGACTCTGATACCAACCTGATAGGCCCAATTCCTCGTACCATCGGTAGCCTGTCGGCAACCCCACGACAACCTTCAAGTGGATATATAATCCGGCTGAAAGGTTTCCGTGAAGCTAAGCCATTTTACTTTGCTATGAATCTTTATCATTCCTCTTTTATAAATGAAAATAGGTGGAATTTTTTTTTAATACATTTATAAAATAGATTTAATAAAAATTTGGGCACCATAACGTCTATTTTTCTAAACATACCACCTTGTAACAAATCACGAAAAATTTTGCACTTTCTAAAAACAAACATTTTCTCAACTTCTGGGCATAAGGCCTTTTTCATCTTAAAACCACAAGCAACCCCAAATATACGTTCGAATTCAAGGACAATTTAAAAATTATATGTCATGCATATATCCACATTTATACATTTTCCAAAATATATGCAAATGAATATATGAAATTTATAAGCATTCAATTCTCTTCTTTTTTTTTGTTTTTGTTTTTGTTTTTGTTTTTATTTCTATAGCATTTATACATGAATGTACAGCACACACGACTCAGCCCGTCTAATCCTGACAGGACCCAATCCGAATCATACAGTACTTACATCCGGATGTCCTGCTTGGCACCCCAACGAATCCCTCATAATCCTTCTAGACGGGTCAAGAGAAATTGGTGGAGCGAACCCTTAAAAACTTTTTCGCTTTTAAACTTATTTTATCAACTGATCCTTATGAAACATAATAGTTGGGTTGGTTTTTTTTTTTTTTTTTTTTTTCCAAAACTAAAATTTCCCTTCAAACTTTGTTAAAACCAAGTTGTTTTATAAAACAAAATCTGACAGCATGATGGTTGCATTTTTAACTTAACCAAACCTGAAATAGAAATTTACACTTTCAAATACTTTTATTTATCCAACCCAACTTCTTCCGCAAACATATATTTCAATGGCTTAAATCATAATTTCCATTTCGTTAAAAATCAAAAGTATAAAATCATAAATCAAACATTTTGCAACTTACAAAATTTCTTTAAAAGTTACCAAAATTTTTCAAATTCATGCATAATTAACACACCACTCATCTTTAACTTAAACATATATTTATACCTGATTTCTTTCAACTATCAAATCTACAAAATATATTGACACAGAAGCATTGTCGTGTCTTTACCCGCCTACTCTTCTGGAGGAGTTTACTGACCTCGGTCACCCACTTCTATACCTGAGGAAGTTTTTAACATAAAAATAGAAAACTATGAGCTATGGAAGTTCAATAAGTGCAGATATTTCTTTTTAACTTAAAAATATTTTATTTCTTAAAAATACTTCCTTAAAACTTTTTTTTTTTAAATGCATTTCTATTTCTTAGAAATTCTCACAAATTTCAAATATTATTTCTTAGCAAAGCATAAATGGAAAAGCTTTAAAAATACATAGGAGCATGAAACTTCTCATAAAACTTATAATTCTATAACTCATGAAGACATCAACATATATACATATACATAAAATTTCATGAAATTTATAACTTAAAATTCTTCATTTCTTAAAACTTTTCAATTTTAAATTCATTCCATTTCAAAGCATACAAAAACATTTCTAAAACATATATATATATATATATAAGACTTTATATTACTTGAAGTCTTGAAATATAAATCTCATATAGCTTACAAAATATACATATAAAGACTATAAATTCATTTGTGCATAAAATTTACTTAAAACTTAAAAGAAATTGAATAACCTTTAAACTTACATACATAAACCTTACAAATTGAATATCAATATGAAATTATACGTACATAAAGCTTCATATAAATCTTGTAGTTCATAAAATATATAAAATTTCAATCCCATTTCCATACATAGCTTAAAATAGAAAATTCATAAAATTTATATATATATTCATAAAGCTTCATAGAAACTTATGGATTATAAAATGCTTAAGACGAATTTCCATTTCTTAAAATTTTTCAAAACTTAATTTCATTTAATCATAAAACTTGCTTAAAACATATAAAATATCTTTTTTTTTCTTTTAATATCTCAAATACTTACTTAATTTTCTAAAAACATCATTCGTACCCCATAATACTTACAACCACATGATAGCTATAATAAGGCTAACTGACGTGGAGTCACGTGGCGTTTTTTACAGACACCAACTGTGATACATACTTACTTACAAAGACATCTCATAGTTATATGCAGAATGTTACATCGCCAACCATAATACGAGATAATATCTCACAAAAGTAGAGGAAATATGACAGACTTAGTTTCCCTCCAAGTTAGTGACGCATCTCCCCTGGACTGGTCATACTAATGTAAGATATATCGGTCGGGTCTAAAACTTAAATTATAGGGATGAGTATACTTATGGCATTTGAAAACTTATTTTATTTTTTTTCTTATTTAGTGCAAAAGCACAAGATTCACTTATTTGAGTGTAATAAGCGCAAAATAGCTTTATTGAGTGCAAAAGCACAAAATAACTTATCTTAAATCATGCAAACGTATTCAAACCAATAATTACATATATCAAGATGTAAAACTAATATAATAGAACTCTTTCTTATAAATTTTTCACATAAACAAAATCTTAATTGTTTTTGGCATCAAACCTTTAAATTTACAAGCCTTACTTACGTTTGCATACTTATAAATTATAGCCTCATCGGCTAACAAAACTTAAAACCAAAACTTCAAATTTTATTTCCAAATAAAAATCATACTTATAAATTCATATTTATTAAACTTTCCATACAAAGCATAATATTAATAAAATGGTCATTTCAAGTTCTAAAAAGGCAACCATACTATAAAAGATTTAATGTCTCAAAATAACTCAACTTTTAACTCCAAATATAGTAAATGTGCATAAACATGTAATATGGCTTCATATGCCAAAAGGCTTGAAACTAAAATCTTAAATTTCATTGCCAAAGGAAATACATATGAAATCGTAATGCAAAAATTATCATACAAAACATCATCTTAATCAAAATGCTCACAATATTTCTCTTAAATATTTCAATTACTTAAAAAGCTTTGTAATTCAATCAAAAGAAATTTTAAACAATGTATAGCACTCACCTTATCTCAAACGTCGTATAGGACTTCAAATGCCCTTTGTTCGTTCCGCTTACTTGCTCTTCACCTACACATCACATATTCGCTTAGAATAGGCTAAACGTAATTTCATAAAACTCATGACATAGCTTTTAATTCACTTAATTTATTTGAAAACTATTTTTCCTACAAAATTCCCTACTCGGTTTCAACTTAACCGAAACTTTAAAATTCTATTTTCTTTGCATGAATCCTACTTGTTCTCACCTAGGAACACCCCCATACACTCGAAACCATCATTCGAAGCTCGAAATGAAAAATGGCATTTTTGGACATGCCTTGGTAGTATGCAGCCACTTACCCATTGGTTTTCTTTGCTCAACTTTTGCTCCATTCATCTCCCTAACTCGCATTTAGGTCACCATAAAATGGTTCTGAAAAATTTCAATAAACGGGTGACGAAACCTAGGAAAAATCTCACTTTTTCACTACTTTTTCCATACAACTTTCACATTTTTCATTCTAAATTTTAATTCTTCTTTTCTTAACATCATACATAGTAAAACATATTCATTTACAGCATGAAAACATATACATGGAATGATATTTCATAATACTTATCAATGCCCTTTGTAGGACTCCAAACTTTTATTTTATAATTAATAGTGAATTTATGAATGAATAGTAATATTTTTGGATGAATAGTATCTCCGTGTGAATAGTATATAAGGAATAGTGAAATTTTGAGACGGACCCTGGAAAATCGAAAACATTTAGAATGATTAGTAGGACTCAATAAAACTGAAATGGAGTAAAAATGAGTCCGCTTGGGTAGTTTCCAAAGGTTCCGAAAGTTACTCGACGAAAACGCCATTATGGACAGAATTGTGAATACTGTTGACCTTAACTCCGTTTGAAATTTTTTTGAAGCCATGGATTGAGTCCTAAGGGATCTAATTAAAGTATTGTAAAGTCAATTTGATGAATGAGTGATCATAGAATTAATTTAGAATTTATTTCGGAATGAATTGTATTAATTTTTAATGTTAAGGGTATAAATGAGAATTTATGATATTAAACCTATTCTAAAAGCACAGTTCATGTGATTATTGATCGAGCAATGGTGGATTAACACCTAATAGTCATCTTTTGACTAAATTTGTGGTTGAGATTAATTAAATTGATTAAAGACAATTGAATGGATAATTATGGAAGTTTATGGATCAATTTGAAATAAGTTTACATGATATGGGCCAAGATGAAATAAGCAAGAGTTAAGGACAAAAAATCTAATTAATTAAGGGACACAATGGTCATTTTTAAAGAAGATCAATATAAATGCAAACCCTTAGCACAAAATAGAAGGGAATTCACGCCAAAAGAGATGGATGTCGAGAGACATAAAGAGAGAAGAGGTGATGTTCGGCCAAGTATAAGGAAAAAGAGAAGTAAGTTGTTTCAACCAATTTTCAACCTCCAAACTAAGAATCCAAGCCAATCTAAGTTAGGAAAACAAGCTTGGAGCAAGATTAAGCTAAACCAAAGGTTAGTTTATCATTTTTGAACCTATTTTCATCATGTTGTTGTTGTTGATTTGTTGGAAATTTAGGTGGGTTTTTATGTATATTATAAGTTGGGTTTAAGAGCTTTAAAGTAATTGTAAAATACATGGAAACCATTAAGCTTGATATGGTTAGGGTTTTGTTGGAAGAAATAATAAGTTTGATTGAATTTGTTTTAAGTGAATTTTGATGCATACCGAGTGTTTGACAAAATGCTAAGTGAAGTAAAATGCAAAAATTGAATGAAATGGATTGTTTATGTATTAGGCCATGTAAGACTATATTGAGGGAAGTATGAAACTAATGTCATTTGAGGTTATTATGTATGATTCCATGTTTAAATTGTGGTAAGGAAAATCATGAAAGGCTTATGGAAGTGTTGGAAATTAAGTTAGGTAACATTCCAACTTGTAACCCATATGAAGAGCATTGATAAGTATCATGTGATACCACCTCATGTGTGTGTTTTCATGCGTTAAATAAGTATGTTTAAGTATGTATGGCATTAAGGAAAAGAGAACTAAGATTTAGAATGTAAAGTGTGAAAGTTGCATTGAAAAAGTAATGAAAAAGTGAGGCTTTTCCTAGGTTTTGTCATCCGTTCGTTGGAATTTTTCAGAACCGTTTTACGGGTGACCTAACTGTGAGTTAGGGAGGTGAATGGAATAAGAATTAAGGAAAGAAAATCAATGGGTTGGTCTCTTGCACCTATTCGGGCAAAGGGGGTGTGATTTTACGACTTTTCATTTCAAGCTTCGAATGATGGTTTCGAATGTATGAGGGTGTTCTTAGGTGAGGATAAATAGGATTCATGCAAAGAAAATAGAATTTTAAAGCTTCGATTAAGTCGAAATCGAATAGGGAAGTAAGTTGGTAAAATAGTTTTCAAGTGAATCAATTTAGTTCTAAGGCTATGTATTGAGTTTTGTATGGTTAAGTTTAGCTTATTCTAAGTAAGAGTATGATGTGTAGGTGAAAGGAAAGAAGCGGAACTGGAGAAGGCTATTGGAGCCACTTAAGGAAATTTGAATTTAAGTTGAGGGCTACATTTGATTTTGAGGTGTTTGTAATTGGATTTGGAAATTTAAGAATATTTTTTTTTTTTGTAAGGTGTTATATCTTGTTTTGAAAGTTTGTGAATGACATATAAAGTTCTCTAAGGAATTAATTATACAAAATTTCCTCAGTGATTGTTCAAAGAAGTTACATATATGTTTATGTTTGTTTTACGTGTTAAAGTGTTTGCTACGTATGTTATTTTAGTATTCAAAATGAATATTTTGATATTTAACATTTTGTATGGAAACTTATTATTTACGATTTTCTAAGTATGAGTTTGTGTGAAATAAAATCTTTAATTTTAAGTTTTAGGTTTAAATCCCTTTTTATAATTTGAAGTTATGTTTTATGTTATGCAAGGGAAAGTATTTTTTTTTTTTTAAGATTTCATAATAAGTGATTTAAGTGTAGTAATTTATAAGCTGCAATTTATCTGTTTTTATGAGGTGTATGCAATATGGAAATTTTTAGGAATTCCTTCTGTATACTTTGCATTGATATATATGTTTATATGAAGCTTATTAGCTAGTTTATGTTATTAAAATTTAAATTCCATATAAGGTTTATTTTACATAATATGATGGTCTTATATATGGTTAAATTCAAAATGTATCTTTTGTGCTTTTACATAAGTAAAGAAAATAAAAATAAATTTTCAAAGGTCATAAGTATACCACACCTTATAAGTTTAGATCGGCGGTTGTCCCACACTAGTATGGCAAGTCCTAGGGGGATGCGTCACTAACTTGGGGGGAATAAGTCTGTCATGTCGTCTCTACTTATGTGGGACATTATCTCGTGTTTGGTTAGCGATATACATTTCGCACATAACTCCAAGATGTCTTTATAAGTAAGTAAGTGTCACTGTTAGTGTCTGTTAAAAGCGCCACGTGATTCCACCGTCAGTTTAGCATTACATAGCTATTGCATGGTTGTAAATATTATGGAGTACGAATGGTGCTTTTCAAAATTAAGTAAGTATTTAAAGTATTTAAAGCTAAGAACGATGTTTTATATGTTTTAAGCATATTTTACGATTAAATGAAATTAAGTTTCGAGAAAATTTAAGAAATGGAAATCTATGTTATGCATTTTATTGTCCATAAGTTTTCTGTGAAGTTATATAAGTATATATGAATTCTATTGAATTTCTATTTTAAGCTATGTATGAAAATGGAATTTAAATTTTATATGTTTTATGAACTATAAGATTTATATAAAGTTTTATGTATGCATAATTTTACATTGATATTTAATTCGTAGATTTATGTGTGTAAGTTTAAAGGCTATTCAAAGTTATAAGTTTATATGAATTTGACACCTATATGAGTTTTAGTTTTAATATGTACGTTTTGTAATTTCAATAAGATTTGTTTTTTTAAGTTCCAAGTTAAATGAAGTTTTTATATATAGGAATTTCTAGGTATGTATAAGTCCAATTTGATATACAATTTATGAGTTTCATATGAACTTTTATGTACTTATGCGATTATAATTTTTATATATATGCTTTATGATTTAAATAAAATTTATGCTTTAAAAATTTTAAGTCATATGAAGTTTTATGTATATATAAGTTTTATATGCATTTGATGCCCTTATGGGTTTTGTAGTTTTATAAGCTATAGATGAGATTTTATGCATTTACATATTTTATGGATTTAGTGCTCACTCTTTACAACGAAATAAGTTTTGAGATTTATGAGAAATTTTATGAAATGGAAGTGTATTTTGAAAAATGTTTTAAGGAGGTATTTTAAGAAATCAAATTTTTTAGTTGAAAAGAAACTAAGCACTCACTAAGCTCCTAAAACTCACATTTTTGTTTATATGTTTAAAAATCTCTTCAGGTAGTAAAGTG